>CM040122.1:322571903-323008589 GCA_022559845.1 Amorphophallus konjac | reverse complement strand
GGTGTGACGGTCTATTATAAGGCCGTTACATTCATGTGACGGTCTTACGTTGGTGCGTCAGAGAATCTGCTGGCAGTAAACTAAGTAAAGCTTTATGAAATCATAACATGCCCGGAAATCAAAATACTACCACTGTCCTAGTCATGATAACGAAGTATAGGCCAACTATATGCAAGGGTTTAGTGAATAGACAGGATAATATCTTTTAATTTCCATTTAAGGCTAAGAGATGCATGAATGTATAGAACTATTAGATCATGAAATTCTTAGTCTAGAATGCATGAAATCAAGCACAACCAGAGGACTTTTATTCCTAACAAGTTGTTTTTGCCAATCATGAGATAACCTACCTCTTCTAAAACCTTTAAACTTCGAATTTGATGCTAGGTGCTACCCTTAGTCCCTTGTACTTCTTGTAATAAATCAGTAACTTCAATCTGCTCTATTTTCTCAGTCTCTTAACCTAAGGATGTGAAATTTTGAGGGTAAGAGGATGAAACTATTGGGAACAAAAAGTTCTAAGGAATTGAGTTCTAGTTACCTCGTTTAGATGTCCTAATATCCTGATCTTCAGAAGACTTTCGTTCCAATTCCTGGGTAATTATGGTCGAACCAGCAACTTTGGAAGCTTCAATCTCCTTGGTTGCTTGATCTCCTAGCACAAAATTCGGAAAACTATTAGTCTAAAGTATACTAAACAAAAGCTTCTAAAGAACTTACCCGAAATTATGACTCTTTACCTTGATTCTTCACGAGCCAAAAGTAAGGGTCGCTCAGTTCAAAACTAGGTCCTATTTATAGGGTTTTGGCTAGCTTTGAAGATTAGATCGATTCTAGAGTCCTTAATTTGCCAGAACCTAATCCCTAAGAGTCCTTAATAATGTTATAAGCTTCCCTAAGTCGATCTCTTATAGATAAGATCTCAAATATCTAATCTGTTTGCTCGTTATTCCTTTCACTGAACTAATAGAGTGTAACGCATCCAGCCTGATGCCTTACAGGGCTGTGACGGTCGCCCGATAGACCGTTACATTCAACGTGTATAGAGTTTCAATTTAATAAAACTCTTTTATTCATTTATCCACATAATTATCTTATATAAATAGTATTTATCCTTAAAATACGTGAATAAGCTAATTACCCTTCTAGAATATGGGCCAAACTTAATGGGCTTGGTCCATTAACCTTTTGGATAATAATTAGATAGGCTAGGTTAACTAATTAGCCTAATTGAGCCTTATAATGACTTATTAATCCAATAACCCCTTCATTAATTTATTTAAGCCTTTATAATTTCTAGAAAATTATTTTAAAATTCAAAAATTATATATATAAATTCTGTGGCACTACAAGGCGGGTCCATGTTCGAGAAATTTCTCCTAAGAAGAGGCAGCGGCGCATGTCCAAGAGCCATCGATTGTGCAATCAGAGGTCCACCACTTCTTCCCCTCCTTTTCATTCATCCTTTCTTCTACTCAGTTCCCACCCTTGGGTGGTGTATCTTCCTCCTTCTAATTCTGCTTCTCTGATTTTTTCCTAGATCTCTTCTTGGGTCCGTAAACCCACACCCTCGCTCCTCTCCTTTTCATCCGTATCCTCTAGATTTTCTTTATACCTTCGATTCTAGGCCTCGGCCCATGTCCTCTTTCCATCTCGATTTTGGGACGTCTTCTGATTCTCTCCCGGTATTCCTGGGTCATGATTACTATTCCTCTTCTCCGACCATGTTGGATGACCATTATTCTTCTTCGGATGACCATTATTCTTCTTCTCCGACCATGTCGGATGACCATTATTCTCCTTCTCCGACCATGTCGGATGACCATCCTTCTCCTTCTCCGATCTTGTCAGA
Organism: Amorphophallus konjac; assembly: GCA_022559845.1. Lineage (NCBI taxonomy): Eukaryota > Viridiplantae > Streptophyta > Magnoliopsida > Alismatales > Araceae > Amorphophallus > Amorphophallus konjac. The sequence continues at coordinate 323,006,737 of CM040122.1, read as the reverse complement.
TGTTTATCATTCTCCTTCTCCGACCACGTCGGATGACCATCATTCTCCTTCTCCGACCCTGTTAGATGTCTATCATTCTTCATCTCCGATCCTGTCGGATGACCACTATTCTCCTTCTCCGACTCCGTCGGATGATCACTCTCCTCCTTCCTTATCTTCCCAGCAATCTTATCATTATTTTTCTATTTATTCTTCCTCGCCCTTTAGGGGTTCTTGCCCTTTTTCTTGCTATTTTTGAGGCTTTAGCCCGCCTTAATCTCAGCTAATCTCTGTCCATTCTGTATCTGGTTGCTTGTTATCAGGGTCTCTGTGCCTTGACGAGGGAGTTCTAGCCATCGTCTCTCTTCCTTTTGATCCTTCTTCATCCAGTTTGGTGCCTGCCGCTCCTCCGTGTTGAGTATATCCATGTGATTTTGATGATAACCAAAACTTAGGTTATATGTTTTATCATGTACTAATGGTTCAACTATCAAGGTCATTTTTAACATGCCTTCAAACCTACTTCACCATGTAATAAGCTGAAGTGTTTAAACCCGCCCAAATGCATAAATATCTGTTTTGGGTTCTAAACCACCTAGGCTGAGCTTAAATTCACTCACATTGATTGGAACAAGGTAGCCATAAATCAATTATTCACATATCATATTTGATTGGCTAACCTTTAATTTTTGCAGGAAACCCAGCCAGCGGTCGACCACCAGCCTATAGCGGTCGACCGATTTTCCCAGGGACGAATGGCCAATTCCGTTTAAAATTCCGGTCGACCGCCCTTATGCACAGGTCGATCGCCAGCCTCGAAAAGCCTCTATTGTTGACCTTTTGGTCTCAACGTGGGAAGTCTTTCTTCAAGGATTTGTTTAATCCCAAAGTCACCAATCTTCCCATGATTTGTGGATCTAGTTCCTGGCTTGTCTCTTGACCATTCAAGAGTTATAAAAATATCTCATTGAAGCTTGAAACCCTAATCAATCAAAGGACGCCAAGGGAGGCTATCAAGGGGAGATTCAAGATTTGGTACTGTAGTCGTGAACAGTGCTCCGAGAAGAAAGAGCTTCATCCATCTTCATCCATTTGCATCCATCTTCTTCCATCTTCAAGCAACATCTGGAGCAGATCAACCCCAAGCCAAGAGGAGATCAAGCTGCATCCAAAACCATCTTCATCAACTAAGGGGGAGCTTGAATCTGAAGTTTTCTTTTGTGTTTTCCATTCCAATCTTCCGGGGCTTTAATTTTTGTGTTCTTGTAATATTCAAACATATGTGTATATGTGGATCTTGAAGGATCCGTGTGTGTGTGTGTGTGTGATCTTCTTGTTCTTCATCCTTCCTTGTGTTTCGATGCGTGTGCACCTTCGTGGGAGTTCTGAACTCACACGAGTGTGTGTGCGTGTCTTGATCTTGTAACTTTCTACAAGATAGTGTGTGAATCCTCTCGATCGGTGAGGGGTGGATGTAGGTTACAGTTGTTGCATCCAAACCACCTAAAAATTATGGTGTTCTGTGTGGTTTGCTCCCTATCTGCTACCTCCAATTCTGATCTATTTTGTTTGCTTGTTGCATCATTATCTAGTTTCATTGCTTAGATCAAGCTGTATTAACCCTTTTATGGGAGATCCTTGGTATATCGAAAGGTAGCTTCTGATCGACACAGTCAATCCTGTCGGGAGAAAAATAATTTGTGTGAGAGGATCTTCGGATTCCCGGACTCCGCCTAGTACCAAGGAACTGTTATAGGGGTTGTTTTAGCCAGTTTCATCTTGTATTTCATCTGATCTATTCCTGTCTGTTGTTTGTTCTTCATATATCTTTTAGATTTCTTAAAAAGGACATAAAATCTGTCATCACACAATTCAACCCCCCCCTCTTGGGTGTCATTGATCGCGGGACTTCAATTGGTATCAGAGCTAAGGCTCTATCTTTCACAGATCTAACGATCTAGAGTGAGATTCGGATCAATGGCAAACAAGGGTATGATGCCCGAGGGTCACTCCATTAACCGTCCTCCCTTCTTTGACGGCTCAAACTACTCGTACTGGAAAAATAGAATACATATTTTTCTGAGGGCTCAAGAGTACGAAGTTTGGAGAGTTGTGGACAAGAGTCCTTACAAACTCAGGGATGATGAAGAAAAATGGACACCCGAGGAAATTAAGAAATGCATTGTTAATTTCAATGCTATGAATATTATGCAATGTGTGATACACCCTAACGAATTTTCTCGTGTTTCTATGTGTATCTCGGCTAAAGAAATGTGGGACAAACTGCGGCTCATATATGAGGGGACGTCCGAGGTCAAGGAGACCAAGGCCAACCTTCTGGTCCGAGATTATGAGCTCTTCAAGATGAAGCATGAAGAGACAATTTCAGAGATGCTCGCAAGGCTAACTGAGATCACGAATGGTCTCAAAAGTCTTGGGAATGATTACACTAATTCTGAGCTCGTAAAAAAAGTGCTAAGATCCCTCCCTCCTACGTGGCACACCAAAGCCACCGTCATTGAAGACTCCAAGAATCTATCCACACTCACTCTTGATGAACTCATAGGGTCACTCATGACCTATGAGATAAATGTGAAGAGAACAGCCGAGGAAGATATCAAGAAGAAGAAGGTGATTGGATTGAGAGCTCATCAATCCGATGACGACTCCCAAGAAGAAGATTCCAGTGATGGGAGCAACGAAGAAGAAGAATTGGCTTTGATCACTTGCCAAGTGAAAAGATTTCTGAGGAAGAAAAGAAATTTCCAAGGCAATTTAAGAAAGGGGCAAAGGAAGCCCACTCAAACCAAGGGTGAGTCGAGCAAGCCGGGTAGCATCATATGCTACGAATGTAAGAAGCCCGGGCACATGAGGGGAGAGTGCCCAGATCTGAAGAAGAAATTCAAGAAAGATAATTTCAAAAAGCCCAAGGCCATGGTCGCCACGTGGAGCGATGAAGAGGATGAACCGTCCGATGAGGAGATACAAGAGATTGTGGAGAGCCTGTGTCTCATGGCACATGAGGATGATTCAATCGAGGTAAATTTGGACCTTGATTTTATTTCCAATGAACAGTGGGAGTCTAAATATGAAAAACTGTATACTAAATACAAGAAAATTAGATCTGAAAATAAAACTCTCAAAAAGAAAATTGATGATTTGTCACATGAAGATATCTTTGTCAGGTTTAAAAAATTGGAACAGGAATGGTTTGAGGTAACTGAAGAAAAAGAGAGTTTGCTGCAAATAATTTCAGATATTGAAAGAACCAAAGAAGAGATTTCATGTAAAATGTCTGAAACTGAAAAAGTGTGTGAAAGACTAAAAAAGGAAGAAGAAATTTTGAAATTCACAAATTCAGAACTCGAAAGGAAAAATGGGATTTTGAGTGAAGAAGTGGCTGAACTTCAGTCCACCTTGTCTAGGTTTGTTAAAGGGAAACAAAATCTAGATAACTTATTAGGGGTTAAAGTTAACTTCCAAAAGGAAGGTTTGGGGTACACTCCTCAAAATAAAAAATCTTTTGAGCATAAGATCACCACATCCTTTGTACATGAAAAAAATAATAACCATACTTCATGTTCCAATTCTAAACCAAAACATGTCCAACCCAAACCACGACAATTTCAAAGAAAGTTTGCACTTGTTAACTGTTATCATTGTGGTAGATTTGATCATGCTATAGCAAATTGCTGGTTCAAACATAGTCCACCAAGAAATCATATTTTTTGGACCAAGAAAAGATATGCACAGAATTGGACTAACTCCTATGGACCCAAACGAGTTTGGGCACCAAAAATAATTACATGAGAATCTTTCTTTCTTACAGATGTGTCTTGAAGTCAGGGGGAGCAAATGGTACTTGCATAGCGGCTGCTCAAGACATATGACAGGGGACAAGAAGGTGTTCTCTACACTGCAAGACAAAGATGGAGGTTCAGTTGTCTTCGGAGGTAAAGACAAAGGTATAATCATTGGGATTGGCAACATAGGTAAGAATTCTGAAATTCTTATTGAAGATGTGCTTTTGGTGAAAGGTTTAAATCATAACTTGCTGAGCATAAGCCAACTCTGTGACAAAGGCTTTAAGATTGTTTTTGATGAAACCCATTGCCTTGTCATAAATAAAACTTCCAATGAAATCAGATTCATCGGCAAGAGGAGCAACAATGTATATACTATTGATATTGATGATGTTTCTTGTAATGATATGTGTTTGGTAGCTAACAATCATGATAATGCATGGCTATGGCACCGAAGACTGGGTCATGTTAGTTTTGGAGTTATCTCCAAATTGTCTAAACATGACTTAGTGAATGGTTTGCCAAAACTAAAGTTTGAAAGTGATAAAATTTGTGAGGCTTGCACAAAAGGCAAGCAAACACGCATATCCTTCAAAAATAAGAACATTATTTCTACCTCCCAGCCTTTGGAATTACTGCATCTTGATTTCTGTGGCCCAACTAGGACATCCATCCTAGGAGGGAAATCCTATGGTTTCGTGATTGTTGATGATTATTCCATATTCACTTGGGTGTTATTTCTATCCAATAAAAATGATTCATTAATGGAATTTTAAGTGTTTTGCAGGAAAATCCAAAATGATAGAGGCTACCTTATCACCACTATCCAAAGTGATCATGGTGGCGAATTTAAAAATCATGAGTTCAGCAATTTCTGTGTAGAGCACGGGTATACACATAACTTCTCATCACCAAGGACTCCCCAACAAAATGGAGTGGTGGAGAGAAAAAATAGAACATTGATAGACATGGCACGGACCATGTTAAGTGAAAACTCTCTACCAAAATATTTTTGAACTGAGGCGGTAAGTACATCATGTTACATCATCAATAGGGCAATGGTAATGCCCATTTTGAAGAAAACTCCATATGAGCTCTACAAGGGTAAGAAATCGAATATTTCCCATCTTAAATCCTTTGGTTGCTCATGCTTCATCCTGAACAATGGTAAGTTCAACCTAGGTAAGTTTGATGAGAAAAGTGACAATGAACCTTCCTAGGTTATGCACTTAATTCTAGAGCTTATCGAGTGTTCAATAAACAGACTTTACTTGTTGAAGAAAGTCCTCATGTAATTTTTGATGAATCTGAACTAAAACTAAATACTCAAATTGTGGATGCAAGAGAAGCCCCCAAAGATTCAACCAATGCTGGAACATCTAAAGTCAAAGATGAACCAAAGGAAGGAATACCCAGCAAGAGTGAAGAAGATGAAGATCCTTCAATTGAGACACTACAAGAGCAGCAAGTGCAGCACCCTGATTTGCCAAGCATCTCCACATTCTTAAAGGATCATCCAGCTGAAAACATAATCGGTAACCCTGAAGATGGGGTAAGAACCAGAGCCTCTCTAAGGCAAGTAGAAGAGGAAGATTTGATAGCCTTAATTTCACAGGAAGAGCCTAAGGATATTCATGAGGCTCTCCAAAATGAATCCTGGATCCAGGCTATGCATGAAGAGTTGCACCAGTTCAAAAGAAACCAAGTGTGGACTCTAGTGCCACGACCTAAGAATCAACCCATTTTCGGAACTCGATGGGTTTTCATAAATAAGTTAAATGATACGAGATTAGTTATTAGGAACAAGGCCCGGCTTGTGGCCAAGGGGTATAGCCAGGAGATGGGTATTGATTTTGATGAGTCATTTGCACCGGTTGCTCGTCTAGAAGCAGTCCGGATCTTATTATCTTATTCATACTCATCTAACTTTAAATTATTTCAAATGGATGTTAAATCTGCGTTTCTAAATGGGTATATCAAAGAGGATATTTTTGTAGAACAACCTCCAAGTTTTGAAGACCCCAAACATCCACAACATGTGTACAAGCTCCAAAAGGCCTTGTACGGACTGAAGCAAGCACCAAGGGCATGATATGACCGGCTCACGTCATTTCTGATTGAAAATAAATTCAAGAGAGGTAAGGTTTATCAAACACTTTTCACAAAGAAATCAGGTAAAGATATATTGGTAGTTCAAGTGTATGTGGATGATATAATTTTTGGAACTAGGAATAATGTGCTATGTGATGAATTTGTAGAAATTATGCAAGGTGAATTTGAGATGAGCCTAATGGGTGAACTAACATTCTTTCTTGGACTGCAGGTGAAACAAACACCTGAGGGCATTTTCATAAGTCAAGCCAAGTACACAATGGAGCTTTTGAAGAAATATGGGATGGCTGAAGCCAAACCTTTGTCAACTCCAATGGCCACAACCTCGAAGTTAGACAAAGATGAAAATGGTAAAATAGTAGATCATACACTGTTTCAAGGTATGATTGGATCACTACTATATCTTACTGCATGCCGCCCTGACATTCAATTCAATGTATGTCTTTGTGCCAGCTTTCAGTCATGCCCTAGAGAATCTCACTTATCGGCCGTCAAATGCATTTTTAGATATTTACTTGGCACAATAGACTTTGGCTTGTGGTTTCCCATCGGTAGTTCTTTTGATTTGATTACATACACCGATGCGGATTATGCTGGATGCATTGTAGATCGTAAAAGTACTAGTGGGTACTATCAGTTCCTTGGTGGGTGTCTAGTCTCATGGGCCGGCAAGAAACAACATTCAGTAGCTCTCTCAACGGCCGAGGCTGAATATGTAGCCGCCGGAAGTTGTGGAGCCTAAGTACTTTGGATCAAAAATCAATTGTATGATTTAGATATTGAGATGAAATGTGTGCCAATTTTGTGTGATAATACCAGTGCAAGTAGTTTATCTAAAAACCATGTTCAACATTCTAGAACCAAGCATATTGATATTCGTCATCACTTCCTGAGAGATCATGTAGGGAAAGGGGTCTTTGAATTGAACTTCATTGACACACACAATAAGCTAGCTGACATTTTCACCAAACCCCTTAACCAGGATCAATTTAACAAGATAAGAAGAGAACTTGGGATGTGCAAAGGTGAGAGCATTCATGCACATGTTTGCTCTTAGGATAAGTTCTGCATTTGTAGAAACTCATATGCATCAAGGGTAGAAAAAATGGCATACTATCTTTACTTTTTGCTACCTTGTGTGTTTATATACACTCTTGCATGCTTGAATGTAATTATATGTATAGCCCTCCTTGAAAAACTTTTCTAAGGCCAGATATTTCTTGGATAAACTGTTGTGGACTCAGTGATTTCGAATCTAAGGTAACTTCTGAGGGGGAGTTAGAAACTTTCCTTAAACTTGCATCTATTCTCTTCTCTCTACTTCATGACGTTGGCTCTTTTCAGAAAGTCGGTTGCTTGTCCCCCCCAATTTTAAAGAAACAAAAAAAGGAAGAACAGAAACAAAAAAAAGGAATGAAAAAGAAACAAAAAATCAAAAATTGGGGATTCTAGGCTAGCGGTCGACCGCCAGCACTGCAGCGGTCGACCGGCTGCGGCGACCGGCCCGACCGGGTTCCCGACCGAGCCAACTTATAAGGGGGTTTAACACCCCATTCTTTCATTTTATCACCCCCATTCACCCTCCACCACTTTCCCCTAACCCTAGAACCCATTTTCTCCACCTCCCAAGCTTCTAAACCTCATTTTTTCTCCATCCGCACAAGATCCGACTTGTTCATCACGTTTTCAAGACGAACTCCATTCGGCCGTTCGTGCGTTCGTGGAGTTCTCATCTTGGTTTCCGTCAGTGGAGAAGGCTTTTCCAAGCCCCTGGAGTGTCCGTAGATCTTTCTTCATCCTCCGGGATGAGAGTCTTTCCTTCAAGGGTTTTCTATCGGGTTCTAGTTCGGGATGCCGCCTAGACGAAGCTCTCGGTGTAACACCCTCAAATATAGCTAAGTTGTACTCTATATCACCGAGGCGCCTTTTCAAGTATCGGCTCAGTTCTTGGAAAGAACTCCGAAGTTAAGCGTGCTTAATGGGGAGTAGTACTGGGATGGGTGACCTGCCCGGGAAGTCCCTCATTCTGGAGCCGATCACTATTAAAAAGGGATAAAACCGTGAGGCCGGTAGGCCAAAGCGGACAATACCTCGACGGTATAGAGTACGGGACGTGATAGAATGGTATCAGAGCTATACCCCAGCCGGAAGTGTGGGAACTAAGTGCCATGCAGGGCAAAGTGTTACGCTATGGGAGCCACCTCTTGAGTCCGTAATGGAGCAAAGTGCTATATAGTGGGAGCCACCTCTTGAGCCTGTAGGGGCCACCTCTAGAGTCCTACCTGCCTGGGGGCTTGATTGCGTGATTGCGTGCTATATGTGCCCAGCGACGAGGACGTCACCTATATAAGAGGGGTAGATTGTAACACCCTCAAATATAGCTAAGTTGTACTCTATATCACTGAGGCGCCTTTTCAAGTATCGGCTCAGTTCTTGGAAAGAACTCCGAAGTTAAGCGTGCTTAATGGGGAGTAGTACTGGGATGGGTGACCTGCCCGGGAAGTCCCTCATTTTGGAGCCGATCACTATTAAAAAGGGATAAAACCGTGAGGCCGGTAGGCCAAAGCGGGCAATACCTCGACGGTATAGAGTACGGGGCGTGATACTCGGCGTTCTGCCCAAGGGGAAGGGAGTGGACAGAGACGTGAGGCACCCGCTCCTCCGCCACAGCAGGCGCCTGCACCCCGTTGAGCTCCTAGGTTGCTTATTCGACACATCATCGACCCCCGACTGGTCGATTTCAATGAGGTGAATGAGCTCTTGCCCGATATATATGCAGTCTTTGCAATGCAGCCGGGTTGGACTGATTTTGTCACTAGGTATAATTGTTATTACCCCAACCTAGTACAGGGGTTCTATGAGAACTTGGTTTCATGGAATGATGAGCTATATACTGTTATTCGAGGGGTTGAGCTTCACGTTAACCCCGATCTGTTTGAGAGGAGTTTCGGGGTTGCGGCTAGAAGAGCCAACATGGCTTATGGCCATGGGGAGGTTGAAGATACTTTTATTGCCATGACCAACTGTGATTACGTGCGTGGTGTCAACGATTTGATTGAGTTAAATGCAAATTACTTTCCACCACTGCAGCGTGTCTTACACCATATGTTTACCTCCCTTATTTATCCCAAGGTTGGCAGCAGAAATGAAGTCACCGAAGTTCATAGATTTCTATTCCACCATGTCATGAATGGTATACAACTCAACATGGGTTGCCTCATGACGACCCTCATTAGAGCTTGCAGAACAAACCGGCAGCGATCTTTGCCATATGCCTCATAGTTGACCGGGGTGTTCATTCATGCTGGGATTAATTTGGCAGAAGAACAGTTTATCTATGTTCGCCAGAATGATGTGTACAATCAGCATAAGATCTGCATAGACATGGGCTATTATTATGGTCCCGATGGTGAGCTGTGTCGGGATGTGCCTACATATGAAGACGAATATGACAATGAGGATGAACAGGAACCACAGTAGCAGCATGTTCAAGGGGATGTACCCCTTCCAGTTCAGGTAGAGGAGCAGCCTCCTACACCCCCACTTCATCCCATGGATGCCGTCCTGCCTCCTCCACCTTCACCGTAGCATATGGATCCGGAGATGCCACCTCCTTCTCAGTTTTATCATGGCGAGTCCTCCACTCAGGGAGTTCCTCAGCCTTCTTGGGTAGACTATGAGATTTTTGACAAGCGGTTCACTGGATTAGAGACTCGTGTGAATACTTTTGGGGAGGGACTTTCTACTCTCGGGGATCGCGTAGACACTATGGGACATGTGGTTGACACCATGTCAAGCCGCATGGATTCCTTCTCCACTGCTCTGGACACCCTTTCCACTCATATGGCTACACTCACCACTCATATGACCAGCCTCCAAGACAGTGTCGCCGACTCAAGCCAATCTTTTCACATCATGAACCAAACTCTTCTTAGCATGTCTCGTAGTGATGCAGCTCGTGATCTCTCCATTGGCCGTATTCGAGACACTCTTCATGCTCAGGTTCGTGCTCTTGCAGACATTCAACATCTCCTTGGACACCAGCCCTCTCCTCTAAGGAATCAGCCACCTCCACCTGTAGATGCACCATGAGGATTTTTTTTCTTTTCTCCCTCTAGCTTGCTATCCTTTGGTTTTGTGTCACTTAGGTCCTCCTTCGTCTATCCCACTCCCTTTTGATGATTCCAAAGGGGGAGAAGTAGTAGTGCAGGGCTTTATATATTTATGTACGTCCGTGTGCGGTTGTGTGTTTGCGTGCTTGACATGTGAGGATCATGAGTCTTTTATGCATTTGTTTAGTCGTTTGAGTCTAGAGTCGTGCATTCACTTTTGCACCAATGTATCTTGTAATGAAACGATGAATTGAATGCAACTGGTGTTTGATCTCAAATGGTTGGCTTTTATATTTCATTTCTCTTCTAATTGGCATATAAATGTTGAATGGCTTGTGTTCGCTAGCGTAACGGGCTGTGAGTGAAATACTTTGATTTTGAACCTTGATCTCAACCTTCAAACTCTGTTCAAAGGCACGTTCATGTTTTCAAAACCCCTTCATTTTTGTCATCATCAAAAAGGGGGAGATTGTTGAGTATATCCAGGTGATTTTGATGATAACCAAAACTCATGTTATATGTTTTATCACGTACTAATGGTTCAACTATTAAGGTCATTTTTAACACGCATTCAAGCCTACTTCACCGTGTAATAAGCTGAAGTGTTTAAACCCGCCCAAATGCATAAATCACTATTTTTGGTTCTAAACCACCTAGGCTGAGCTTAAATTCACTCACATTGATTGGAACAAGGTAGCCATAAACCAATTATTCACATATCATATTTGATTGGCTAACCTTTAATTTTTGCAGGAAACCTAGCCAACGGTCGACCGCCAGCCTATAGCGGTCGACCGATTTTCCCAGGGACGAATGGCCAATTCCCAATAAAATTTCAGTCGACCGCCCCTATGCATAGGTCGACCGCCAGCCTCAAAAAGCCCATATTGTTGACCTTTTGGTCTCAACATGGGAAGTCTTTCTTCAAGGATTTGTTTAATCCCAAAGCCACCAATCTTCCCATGATTTGTGGATCTGGTTCCTGGCTTATCTCTTGACCATTCAAGAGTTATAAAAACATCTCATTGAAGCTTGAAACCCTAATCAATCAAAGGAGGCCAAGGGAGGCTATCAAGGGGAGATTCAAGATTTGGTAATGTAGCCGTGAACAGTGCTCCGAGAAGAAAGAGATTCATCCATCTCATCCATTTGCATCCATCTTCCATCTTCAAGCAACATCTGGAGTAGATCAACCCCAAGCCAAGAGGAGATCAAGCTGCATCCAAAACCATCTTCATCAACTAAGGGGGAGCCTGAATATGAAGTTTTCTTTTGTATTTTTCATTCCAATCTTGCTGGGCTTTAATTTTTGTGTTCTTATAATATTCAAACATATATGTGTGTGTGTGGATCTACAAGGATCCGTGTGTGTGTGTGTGATCTTCTTGTTCTTCATCCTTCCTTGTGTTTCGGTGCGTGTGCACCTTCGTGGGAGTTCTGAACTCACACGAGTGTGTGTGTGTGTGTGTCTTGATCTTGTAACTTTCTACAAGATAGTGTGTGAATCCTCACGGTCAGTGAGGGGTGGACGTAGGTTGCAGTTGTTGCATCCGAACCATCTAAAAATCATGGTGTTCTGTGTGGTTTGCTCCCTATCTCCTACCTCCAGTTCTGATCTAGTTTGTTTGTTTGTTGCATCGTTATCTAGTTTCATTGCTTAGATCAAGTTGTATTAACCCTTTTATGGGAGATCTTTGGTATATCAAAAGGTAGCTTCTGATCGACACAGTCAATCCTGTTGGGAGGAAAATACTTTGTGTGAGAGGATCTTCAGATTCCCGGACTCCGCCTAGTACCAAGGAACTTCTATAGGTGTTGTTTTAGCCAGTTTCATCTTGTATTTCATCTGATCTATTCCTGTATGTTGTTTGTTCTTCATATATCTTTTAGATTTCTTAAAAAGGACATAAAATCTGTCATCACCCAATTCACCCCCCCTCTTGGGTGTCATTGATCGCGGGACTTCACTCCGTGTCAAGGAATCTTGGATCCTTGTTATCCTCTTCATCTTTGTCTTGTCGAGCGAGGAATACAAAGCTCGTGTTGCTCGAAGCTCGATGATCAAGATCGCTTCAGGATGCTGGTTTCCACGCCATGGATTTGCAAGGTATCTTTATTTTACGTAAGAAACATGTTATCATTGCTATTTCTATTATTCCTAATTCCATCGGATGGTTATAATGATGGTTCCTCAATATGGTTGAGTGATTTTAGTTCAATTTTAGTCAAGTTTTGTTATTTAGTCAAAATTTTTAGTTCGCTTCTACAGCATTCGTAGGCTGGTGATAGCTCCGCGCTGGGAGTCTGAGTTCTTTCCCTAATCGTTGAGGGTGATCCTTTAGCATGGGTTTTCCACACACTACACGGCGAGCTATAGTCGATTCCTCTGAGGCACACCGTTGCTGCTTTGGCCATACTATGAGTATGCACGAAGGTCTTTCTTTTCTCTGCTCGGCCAAATGCAGGGGCAAGAGATTGATGGATAAGATGCCCAACCTAGGCGCTCCCCAATACGAGAGAGGTCTCAAATAGGGGCAATCTTGACCCTCGAAAAATGTGCTTTCATGCTAAATCTGGCCAATAAGGGCTATAAATGCCAAAATTAAAATTATGATTCAAAGGCATGGCAAGAGTGGTAGTACAGTTCACCGCGGGACAACATGAGCCCAGTCGCATTCGTGCCTAGTTAATGGGTCCAAAAATAAAAGACACAAAGTCCCGGCGTAACAGACTATCTCTTTGAGACGTAGTGCCTAGGAAGAAATTTAAGTCCTGATATTACCCATCCTGCATTAAGCTTATCTCCACTTTTCTTCTATTTCTCCCTCTTAGGTTGAGTTGTATCCCGGGTATGGCCTTAGTAGGGGCACCGTTCTTTAGAGGCGGTTGGTTGTGGCAAGTCACCCTCAAATGCACGCCCGGCTCAAGGGAAATCTTTAATGAGAGGGGGAGGGATGGCCACTCCTAGCTAGTAGTTTGAGCCTGTCTTTGGGTGCTATAGATTGCTTTGTCAAAATTCTAGAAAAAAATTTAAATATTATCAATTTTTTAAAAAAAATCAAATGTATCAAAATTCTAAAAAAATCAAATATTACCAAAAAATAAAAAAATTATATATTTTCAAAATCCAAAAAAATCAGATATTATCAAAATTCCAAAAAATCAAATATTATCAAAAAAAATAGATATGTATAAAAATCAGATATTGTCAAAAAAATCTTTAAAAAATCAAATATTGTCAAAAAAATAAAAAATCTTAAAATAACAAAAATTCAAAAATGTGTGTCTTCTGTTCCCTTCTTCAGGTGTTTTTTGTCTATTATTTTGAGGACATGTATGATTTTTTTATTAAGTGTGCAGGTTGCAGGTGTTCAAGCTTCCTTGCTCTTTTTCTTTCGCTCTACCTCCTGTTCATATTTTCTGATCTGTTCCTCTCTTCTTCAAACTTATCTCTCGATCTTTCTGAAGCTTATGTCCTTCTCAGCTATTACCTCGCTTCATCTCATTATATCTCCATGAGAGGGCTTTGCCTCATGACTATGAACCTGACTGTTCTGTTTCATCTGATCTTGGGCTTTGGTTGAATAGCGTATTCGTCATGTCTTTTATCCCTTCGTGTCCTTGTCACACATGTCTATGTCCCTCCGTGTCGTCCCACACGTGTTGTTTTGTCCCTCCGTGTCTGTCATATTTTCATCCCGCTATATTTTCGTCCCACTATGTCGCCATGTCACGTGTTGTTATCTCACTAGGTTGTGTTGTCCGTATCTTTTGTCCCCCGTGGTTGTCGTCCCACATGTGCTATCCCACCACATGTCTTGCCCCACCATGTCTTTGTCCCACCGCGTGTGCTATCCCACCGCGTTATGTTGTCTTGCCCCACCGTGTTTCCATCCCACGCACGCTTGTCATTCATTCTTGTGATGTTTTGCCCATGTTGTTATGATTAGTTCACTATGTTGGGCTTAGTTCACCTTTGTGTTATTATGTTACATTTCGTTCATTGTTTTGTTATGTTCGTCATTGTTGTCATGGTTGTCTTATATGTCAAAAATTTTGAAAAAAGAAAATATCATTTCGCTTGACAAGTAAGTCAGGTATGGCTCTCTATCCCTTCTCTTTGTTGCATTACTATATGGTATCTACGTTATTATATCCTCTCAAGGGCCGGCTGGTTGTCCGTGTGTTCTGGGATCTGATGTTCCCCTTTAACAAAAAAAATGATGATCTAGGAGCATGCGGTTAATCGTGGGATAAGCTGTTAGTTTGAGTCGGGTGGGGGACGATGGACTCTATCTCGCACACCGTGGTTGCAATAGACTCTTAACCCCGTCTTGCTCAGTCTAGCAATATTATCCTTGAGTACTTTCTATTTTTATCTTTCTTCACATTCATTTTGATGATTTCTTTATTTTAGCCCAGCATACATCATGTCATTTTGAGCACTCACGTCTCGTGATTCTTTCAAGATTTCTCCTCAACAATGAGTGATTGCACTTCAATTCTCTTGGATAAGAGATCTTCATTCCACTTCGAATTTGAACATTTTCTTTGATCTGTCCACTTGGTCTAGTTGGCCAACGTGATTCCTATCTGGATTTTTTTATCAATCTCAATTCTCCTTTTCCAGCTTGTTAGCTGTGTTCTTTCCGATCCCCTCGTTGGTCATTGATTGTGTCCCCGATTGAGGTTGGTCAAGGTTTTCGTTCCCTTAGTTTAGTTTCTCCAGACATGTCTTATCCTTGTCATCCGTTCTTGGTGGTTAGTTCGACGCTTTTGAGAGAATTCATGTCGCTTGTTGGTTTTGACGGGTGTCTTTTGCCTTGATGCCCACTTTTCAGTTCTCTCCGCTTCATCTCTACTCCATCTCTATTTCTCGTCGCTTTCGCTCCATCTCATTTCCATTTCACCTCCGTGCCGCTTTTGCTCATTCCCTTGCAAAGCAGACATCAAGGAGGGGCATCTGTTGACACCCATTTTAAGCCTACAAGTTGAGTTATTTCTCTTATTCGCTTTTCATGATGCTCTCAATTACCCATTATTTTGGAGTCTTCTTTAATTGTGTTTCGAGCCCATTTCTTGACCACTTTCAAGCCCATTGACCTTTGGAGGCTATCTACTTTAATTCCCCCACTTTCGGGCCCATACCGTGCGGATCGGGCGACCGAACGATCGACGGGAACACACCCGGACAGACCCCTAGTCGAGGTCTCCTTGGAGACGCGTTCACATGAACAATATTTTTTTATTTTTTATTTTATTTTTATTATTTTTTAAATGCCAAGTTGCGGTCTTCTAAAGAGCGGTACCTTCGGGTAGCGGTCTCATGAAGACCATCTTCTTAGTTTTTCTTCCTGAAGCGCCCCAGACGCCCTGACTCAGTCATTTGACCCATTTTCTGATCCCATCAAGTGGCGGTCCCACCATGACCATTTTCTAAAGGTTGCAGCCTTGCGACTGGCCGCCTTCTCAGTGCAGAATCCTCATCATCTCGAGCTTCGATTTCTTCGCCCGAGGACTCTTTGGAGTCCTTATTTGATCCATTTTCGAGGGAGATAGGCCTCCACTTCGATTTCCATCTATTCTGGGCTCTTATCCTTGATGTTATATCGAGGATTAATCAAGATATATCCCCTATTTGGGTCATTATCTCCTTAATTTGCCCTAGGGTTTCTGCACTTTATAAATAGCACCCATGTTTGCAGTGCGCGAAAGGGGGCTCTTCTTCGGTTCGGGGCGAAGCTATGCTGCGACGCCATCTCATCCTTCGACCCCAACCTGCAGAGGGAAGTATTAACTTTGTTTTCCATCGCTCAGGGCTCAGTTTGTTCATTCATATCTCTTGTTCTATGCTTCTATTTTTCTCAAATCATCACAAACTTGCAATTTTTTGCACATGCATGCACGATTCGCACTTTTGCATCGCCATTTTCCGCAGCACTACTGCATGTTATTTCAATCTCTTTGCTCATACATCATCACAATACACACGCCTACGTGTTTCACCCTTCCACAGGGGTTAAAAACCTCCCCCGGTACGTTCTCCCCCTTTCTTTGCACCTCTTTTATGCACTTCGGGATTGATACTGCATGCATGTTTCTTATGGATTTTTCCCTTATTTCTTATCTTTGTTTCGCAGGAAAAGCAAGTACGACGTGAGGCCCTCTTCTTCTAGCAGGTTGGAAGGCGAGGAGGTGTAATCCACGCAAGTTTCCGCACCCTTCTTCTCAAGTGCGATCAAGTCTTCATCCTTTTCCAAAGTACACGGCGTCGTTGCTCTCTTTTCTCCATCCCTTTGGCGTTGTCAACCTTTGGTGACGATCATGGTTAGTATCTCTATTCTCATCACCCCTTTTCTTTCATCATATTCTATTTTCATGCTTATGCATATATATGTTCATGTGATGGGGGTGGGGTAGATAAAATATCTACAACGACGACTTCTCGGCAGCAACAACAATTGATCGCGAACCGGAAGAAGAGGATGTAGTGGAAGAAGCCGCTCCCTCCTTCATGCACAGCAGTAGTAGCACGCAGCCCTTCGAACGCCCAGGCAACAATAGCCTTGGCATATTCGAGCGGTTTATATTTATAGGAGAAAATCCCCCTATACGTGCATGATTCCTAGGGGGATCTAAATTTACTCCGTATAATCCTAGTGGGTTTTAAGTTTCCAAAGGCTAATCTCCTCCCTGCTATATCCTCAGCCACCTTCCCCCAAGGTTCGCAGGAATCCTACTCCTCATGCATATCTTTCGAACGTGGTATGTGTTGGGTATTTTAAAAGCCATATAAATCTATTTATGTATATGTCCTCAAAACTTGTTCTACGGAAGGCCCACTATCTATTGGTTTAAGGTCTTTAGAGTTTAATGGGATAAGGGCCTTTAGATTTTAGTTAATTGGGTTGGACTCTACAGGTTCTAATATATATTTCTTTATGAGGTTTGGGCTTTATGTGTTTAATAGGGCCTTTTAATCCTAACATTAATTGGGTTTTGTAATTTTAAATGGCCCATTATCTATCTAATGGCCTTATATATATAAAGCCCTTCATTCTCCTACGGAATATGCCTTGTATTAAATCTCATTAACTAATAATTGTTCTAGGTAGACTTAGTTACTCATTATAAAGCCTTTTGACCCATTTGTTAATCGTGAGGCCCATTAATTTATTTAGGCTAGTCTTAATAATTAAATAGTTTAAACTCACTATTACTAATTCCATATTTGAGTCGGACTTTAAATATACGCATTGTTATAGTTTTGGTTGTCGATAATCATTAATAATTTTATCAATAAAATATAAAATCTCGAAATCATTAGTATTATCGAGGGATTATATATTAACCCAAGCTTTATCTCTATTTTATAAATCTCAAATATTCTTGGTGCTTTATAATGAGAATTTGATTTTTTTTTCTTGATTTAAAAATTGAGATGAGATATTTATTACTCAATTGTCCTTTTAATCCTTTCACTTTTATCCCCATTTATATTTCATTTTCTCACTTGATTCTTGATTAAGTTAATTCCCTTTTTGATCTATTTTTATGACCTTACCATATTTTGTTTTTAATAAGGATGTTTTGTTTTATTCATCATAAAGTCTAACAATATTTATAATTATCTTTTCTCTTTCTACAATATAAGTAGTTACTCTTATTTTACACTTCCTAATTTGTCGGGCGTTACAAAATCAATACAATTCAGTTAAGTTAGCTCATCATTACTCAATAGATATGGAGTAATGAAGTAACTCTCATGATAGCATAACAAAGCACAATCATTTGTCCACCCAATTTATGACATTGGCATGTCATAGACTAATGTCCAACCCCAAACCCAATAATTATTATGGTAGCACGATAAATTAACTAGGTCTAAAGACTTTCTTTAGGAACATGGACGATTCTCAATCTCTCACGTTGTCAACTTAATTTTTAATATTGAGATATTTTTATTTGTCTTGGTCTTATCCTAGGTAATACATATTATGTACATCTTTACCGCACCTAATAAGCATTTGATTCCCAATCAAATAATAACTGCATGCATATCATATACACATGCTATAGGTGATTATGGATAACTTTGTGTGACCCAACTACAGCCAAATAGTTTGTCACTAACCGCTAGATTACATCACATGTCAATCATGTACACATCTCCATATGTATCGGCATTTAGATGAATTCAAACTACATACATTTGCAGCTTGATTTGATGGCACCTCCTATTGATGGATAATCACTATTCTCCCTTACCCACATCCACATCGTCTTCAAATAAGTGTAGAATAATTTTGGAGTCAATTGGCTAAAAATTTACACAAAAAATGATATAAGATATTTTAAAGTGAGTACATTTACGTGAGGAAGGTAGAATTTACATCACGTAATATAAATAGAGGAGGGAGACATGTAAGCCTCATAATCAATCCAACATAAATAACCATCCATCATTCATCATATGAACATATTAATCAAATCTAAGTGCTATCTAAGATCATCCAATCGTCGCACCCATGGCATGTTCAAATAAATATATTTTTTTCTCATAATAAAATAAAAGTTGACATTAAAACATGAGTTTCAAAATCAAAATCGGCACTTTGATTATTTTGAAAATTATTTTAACATGATCTCATCAAATTAAAACAAAGCATCCAGAGTCAGAATTTTACACATATAATTTTTGTAGATTTTTTTATTTTAAATCACACCATTAATTTAAATAGAACACTTCTATTTAAATAAATTTTCTATTTTGAACATCGCATGCTCCAAAATAGAAAACTATTCTAAAATAGAATTTCCCAAATTCTAGGCTGCACATTGCTGTAATCCGGGCAGAATCGAAAAAATCTTGATCAGATTTCATAACTAGATTCTAGCTGCGTGTGGCACACTACACCCCGGTTTCACACTCCCGGGTAATCTGGACCACCGCTCCGATAGTACATTGAGGGACTAGACTATTGCGCATTACGCCCGTCTCCATCTTCCTGTTAGAAGCCCAATTAATTAGGGCAAAAAACCTTCGTAGATCGCGCCACTGTTGCTGCCAAAAGGACCCCCCACCTAGAACCCGCCGACGACTAGGCTGTCTCATACGCCGCCGTAAGACGGTGGGTGACTGTCGGGCAACCCTCTTCCAGCCCAACGTCGCCTTGGCAAGCCGACAGTGCTTTGCTACTCAAAGTGGACATTCCAACGTGCAAGGCGTCGGCCGGCGACCCTGGCCTCCCGGGTGGCCGTTCGAGATGCTCGTGGTGGCCGCTAGGCATGCCCTGGGGTTTTCCTTGGCCTCTGCAGCCACCGGTGCCATCACCTGTGCGCGGGCTTGGCCTTGTTGCACGGTGGCAGCCGCCAGCCTGCACTTCTTGGCTGACTATGTGACCTTTTTTCTTCCTGCTACGATCGTACTACCATCCCCATCTCATGGAGATCGATTTCCCATCGTAGGGGATCATCTTCACGCCACGGGATAAATCAGAAAAGATCATCTACAAAAATACACAAAAATTTCAAAATAACTAAGAATCAGAACGAGCAACCTAGCTCTGATATCACCGCAAGGATCTCAGGTGCGGTAGCAAGAAATGTAGCATAATAAAATTTTCATCCTCATGTCTCATTATTTATTCTAATTTCTATTGATTTTCTATGCGTAGAGATCCGATTTTCACCCCAATGATATGCAGATCAGAACAAAGTGAAAAGCAAACCCTTGTGACAATAATGCATCCCACGTGTACTCAATCTCTAGCAATATTTACATAGGCATAAATAACGGAGTTCTCTCCACACATCGTTCCACGAACAATCTCTTCTGTAGCACCCTGGTAGAGTCTCAATGCTTAAGACAAAGGGGAGAAGATTGAGGAGAAGGGGACGTTGCTATGAGGAACCCTAGATGTAACTATTTATATACTCTACTAGGGTTTTCATAAATACATCATAAGTCTATAATTGCATAACTACCCCTGTGGTATGTAATCCTAATGTGTGTGACCCTTTAGGCCCAATGTCAATCTAATTTGAGACCCATTAAACTTAAGAACTCTTTCCTAGCTTATCCGCGTTAACACTTAATATGGAATTAATTTTTTAATCATCTTACGACTAAAATAATTAACGCATCATCTCATGATCATTTTGTAGTGGGCTTTAAGGTCACGGTAAGAACCAAGCAACACTTCGTGACCCTAAAAGACAAAGGAGGACAATAACCCACTCCAGGACCTTTCCATCCACAATTATCACACAGCTCTAGTCTTTCATTCATGCAATGCCCCTGCCATAATTAAGGGTATGTTGATATTGTCAAACCCTTATATCCTTTATGGCCTAACGAACCCCCCGTACTCAAAGGTCTTGGAGAGGGGTAGATTTGCGGCCCAAAAAATATGCGGCCCAATACGGCCCAATAAGACCAACATAACCCAACGAGTGACAGCCCCCTATTGGGCCCACTCATCAGGAGGCCCAACTCATTCGGACCAACACCGCCCATGTGATTTTCTGGCTCCTAGTTTGGGAGTCCGAGTAATGGTACCTCTTAAACGCAGGGAAAGCCCAAAGGGCAACCGAGCGTAACTGGTCATAGGAAGTTCAGGGGATAAGAGCTCGAACGGTGAAGAGTCCTCACCCAGGAGGTAACGGCCCCTAGTCTCTTTCACTTCCCTTCCAAAAAGGGAGCGAGCCGTTATATAAATCCAGAAAAGCTCTCCAGAAAGGTAAGCCAACTCTAGCCACTTCACCGGTGAGGAGCAGTCTCGTGCCCATCACCCCCTTGCCTCCTTCTAACTCTTGGCTCTTACCATTCCTGACTTAAGCATCGAAGGGTTTTTCCCAGGATCTCAACCCCGTGCCCCCTTGATCGCTTTTTCCATTATTTGCATAATTCTCTCTTAAGATGGTTGCCCCCCGCGATCATCTCAGATCTGACGGTTCACGGCTTGGCATGAGATCTCACCTCTTTATCTGGCACCGTCTGTGAGAAACGAGCGAAAAGTTAATATGGTGCGAAGGAGTAGCAGTAGGAGGGTACCGCCGGCTGAGGGATGTGCATCATCCAATTCTATGACTGGCACCTCTCCTCCCAACCAAGCCAACACCCCACCCCCTCTGCCTATGGGGGCCCCGCTTCCCGTAATGGATCCCGTAGCTTTCCAGGCCCTCAACGCCAAGCTAGATACCCTCGTCGACCTAATGCGGGCCCACGTAGCCAAGGAAGAACGCTCACAGCATTCGTAGTGGAGCCCCCCCATCTTGAGGCTTCCCGACGAACGGCCAGAGGCTGCTTTATTCACCAAGAAGGTCGCATCATCCGTAGCACAGCGGGCGAACCTTCCCAATTTCTGCCTCAAGCCGCCGAGCAAGAAGCTTTCTCCAACCCTTGTAGGAGGGAAGGTGAAGCACACCCACCCACTCCGCCGGTGCAGGCGGTCGGCCTTGGTCTGCTCCAGCACGGAGGCGATCACGAGCTCACCGAGAACATCTCGAGACCTCCACGCGCTCATCCGGAGCTCTCCCTCCAACTCTGAGAGTCTGAGTGACGGTTCGCCGAGCAATAGCGGGCCCTTCGGGCCCTACAGTAGAACTCTGCCACTAAAAAAGAGGAGGAGTGATCCCCGTTCTCCTCCGACATCTTGGAGGCCAAACTATCCCCACAGATGTCCCTACCGGCCTTCAAGTCTTATGACGGTCAGGGTGACCCGACCGATCACTTTGACAGCTTCGATGCCCTCATGACTCTCCAGGGGGCATCTGAAGTCATTAAGTGTCGAGCCTTTGTCACCACGTTGGTACAAGGTGCTCAGGCATGGTTCCGAGCCCTCACCCCAGGAAGTGTCACTAGCTTCTGACAGCTCGGACGACTATTTAAGGAAAGCTTCGCCGAAAACGGTCCCCCAAGGTCAATAGCAGGACTACTGGCGCTGAGACAAGACCTGAGGGAAAAGCTACGAGCCTATATAAATTGCTTTAAAGCGGAGGCCCTGCACATCCCCCACCTTGACGTGGCATCCGCCATCACCGCGCTGACTGGGGGGACCCACGATGAAGGACTCCGACGAGAACTGGTGCTCCATCCTCCAGCCACTCTTGCTGACCTAATGACCTTAGCATTGCGCCTTGCGGAATGCGAAGAGGTCCTCACTGCCTACCGCGACCCCTCCAGCCAGCAGAAGGAGGGGGAGAAAAGGAGGTCAGTCGAGCAAGCCTCCAACTAGGGGAAGAGGAGGAACCGCGAGGGCGACCGCAAGGAGCCTCCAAGGAGGTTCGAGCAGTATACCCCGCTAACTACTCACATTTATGAGATATATCGGCAGATCAGAGACTACGATCTCCTACACCGGCACGAGCCCATGAGGGCTGACCCCAGCCAACATAATCGACACAAGTGTAGACACGCCATTCTTGACGTCTCCTGAGAAAGTCTCATATTACTATACGACGCCCCGCGACGGCTTACGCATTTCGAATCACTTGAGTACTTCCTTTTCTTGAGTCTTCTTCTACCTTTTTCGGCATCCAGAATCGTCTCGTCACGGCATTCGGACGACATCAACACCAATCGGACGCATCAGGAGGTTCCGAAATCAAGAAGGGGGTCTACCGGGCGGCCGCCGACGCCTGATTTGAGGACCCGGGTGGGTCTTAATGGGGGCGTCCAGGCCCCTGGACGCCCCCATATTTTTAATTTATTTTATTATTTTCTCAGGGCCCAAAAATAAATAAAAATATATATATTTTAATGGAGGCGTCCAGGCCCCTGGACGCCTCCATAAAAACTAATAATAATAAATATTTATAAAATGCCAGTTGGGATAAAAAAACATAATAAAAATATATATATATATTAATGGAGGCGTCCAGGCCCCTGGACGCCTCCATAAAAATAATTATAAAAAAATCAAAATGCCAGCCTTGGCACAAAAGACAAATAAAAAATAAAATAATATATTTATGAAGGCGTCCAGGCCCCTGGACGCCTCCATTAACTCTCTCACGGGCGCCGGCCACCGAACGACGGTTTGTCGTGTGTGGAAAAATTCAAATTTTGAAGACGTCCAGCCCCCTGGACGCGCCCATTTCTGAATCACGAGGCGTCGCTCACAAAACCACGCGTTGTGCCAAACCGCGTGCGGCCGTCGTCGATTTTCGGTGGACCTATTAGAGGCGTCCGGGACCCTGGACGCCCCCACAAAAGTATTCCAAAAAAATATATAAAAATAGAATAAAATATTAGTTCGGCCCTGATGGAGGTGTCCAGGGTTCTGGACGCCTCCACCCTCCGGAACCCTATAAATAGAGGCCCACCCCCTCAGTTCTGGGAGAGCTTAGAAGTGATCCGATAGGCTGCCGGAGCCCAGAGGCTACGGAGTCATTTTCTAACCCGTGGGTTCTTTTGTAGGTGGAGGTTCTGCCGGCTTCTCGGGTGCTCACGCTCGCGAGAGGAAGGTCGTCTTCATCCACCGCGCTTCCACGTCGTCCCCATGCTGTCGGAGCTCCGCCGGATTTCACCATCGGCACATCCAATAAGCCAATTCTTTCCTTTTCTTCGTAGTTCTTTTGCATTCATCATCTTGCATCCCCTATCCCCCTTCATAAGGGCGCCTTTTCTTATACACTTCTTACATCCATCATCTCATTTTCCTCCTACTCGAGTCCGAGAGGGGTTTAAAAGATAACACCAACCAGGTGTGTGTCTTGCCATCATTTCATTATTTTTATCGCAAGGATTTGAATACTACACCTCCATCTTTCTAATCCACTTGTCATTTGTTTGTCGTTGTTTTGCAAGGATAGTCGAGGAAAGCCCTCTCCGTCGGCCGGCCGGAGGGAGAGGAAGAAGCAACCCGCCATCTCCCGCTCTTAAGGTAGGCGCGATCACCTTCTTATTTTGGGGCCTTTCGGCCCCTGGCGATCACATCTTGTTTTCGAGGCCGCGGCGAGTCACATCCCCAATGGCCGTTTAAATTTCCGTTCTTATATTCTCTTTATACTCTGCTATATTCTGCTCATATTTTCGAGGCCGCGGCGAGTCACTTCCCCAATGGCCGTTTAAATTTCCGTTCTTATATTCTCTTTATACTCTGTTATATTCTGCTCATATTCTCGAGGCCGCGGCGAGTCACTTCCCCAATGGCCGTTTAAATTCACGTTCTTATATGTTATATTCTTATCTGTTTATGTTCTCGAGGCCGCGGTGAGTCACTTCCCCAATGGCCGTTTAAATTCCCACTCTTTGTATTCTCTTTATATTCTGTCATCTTATTATCTGCTCATATTATCGAGGCCGCGGCGAGTCACTTCCCCAATGGCCGTTTCAATTCTCGTTATTTAATTTCTGCACCATTCCCGTCCCCCCGAGGCCGCGGCGAGTCACTTCCCGCTATGGCCGTTTAACCCCCATATCTTGCTATATCACCCTTGTCCCGCTCGCCCCACCGGAGCAATCTCCCGTGGTGGCCCCTTCTCTCTCTTCTCTTATTTCTGTGTTACAGCAAACAAACAACAAAAGAAAAGTGGAGCCCGCGAGCGCTCCGCGTCCTCTCCGCTCTTCCCCGAACCGCGTGACGTCGCTCACAGATTGGCGATCACGGTGGGACCTCTACTGCTTCCTTTCGACTACCCTTGCAAGTTCGGCACCACCCGTGCCTCTCCACCTTGGCGCCCGCGTGCGCCCCCGTTGTGCTCACGGCAGCACCGTCAGTTCTGATTGGTTCTTTGTTTATTATATGTCTGTTATTTCTGTTGTTTTCCCACTCCATATATCTGTCAGCATTCCATTGCATACATCCATTCCTCTTTTCTATCCCTTTTTTTATTTTTTTGAGGATCACCCTTTCCCGGTGAAGGAAGGACTCTCCGTTTGGGAATTCCTCTCAACGGACTAGAATCTCCTACACTGGGACCTCCGTAAGTCCCCGACATCGAAGGATCTCATCTTCGTTCACTGGGCTGGTTGTACCATTGAAGTTCCCCGGAGTTAGTCATTTCATTCGTGGTGAGACGAGAGACCCTAGCTGACACGGCGGTGAAACAAAAACAAACTAGGGTCCCCATTTTGTGTGAACTTCGGATCTCGCTAAAAATACAAAAAAATCATCAAAATCAAAACACAAAAAAGGGCGTAAAGACATCCACTTGTTTGATAATCTCTGCTACCTACTTGCTAGTGTATGTTTTTGCGTTCTGGGAAAACTGTGAGCATGTCTCACGAGTCTTTTGAGGAGAACCACCCTAGCCGTGGTTTGTCAGCCGACCCGCGAGTCTATGCTATGGACTCGGGTCCTTCTCATGACCCCTCGCATGAGGTGCAGGTTATTGCCGGAGACACGTCCCCGCCACAAGATATCACTTCCTTACTGGGCGTCCTCGCCAACACGGAGCTTACCTCTGAACAGCTCCGGGCCTTCCAGGCCATTCTAAAAGGGAAATCTGTTTCCCCCATGCCCCAGGAGTCAACTCCGGCCATCGCATCTCTCCAAGAGTCCGTGCAGGCCATT
The DNA here is from genome assembly GCA_022559845.1 of Amorphophallus konjac. Lineage (NCBI taxonomy): Eukaryota > Viridiplantae > Streptophyta > Magnoliopsida > Alismatales > Araceae > Amorphophallus > Amorphophallus konjac. The sequence continues at coordinate 322,981,210 of CM040122.1, read as the reverse complement.
CCATCTCTCTCATTGGCGCAAGCCATCCAGTCTCCCTCGCTTCAAGGACAAGCGAGCCAACAACCACCCTCATTCCAATTCCCATCACAATCTCAAACTCCCATTGTTCCCCAGACACCGCTTCAGCCGGGGCCAACCGTCGGCGGTCCGACAGCTCCCTCTCATTCCGGGTTCCCCCCTCAAGTCTCTGGGAGACAGTTTCTCCCCCAGTGGCAAGTGCCACCTTCACCTCCAGAGGAGCTCGCCCAATCGCTCCTCAATAGGTTCAATCGCATGGACGAGCAGTTTCAAAATCTGAGAAGGATGGTGGACGTGAAAGCCACCCCGGAGGTTGCTTTGCCAATCCTTCCTGTCATTCATCTTCCTCCCTCCGAAATGCCCACGTACCGCAGATACAATGGTATCGGCAACCCCTTCATTCATCTCAAGGATTTCATGTATGAGTCCTCTTACTGGCAAAACGATCAGAGGTCCCTGGCATACCTCTTTCGGAGATCATTGGATGGTCCCGCGCTTGAGTGGTTCTATTCTCTAGAGCCCCGCGAGGCCGAGAATTTTGAAATAGTCCAGAGAAGGTTCTTACAGAAATATAGGGATAGGGTCGGTCCCTCACTCTCCATTACCGACCTAGTGGCCGAAAAGATGAAACCCGACGAGGATTTTGTCCGATATGCTGATAGATGGAGGTCTCTGGCGGAAAGAATAAGGGATACCCTCTCCGAGCCCGAACAAGTGAAGATGATTGTGTCTAATGCAACCCCACAGTTCAGACACGTCCTGGCCATGAATAAACTTACTAGAATGGAGGAACTCTATGAAAGGGCCCGGTACATCCAAACCCAGCTAAAAGACTCCCCCATTATGAACATGTTTGAGTCACCGAAGCCCAAAGTGGTCAGAAAGACAGGCGCTGATGTCCCGGGCGGAGCCACAGAAGGGGTCGTGACAAATGAGCAAGTTAGTGCGGTCAACAATGCCAACTATGCAGTCAACCCAAGGCCTCCACAAATGCCCCGACTTCCCCTTCAACCAGGTCCTTTCCCTCTTCGTCCTCCACCCCAAAATAATCCACCCCAAGATAATATGCCTCCATTACGCCAACCCCAGCAACAACAACCACAACCTCAGCAACAATAACCACCACTTCAGTACAACCAAGTTCCACCCCCGGGGAACTATGGTCCCCAACAGCAACAAAGGAGGCCGCTCGGTCCCAAGAGAGCCTACTATCCGCCATTGCCGGAAACCTTAGCAGACATTTTTAATGCCCTCATGGCATCAAACCAACTCGCCCTACCCAGAGAAAGGCCCGCGTGGCCCCCCAATGTTGATACCTCCAAATACTGCGTCTACCACAAGCAGCCAGGACACACAGTAGATTACTGCTTCCATTTCAAAGATTACATCCATGATATGAATGATGAACATCAAATAGATTGGGATGAGATGAGACGATACGTCGCGGCTCTCAAGGCTAGGAGACCCCCTCATAGGCCACAGCAGCAGTTACAACAGCAACAGCAACAGCAACAGCAACCACAACAACAACAGCAGGCTCAGCAGGCCCCACAACAACAACCCGACATGGGCATAATCCAGAATCCTTTACCGGAGCACCAACAGCCCAATCATCAGGTTAACCCCATCTCCTCCTTCCCGGAAGTCGGGAGAGAGCAGGTGTGGCACCAGGAAAGTACCTCCACTCTTTCTACCTCCAACCCTATCGTCATGCAACACCCTCACCTTGCCCGGGTAGCACCTCTCTCTCATCAACCCGCGTCAGTATCACCATCACCATTTCCACTACCATTACGCTCTCTCATCCGCACCCCGACCTCCTATCAACCGACACTCTCCACTATGCCTTCACACCCTCTCATCTTCTCCCACTCCCCCACGTTACCATCCACCTCTACCACATTTACCCCTACGCCTTCTACACCCCTTATCATCCGTCAACCATACATAACCCCATCTTTCTCCACCGTATCACCATTAATGCCTTCAAAACCACTCATTAACCATCACCCACCTCAAAATCATTGCCCACTTCAATCCCTACCCACTCCTACTTCGTCTCCACCGCCACCTTCTAGACCCCTTATCCTTCATAATCCACGCAATATCCCCTCTACCTCCACCATGCCGCCACCTAACAAACCCCTCATCAGAATCTCTGCTCCCGTCATCACCCCTGCTTCATCAACCATTCCTCCACTACTACCCCTCAAACCCCTGTTAAAACCCACTGCTACCCCCACAGAGGTACAAAAGCCGCAGGCAATGGTGCTCCGGAGTGGAAGGATTTTCCACAGGATTTTCCCCCACAACAGTCAGAATCCTGAGCAATCTCAGCCAGAGAAGGATGATGCAGAACAACCAGAAAGAGCTATCCTTGGAACACAGTATGATCTATTGAAACACTTGGACAAGACACCTGCCCGGATCTCCATCCTAGAGCTACTTCAAAGATCCACATCCCACCAGACGGCCTTGATGGAATATCTTCAAAAGGTCATGGTTAATGAAGACCTCCCCGTGGAGAAGATTTCGACCGTCCTGACCCCAACAGACACACAACCAGCCATCATGTTTCACAACTACGAGCTCGCTCCCAAGGAAGCTCGAAAATATGTATTGTGCATTTCAATAAAAATCAATGGGGTATCCATAAACCCGTGTCTTGTGGATACGGGTGCATCCATAAATGTGATCTCCATGAGCACTCTTCAGTTGTGTGGGGTCAACGAGGAACAAATAAGACCTTCCTCGATCACGGTCACGCCTTATGACAATAGCAAAAGGCCGCCGCAGGGGATGATTATTCTGAAGGCAGAACTAGGCCCCATGTCAATTCCCACGGAATTCCATGTCCTCGACATGGACCCCACATTCAAGGCTATACTGGGTCGCCCTTACATCGAAGCCATGGACGCTGTGCCTTCCACCAACCATCAGTGCCTGAAGTTTCCTTACAATGGGAGAATTATTAAAGTGGTCAGTACACCTGTCCTTCACACAGTGGATGCTATCAACACCTCTCTGCCTTCTGTTTGGCCGTCTCATCGGCCCATATTGTCACTGCTGGACGTACGTGATCCATCTCATGTTCCACTAGCACCAAAGGAGCCGATCAGGGCAACCACAACATCATGTCTCCCTTTTCACTTCAAAGGTTGGGAGATTATGAGGAACATCGACTATCAACAAGGAAAAGGTCTGGGCGCACAGTTACAGGGTATGCTCAAACCGCCAAAGGAAATTAGGCCGAACTGCAGGTTTGGCCTAGGCTTCAAAGGACCGTTCAAGGCAGATTGGAAGCCCCTCACGTGGACTCTATCAAACCACTTCAACAGAGGGCCCGTTGTTCAGATGGGAGATCACCCACGAGAAGCATATAGGGGATCACATACTGTATATTTGGCTGAAAGATGTCCGAGGATCACCAAAAGAGGCAAGATCAAAGATCCGGAATGCGAGTGGGACAAATGGTTTGACATACGGGACATTTCCGTTGCACTGGAAATGATGTTCTCATCTCCGCAGCTTGAAGGACCACCATTGATCTCCGAAATACCAGAGAATATTACCACTCTTGCCAAGGTTCCAAACTATCCTCGTCCTCGCCAGAAGGACTCTATCATCGACGGATCTTCACCCGTCCTCAACATTGCCGTCGACGGCTCATTAACCGCCATCCTCTCCATCCACTCGTCTCAACCTTTGCTGATATCTTCTTCCTGGGCCAGACAATTGTCTGATGATCTTCCCATGTCCCCTTCTTTGCTTACATACCTACGCGGGCTTTTCAACCCGCGCCAGGTCTTCAACCATGATCTGCTCTATGAGCCTCACAATCCTCTAGCCATAACCACTTTTCTCTCTCCTCCAATCTCTTTTCACTGCTTTGTCATTAAAAATGAAAACGAAAAAAAAACGTCAATTTTCAAACTCCCCAACAACACATCTTCGTTGAGGAAACCTCCTACATCTCCCACGGGTGCGTACCGCCTTGCGGACCACCCGTCCAAGGTCCGATGAGCGACCTTTTCTACCCCTCCTCTGAGGGGTCTTCTCCTGTACATTCTACACCATCCTCTTCGTCTTCCTCTTCTTCTGTAAATATTGTCAGTCAATTTAGGAATGATAGGCCAAGGGTAGTACCTAGGAAGAAATCCAAGGGTAGGCAGATCCCTCGTCGATTCCTTCTAGATTTGGCCGCCAGGTGTCAGGCCCTTCTTGCCATCCCCCAGTTGTTAGAAAATCCCATCCAGCTACCGGAAATAGAATGCGAGGGCGACTGTGCCTTTGATGAAGGGTATGGAGTCTACGAGATCACGGATGAAGAATGCCCCACTGAAGAAGAGGGTGAAGAATATGAAGATGCGGCGGGCGCATACGCTAGTGGAATGAGGAGATTCGACGAGCCGTCAACCGCCGTAGAAGAATCCACCAAAGAAGTCAACTTGGGAACTGAGAAAGACCCTAGGATCATCCTCATAAGTGACAACCTACCACCCTCTGAAGAAGAGGCATTAATTGAGGTTCTCAAGGAATATAAGGACACGTTTGCATGGAGCTACGAGGATATGCCGGGTCTGGATTCAACCTTGGTCGAACACCGTTTAACCCTAAAACCAGGGTCCATCTCGGTAAAACAAAGGTTAAGGCGTTTCCACCCTCAGATGGCTTTGAAAATAAAGGAAGAGGTCGATAAGCTCCACAAAGCCAGGTTCATTAGAGTCGTTCTTTATCCTCAATGGGTGGCGAACATTGTCCCGGTCATGAAAAAAGATGGGAAAGTCAGGATTTGCATCGACTTCCGGGACCTTAACCGCGCGTGTCCAAAGGATGATTTTTCCTTACCTCACATTGATGTGCTGATTGATAACACGGCAGGCTACGAAACCCTCTCTTTCATGGATGGATTTTCAGGATACAATCAAATTCGTTTGGCAGAAGAGGATCAGGAAAAGACGTCATTCACTACCCCTTGGGGAACATATTGTTACGTGGTCATGCCGTTCGGATTAAAGAATGCTGGAGCTACTTACCAAAGAGCGATGATGGCCATATTTCATGACATGATGCACATATATCTGGAAGTGTATGTGGATGACTTATTGGTGAAATCAAGGACCAGGATGGAACATCCAGAAGTTTTGGCTAAGGTCTTGCAAAGGTCAAGAGAGTTCCAATTGAAAATGAACCCGAAAAAGTGTGTGTTTGGTGTGTCGTCGGGTAAATTACTGGGGTTCATTGTGAGTAAAAGAGGGATCGAGATAGATCCCGACAAAGCCAAGGCTATCAGGGATATGCCGCCTCCCAAGAATTTGAGAGAAGTCCGAGGTTTAATCGGGAGGTTACAGTTTATTCGTCGGTTTGTGTCCCAGCATTCACAAAGGTGTAGACCTCTCTACGAGTTGACCAAGCCAGGAGTAGAATTCCACTGGAATTCTAAATGTCAGAAAGCTTTTGAAGGGTTGAAGGAATATCTGGCTAGTCCGCCCGTTCTCATCCCACCCAAACCAGAAAAACCTCTGATCCTTTACGTCTCAGTCTTGGATGACTCCGTGGGAGCCGTCCTCGCACAAGCTGATGAAGAAGGCAAGGAACGGGCAACCTATTACTTGTCCAAACTTCTCAATCCCTGTGAGTAGAAGTACACCGGCATGGAAAAAACCTATGCTGCCCTCGTTTGGGTAGTGCAGAAATTGAAGCACTACTTCTTGGCTCACGATGTCCACTTGATTGCTCGAATGAATCCTATCAAATTCCTTCTGGAGAAAGCCGTCCTTACAGATAGGCTAGCACGCTGGCAAAGTTTTCTCTCTCAGTTAGACATCACCTACATCCAGCAAAAGGCGATTAAAGGCTATGCCATAGCCGAGCATCTCGCTCATCATCCTCTTCCCAAGTTCGATCCCGTCCAATCAGAGTTTCCAGATGAGGAACTAATGTCCGTCAACCAATCAGATGAGCCAATGTGGACGCTATATTTTGATGGAGCTCTGAATTCTCAAGGGAGAGGAATCGGCGTCGCCCTCCTGTCGCCTGAAGGCCTCACATTCCCATTGGCATACCAGCTCAAATTTTCAGTCACCAACAATATAGCTGAATATGAAGCCCTTCTAGCTGGCCTAGAACTCGCTCATTCTTTTCGTATCACTGAGTTGCGAGTCGTAGGTGATAGTCAACTCATCCTTCACCAGGTGCTCACTAAATATCGCACTCGCGATCCCAAACTCAGCCATACCAAGAACTCACTACTGCCTTTGCCAAACTGTTTGCCAAACTGATCTTTGTTCATGTCCCCCGTCATCAGAATATTCTCGCCGATGCCCTCGCCTCGTTGGCATCATCCATAAGGTTCCCTCTAGGAAGATGGTTTAAGTCCATTTCCATCTATAAACTTCACGCCCCTGCAATCGATGATGCTTCCTACGTAAATATCAAAGACAGGATAGCAAGGAAGATCCTGCAGGAAGATATCCTTGAGAAGAGGGAAATCATGTTGGCAGAGGCCGAAGAAGAACTGGCTGATGAAGAGAAACCATGGTTCTATGAAATTGTCAAATACTGCCAAGATCAGTCTTATCCTGAAGGAGCCACCGTAGAGGACAAGAAAGCCATAAGAAGGGTGGCTCAGAAATACACATTGGTTGGAGGTCTACTCTATAGGAGGAGCCTTACTGGTATTCTGTTAAGATGTCTTGGTTACGATGAGGTTTGGAAATGTGTAGAAGAGACGCACTCGGGTGTGTGCGGTGGCCACGTGAATAGTCAGATGCTCGCCAAGAAGATCATTCGTCAAGGCTTTTATTGGCCCACTATGGAAGAGGATTGTGCTGTCTATGTCCGTAGGTGTGTCAAGTGTCAACTTCATGCCGATAAAATCCATTCACCATCTTCCTCACTTCATCCAATATCCTCCCCATGGCCTTTCTCCATGTGGGCATTCGACATCATTGGTCCCCTAGGTGATCCCAATTCCCTCACCAAGCAGAAATCTTTCATCCTTACTGCGACGGAATACTTCACCAAATGGGCTGAAGCCGAAGCTTACGCGGAAATCAAGGCGTCAACAGTCTGCAAGTTCATCATGAAGAACATCCTCGCCAGATTCGGCGTCCCAAGCACGATCGTCACCGACAATGGGCCACAGTTCATTTCTCAGGACCTACAGGACCTCTGCAAAAGGTACGCAATTGCATTACATCATTCATCGCCTTATTACCCACAAGGTAACGGCCAAGTGGAGGCCACCAATAAAATATTACTCAAAATCATCAAAAAAACCTGCGAGTCTAGTAAGTTTTCAGACTGGCCAGAAAAGCTTATCGAAGCTCTATGGGCCTATCGCACTTCAATCCGTACCCCCACCGGGCAGACTCCATTTGCCCTTACTTATGGTATGGAAGCGGTAGTCCCGTACGAGACTCTGATCCCTTCTCTCAGGGTACAATTGGACGAGGAATTTCCCCTCGACGATCGTCGTAATTCACTCCTTGTCCAGTTGGAACTCTTGGATGAGAAACAACTTGATGGGGACATCACCCAGAGTTCCCTTTGGCTCGACACCTCTCTCCCCTCTGGAGACGGATATGCTGTGATTACTTGACTTGATGGGTCCTCGGAGTCACGGGAGTTTATTACTATGGTCATCTTGATGTATTTTCCCTTTTCTTGAGTCTCTTTTGATGTATTTTGAGTCATGTCCTAGGTGCTCATATTAGTGGATCAGCATATTGGGCTTGTTTGGCTTCGTGGCCCATCTAGAGGAGCTAGGCCCATGTGCACTCCTTCTTGCACCTTGGTTATCTGTCTTTTGTTCTTTTCTCAGGGGCTTTTGTACAAAGTTGGGATCCCTATATATAGGACCCCAACTCCCACTTGAGAAGGTTAATGAATTATTAAGTATTTTGAGCATAAGTGCATCTTCCCCTCTCTCTCTCTAGCTTCCTCACTCTCTCTCTCTCTCCCTCTCCCCCCCCCCCAAGGGATTTTCGAAATCCACTCTCTCTCCTCCCTTTCCCACACCCTCTCACCTCCCAACCACCTCATTAAGCCTCACCACTTCCCCACACCAACCCCATTAACTTCCCCTAGCCCCAAGGCAACCTCTCCTCTTCCCAAGCAAATCTTCCCCTTCCCCAAGCAGCCCTCTCATCTCCCAAGAGGGAATCACATCTCCCCAAGCCCCCTTTTCCCTTCCCCACACACCTCTTCCCATCCCCAACACTAGAAATTAATTCCCTTCTTACACCCATTTTCAAATGTTCTCCCCTCTCTTCCCCCAACCAAATTCGTAACTCTTCTTCCACCCACTGCAAACACCCCCTTCCAGCCCTTATCCTCCCTCTCCCACACCTTGAAACACCCCCTTCTTGACCTCCTAACACCCAAGGGCCACTCCCATACCCATCCACCCCACAGGTCCCTCCATTACCACTCCCTATCCATACCCCTTGTTCCTTCCCCTTTCTCCCCATTTTCATTATCAGCCTGCAGGTGACAGACCAGGTTGCGGCTTGCAGAAGCTTCCCCAGGGTCACACGGTTTCTTCCTGGAGCGTGGCCTACATCGACGGAAAGGTCTGCGACACCCCTCCGCAGGCGAGGTGGAATCGTCCGGTTTCGACTTCGTGGCCGACCGGGAGGGCGATTCTCCCCCAACTGGTCCAGTCATCCCCTGCAGAGAACCTGAGCTCGGTGGGAAGTTGCTTCACGACTAACGACGCTGGAATCAGACCAAGGTTCCTTCTACAAAAATATTCCTTCCCCTGTCTGCGACCAGGATCAAGAAGCAGAAGTGCATTCGGCCTCCGGGAGTCCGAGTTCTGATTTTTCTCCTCCAGTCACTCGGGGCAGCCTGCTCCAGTCTGCTACGACCCACAGTTACTCAACAGCGTCCCCCGGGCCACCCCGACCTCCGGTGGCATCCCCGCCAGTTTTTCTGCAAGGAGGGTTCGACCACGGTTCCAGAACTTCTGACGGTTCGAGAATCGGAGTTCGGGAGTCCAAGGTATAGCTTCTGCATCCTACTGCAACAATTCTGTAGCTGCCCGCCCTCGAAATCTTCATCCGGCTCGAGCCTCTACCACGGCCAGAGACAGCGTCAGATTAAATCGGCAAAATTCAGAGGTGTCCCTGGTCCAGTCACGAAGACGACGCAGCTGGTCTTGTAGTCGAAAAAATTCCTGAGAGTGAGCTACGACTGCAACAGCTGCCTCCTGTCCCTGCTCACAGCAAGCGAGCAGAACCGTCGCCGACGTCCGTTCCGCCAACGGTGCCACGTTTTCCCCCTCCCGCCTGGCCGGCTTAGCGCCCCTCCCTGTGTGGAGGTAGTGTTTGTTGTAATTGGGTTTCCCCACCCTTAGTCCATCCCTCCTGTGTGAGGAGTAGTTCTTGTACTAAGCAGCTCAAGCGACATCGGCGCAGTGTGCGGGATCCACACTTCCCCGCTCGCCCACGTCTCCGAACGGGGTTGGTTTCTTCAAACCAACCAGGTGAGCTCTAAACTTTGCTCCATTATTCTTAGTGCTTGTTTGTTTAATATCCGTTGATATAGTCCCGTTGTGCATGCGAGCGAGTGTCCGATCCCGGAGCCACCATCATTGTGTGGTCACCGTGCTTAAGTGAGAGAGTGGGACCTAGTGCCCCCAAGTGGCACCGGCCAGCCCCTAAGTGTGGGCCACGTACCCTCGGGAGGGCAACCCTAGCCCTGCTGGCACCCTACCAGCAAGGGTCTTGATCCAACACCTCCTTCTAGCATCATATAGTCACCCGGGCTCGCGTGTGTGCGACGGTGTTTCGGTCCCGATTTATCTCTTTAATTGCTATGTGCTTGTGAATGCGGAGTAGGTCTAAGGGTCACAAGTGCTTGCTGCATAGTCACTTCTTGTGTCACATCAATTGGTATCAGAGCAAGTTTTAGACTTGTCTCTACAAGCCTAGGTCCAAGGGCAATTGCATTCCTTTACCGCCTTGTCTTCATTGTGCATGTCCACCCGTAGGGGTACCATTTTTCGGGCTGATCCTTCTAATTCCAACCCACCCATGGATCCCAATTCTCAAGGCAACCAAAACGACCCTAGAGGTACTCCCCAAAATCCCATGGAACGAATAGAAGCTGCCATTCTAGCCCTCACGGAGCGAATGAATGGCGTGGTCACCCGATTGGATAGGATGGAGGAAGCTAGGACACCCCCTAGGAACATACCCCAAAGGGCCCCACCACCCCGGGTTGAGCATGATAGGGAGGACTTAGAGCATGACTTTTACCCTGAGAATGAGAGGCCCCGCCCACATAGAGCCTTGGAGAGGCGACCAAGAGATGATCCGGATGACTACCTACTTAGGATGATCAAAGTTGAGGCCCCTAACTTCGATGGGTCACATAACCCACATGTGTACCTAGAATGGGAGAGTGCTATGGACCAATACTTCGAGTGGTACCTCATGACCGAAGAAAGGAAGGTTAGGCTAGCCAAAATGCACCTTACTAAATTAGCCAAGACCTATTGGATGAGTGTTGAAACCAGAAAAAGAATTAGGAGGGAAGAACCCATTCAAACATGGGAAGACATGAAAGCCCAATTAAGGTTCAAGTACCTTCCCCACTCATACACCCAAACACTCCTAGATGAATGGCAATGCCTCACCCAAGAGGGAAAGTCCGTGGTGGAGTACATAGAGTTGTTTGACTCTTATCTTCTAAAGTGTGGAGTACATGAGGAATTAGCCGTCACTCTCTCACGGTTTAGGAATGGCCTCCATCCAAACATCAAAAGGGAATTAATTATGAGGGATGTGGATTCCCTTGAGATGGCTTACCAAATAGCTCGGGATACGGAGAGGTTCTTTAGGAATTCAAGGTTCACACCTTCCCGTCCGTTTGCGCCTAGGAACACGGGTCCACAACCCAATCTTCCACCATTATTGAAGACTCCTACTCCTAGTGGAAGTACCCCCACCCGGACCTACCCACAACCAACCAACCCTCCTCCTACCAAAACCCCTCCACTCAATCCCCCTCCCCGAAGAGAGGACATCTTCAAAGGAAAGGCCCCGGAGAATAGTTCGGTTAAGTGTTTTCGGTGTCATGGTTATGGCCATATAGCCACTCAATGCCCCTCAAAAGGAATGTCCAATCTAGTCATAGAGAGCGTACCCACCACCTCCCACGAAACTCAAGAGAATATGGAGGAGTACGAGGCTGCCCTAGGGTGGGAAGAAGAGTATGAGGAACAATTCATTGAAGAGGGTGTAGAAGATGACCACCAATCAGCCCACCTTGGAGTGATAAGATGCACTCTCACGCAACCCCGAGAAGAGGATTGGCGTAGGACCTCCATCTTCCATACTTTCATCAAAATGGGGGAACATGTTAGAAAGATCCTCTTAGACAATGGGAGTTGTGTCAATGCCGTGTCCCCGGACACCGTCAAACTTCTTGGGCTAACCCCAACTCCCCACCCCAAACCTTACCGTGTGTCATGGATCAATAATCACTCCATCCCCGTCAACACATGTTGTCTAATCCCCATCACCTTCTCATCCTACCAAGGGCAAATTTGGTGTGATATCATACCTATGGCCGTAGGGAGTATCCTACTTGGGAGACCTTGGATATACGATGTAGATGCTACCATCCATGGGAAGACGAACACGTGCACCTTTGTGCATGAGGGGAAGACCATCCGCCTCAACCCTTCCCCACCTAGAAAGGAACCACCCACTAAGGGGATTTTTCCCACTCCCTCTCCAAGCCCCAATGGCCCACCTAAACTCACACAACCTATCATCCAAGATCCCACCCCCGAAGTTCCCACTAGGCCAATCAAAGGCCTCCACCTTATCACTAGAAAGGAGTTGGAAGAGGAAGTTGCCCAAGGAACCCCCGTGTGCGCGATTGTCCTTTGTCTAGGAGAGCCAACACCCTCCAACCCCCACCCCGTGGAAGTACACCCACTCCTTGAAGAATTCAAGGATGTGTTTCCCGATGAACTCCCGGACCAACTCCCTCCCATGAGGGATGTCCAACACGCCATAGATTTTGTCCCAGGATCCTCCCTACCAAATCTGCCACACTACCGTCTCAACCCCACCGAACATGCTGAATTAAGAAGGCAAGTTGAAGAACTTATTAGAAAGGGCTTCCTTAGGCTTAGCAAGAGCCCATGCGCCGTCCCCGCTCTTCTCACACCAAAGAAAGATGGGACATGGCGAATGTGTGTTGATAGTAGGGCCATAAACAAGATCACCGTCAAATATAGGTTTCCTATACCTAGACTTGACGATATGTTAGACATGCTTGCTGGAGCCACCATTTTCTCCAAGATAGACCTCAAAAGTGGCTACCACCAAGTAAGGATAAGGTCCGGAGATGAATGGAAAACAGCCTTTAAAACCAAAGATGGACTCTATGAATGGCTGGTAATGCCTTTTGGGCTTTCCAATGCCCCAAGCACTTTTATGCGTCTCATGACCGAAGTCCTCAGGCCCTACATTGGGGTTTTCCTTGTAGTTTATTTTGATGACATCCTCATCTACAGTCAGTCCAAGGAAACCCATCTCCTCCACATCAGGCAGGTCTGCACCACCCTTAGAAGGGAGAGCCTTTTTGCCAATCTAGGAAAATGTCATTTCATGACAGAATCCCTTACCTTCCTTGGGTATGTTGTCTCCACCAAAGGTGTATCTATGGACCCCGAAAAAGTCCAAGCCATCATTGATTGGCCGGAACCCCGTACTCTCCATGAAGTCCGGAGCTTCCATGGCTTAGCCACTTTCTACCGAAGGTTCATCCGTGGGTTCAGCACCATCACAGCCCCTATCACTGACTGCCTCAAAAAGGGGACCTTTGTGTGGACCAAGTCTGCAACTAGAGCTTTCCAAGAACTCAAAGAAAGGATGACCCAAGCCCCCGTATTAAGCCTCCCTGACTTCTCCAAAGTCTTTGAGGTGACTTGTGATGCCTCCGGGGTAGGAATTGGCGGGATCCTTAGCCAGGAAGGTCACCCAGTAGCCTATTTTAGTGAGAAGTTGTGTGAAGCTAGGATGAAGTACTCCACTTACGACAAAGAATTCTATGCTGTGGTACAATCTCTCCGCCATTGGAGGCATTACCTCATACCCAAAGAATTTGTCATATTCTCAGACCATGAGGCTCTAAAATACCTCAACTCACAACAGAAGTTGAATGCCCGACATGCTAGATGGGTTGAGTACATTCAGGCCTACACATTTGTGATCAAACACAAGGCCGGAAGTGAGAACCGCGCTGCGGATGCTCTTAGCAGGAGGGTCTCCCTATTAACCACCATCCGAGTAGAAGTTATAGGCTTCGATCGATTGAGGGAAGAATACCCGACTTGTCCCGACTTTGGGCCCATCCACACCCACCTAACCACCCATTCCTCCCAAGAACACCAGGGTTTTATTTTAGAGGATGGGTTCCTCTTCAAAGGGCATCGGCTTTGCATCCCTAGAACTTCGCTAAGGGATTTATTGGTCTGGGAATTACATGCTGGGGGCCTAGCTGGACATTTTGGGGTACACAAAACTATTGGTTTAGTTGAGGGACAGTTCTATTGGCCCAGCCTCAAGAGGGACGTGGCCAACATTGTGGGACAATGCCGCACGTGTGCGACTGCCAAGCAAGTCAGACAAAACACTGGACTTTACACCCCACTACCCGTTCCCGATCGGCCATGGCAGGATCTGAGTATGGACTTCGTGTTAGGGCTACCCCGGACCCAGAGGAAACATGACTCCATCTTTGTGGTCGTGGACAGATTCTCAAAAATGACTCATTTCATCCCCTGTTCCAAAACCTCTGATGCTTCCCATGTGGCCCGTCTATTCTTTGACGAGGTAGTTCGTCTCCATGGCCTGCCCAAGACCATCATCTCTGACAGGGACGTCAAATTTACTAGTTATTTCTGGAAGACTCTCTGGCACCTAATGGGGACCCTTCTCAAATTTTCCACGGCCTATCACCCTCAAACTGACGGCCAGACCGAAGTCATCAATAGGAGCCTTGGAAATCTACTCCGGTGTCTTGTTGAGGATCGCCCCAGGAATTGGGACCTCATATTACCCCAGGCAGAGTTTGCATACAACAATTCAGTAAATAGGTCGATAGGGATGAGCCCATTTGAAGCTGTGCATGGGTACAAACCTAGGAAGCCTACAGATCTCATTCCTTTGCCACCACATGCTAGAGTGTCTATTAATGCTGAGTCATTTGCCCAACACATGAAGGAATTGCATGAAGAAATCCGCAAACACATTAACAAAAGCAATGAGGTTTATAAAAGGTCGGCCGATTCCCACCGCCGCCACCAGGAGTTTCACACAGGTGATTATGTGATGGTAAGAACTGAGAGGCTTTCCCCTGGAAATGTCTCCAAGCTGAGGTCGCGTGGATCAGGCCCCTTCCAGGTCTTAAAGAGGATTGGCACGAACGCTTACGTGTTGGACCTCCCTGAGGAGTACGCAGTAAGTCCCACATTCAATGTGGCTGACTTGGTGCCATATAAGGGACCCACGGTGACACCTAGTAAGGAAATTGAGCCTGTTCCCCATTCTGAGAGAGCCACCACCCATGAGAGAGTTACACCAATCCAGAGAGGCCAACGGGAGCAAATAGAACGGATATTGGATGAACAGGTCACTGTCACCCGGAGCAAAGCATACGAGCGATACTTGGTCAGGTGGAAGGGCCGGCCCCCTTCAGATGATTCATGGGTGAGCAGGGAGGATCTTCAGCAACTGGACCCCGACCTCCTGGAGCAGTACCGCAGCCGAGAGGACCCTTTCTCGACAGAGTCGAGCTCTTCACAGCCCGGGGGAGTTGATGGGGACATCACCCAGAGTTCCCTTTGGCTCGACACCTCTCTCCCCTCTGGAGACGGATATGCTGTGATTACTTGACTTGATGGGTCCTCGGAGTCACGGGAGTTTATTACTATGGTCATCTTGATGTATTTTCCCTTTTCTTGAGTCTCTTTTGATGTATTTTGAGTCATGTCCTAGGTGCTCATATTAGTGGATCAGCATATTGGGCTTGTTTGGCTTCGTGGCCCATCTAGAGGAGCTAGGCCCATGTGCACTCCTTCTTGCACCTTGGTTATCTGTCTTTTGTTCTTTTCTCAGGGGCTTTTGTACAAAGTTGGGATCCCTATATATAGGACCCCAACTCCCACTTGAGAAGGTTAATGAATTATTAAGTATTTTGAGCATAAGTGCATCTTCCCCTCTCTCTCTCTAGCTTCCTCACTCTCTCTCTCTCTCCCTCTCCCCCCCCCCAAGGGATTTTCGAAATCCACTCTCTCTCCTCCCTTTCCCACACCCTCTCACCTCCCAACCACCTCATTAAGCCTCACCACTTCCCCACACCAACCCCATTAACTTCCCCTAGCCCCAAGGCAACCTCTCCTCTTCCCAAGCAAATCTTCCCCTTCCCCAAGCAGCCCTCTCATCTCCCAAGAGGGAATCACATCTCCCCAAGCCCCCTTTTCCCTTCCCCACACACCTCTTCCCATCCCCAACACTAGAAATTAATTCCCTTCTTAAACCCATTTTCAAATGTTCTCCCCTCTCTTCCCCCAACCAAATTCGTAACTCTTCTTCCACCCACTGCAAACACCCCCTTCCAGCCCTTATCCTCCCTCTCCCACACCTTGAAACACCCCCTTCTTGACCTCCTAACACCCAAGGGCCACTCCCATACCCATCCACCCCACAGGTCCCTCCATTACCACTCCCTATCCATACCCCTTGTTCCTTCCCCTTTCTCCCCATTTTCATTATCAGCCTGCAGGTGACAGACCAGGTTGCGGCTTGCAGAAGCTTCCCCAGGGTCACACGGTTTCTTCCTGGAGCGTGGCCTACATCGACGGAAAGGTCTGCGACACCCCTCCGCAGGCGAGGTGGAATCGTCCGGTTTCGACTTCGTGGCCGACCGGGAGGGCGATTCTCCCCCAACTGGTCCAGTCATCCCCTGCAGAGAACCTGAGCTCGGTGGGAAGTTGCTTCACGACTAACGACGCTGGAATCAGACCAAGGTTCCTTCTACAAAAATATTCCTTCCCCTGTCTGCGACCAGGATCAAGAAGCAGAAGTGCATTCGGCCTCCGGGAGTCCGAGTTCTGATTTTTCTCCTCCAGTCACTCGGGGCAGCCTGCTCCAGTCTGCTACGACCCACAGTTACTCAACAGCGTCCCCCGGGCCACCCCGACCTCCGGTGGCATCCCCGCCAGTTTTTCTGCAAGGAGGGTTCGACCACGGTTCCAGAACTTCTGACGGTTCGAGAATCGGAGTTCGGGAGTCCAAGGTATAGCTTCTGCATCCTACTGCAACAATTCTGTAGCTGCCCGCCCTCGAAATCTTCATCCGGCTCGAGCCTCTACCACGGCCAGAGACAGCGTCAGATTAAATCGGCAAAATTCAGAGGTGTCCCTGGTCCAGTCACGAAGACGACGCAGCTGGTATTGTAGTCGAAAAAATTCCTGAGAGTGAGCTACGACTGCAACAGCTGCCTCCTGTCCCTGCTCACAGCAAGCGAGCAGAACCGTCGCCGACGTCCGTTCCGCCAACGGTGCCACGTTTTCCCCCTCCCGCCTGGCCGGCTTAGCGCCCCTCCCTGTGTGGAGGTAGTGTTTGTTGTAATTGGGTTTCCCCACCCTTAGTCCATCCCTCCTGTGTGAGGAGTAGTTCTTGTACTAAGCAGCTCAAGCGACATCGGCGCAGTGTGCGGGATCCACACTTCCCCGCTCGCCCACGTCTCCGAACGGGGTTGGTTTCTTCAAACCAACCAGGTGAGCTCTAAACTTTGCTCCATTATTCTTAGTGCTTGTTTGTTTAATATCCGTTGATATAGTCCCCTTGTGCATGCGAGCGAGTGTCCGATCCCGGAGCCACCATCATTGTGTGGTCACCGTGCTTAAGTGAGAGAGTGGGACCTAGTGCCCCCAAGTGGCACCGGCCAGCCCCTAAGTGTGGGCCACGTACCCTCGGGAGGGCAACCCTAGCCCTGCTGGCACCCTACCAGCAAGGGTCTTGATCCAACACCTCCTTCTAGCATCATATAGTCACCCGGGCTCGCGTGTGTGCGACGGTGTTTCGGTCCCGATTTATCTCTTTAATTGCTATGTGCTTGTGAATGCGGAGTAGGTCTAAGGGTCACAAGTGCTTGCTGCATAGTCACTTCTTGTGTCACATCACAACTGACGCTGCCGAACACGCGCGTGTGTATCAAAATAGACTCGCTCGCTCTTACCAAAAGAAAGTCGTTGAGAGAAAATTCAAAGTTTGTGAGATGGTCGTAAAAAGAATTTTTGTCAAACCTGGAGGTCCGCGTTCTAAGCTCCAACCCAATTGGGAAGGACCATTTGTAATTCAAGCCGTGTACCCTGGCAACGCCTACAAGCTAGTCAACGCCGAAGGGACCGAGTTATCCCACCCTTGGAATGGGCTTTATCTTAAGAAATACTACCCTTAGCACAAAACAAAAAAAGTGATGAAAAGATAAAAACATCAAAAACAAAGGAATATTGAAAACCACTAAAAATATGAAAAATTCAAAATGTCGATGCCTGGCAGTCACCATGTAGTTAAGTACCTGCATCTAACCTTCATGTTAGGATAGGGCCCATTAAGGCTTGGTAGGCACCGGGTCTTGGTTTGCCAGAACCGTGGAGATCCCTGTCCGGCCACGTCGGCCTATGCTCGCTCGAAGGAAGCTAACATGTGCTCACTTATGTATTTTATTCAAAAAAGTCGGTAGCATCACCTACGGTGGGGTCCCACCCAGAAGATCTCCGGAAGCTGTAATCTTTATTCTTTTCTCTTCGACCAAATGAGACAGTCGGCGCCCTTAAAACGCTGAGCATGAGAAACCGAAACTCAAACCCCAAAGGCAAGAGTAGGATCCATTTCCTCGAGCATCGATCAGAGCACGAGAAGAGGGCAGTGTCCCCGCAGGTATGCGAAAAGGGAGCCCACAAACGTCAAACGACTATATCTCCCTCACAAAAAGAAATACAAAATCAAGAGAAAAGCCTGGTCGTGACCGTGCCTGTTGTGATAAACGGAACCCCTCAAAGCAAAAGTCTGAATCCACAAAGGGGGCCGTGGAATGTAAATGCTCGAGATTTGGTCCGAAGTTGTCTGAAAGGAAAGAGTTGATGGGCCTTTATTCGCTCGCCGGGTTAACGGCTTTGCCCGTCCTCTCAGGAGGTTTATCCCCTACACTCTTCCTTCTCCCTCTAAAGATGAAGGTTCGATGGAGTTTCTGAAGGATGAAAACTGCCTAGGGTCTGCGACCTTATTTTAATATACACATTTGGTTGCCTACTTTGAAAAGTAAAAGCTATCGCTGCGAAGGAGTCTCTGTGTTTCTGGCTGGTCAAGACCCTTGTTTACCACCTTGATGTCTCCTTGTTTAACCTCGGGCTTAAGCCAATGCAAGCGCGTCACCTATGGGTGCGACGGCCTCTGATTCCGGGTCAGCGTCGCGCGGTTGGTCGTTAGGGTTCCAGGGTGTTCCATCATATACCATCTAGAGTTGTGAGGAAATAGACCCGGGTCGGGCAAATCTTTTACCTTAAACACCTTTTGGGTGAATCCCTGTGGTCGGAAGCAACTGGGAGCCTAAGCATGGCATGACGGTATTGTCATCAGGGTAAGTCTTAGCCGGCGGGATCATCATTCGAGGGGTCTAGAGGCCCAAATCAACCTAGATGTGCACTTAGGATACTTGGGAGGTTAGTAAGAAACCCCTGTTCTCATGTAGGTTAGGTGCCATTTGGGTGCTTGCCAGGCGTTAGCAAGAAACAAAATCGAAATGATGAAAGCAGCAAAAAAAAATGGAAAAGAGAAAATACACATATTTGCAAACAAAAAAATCTTTTTATGATAAAATAAAAAATACCAAATATAAAAAAGAAAATAAATCAATTTTGCATGATTGCATTTGCGTGCAGCATCTCACTTTTAATACCGCTTGCATTCGTGTGCTTGCCTGTCGCATTTATCATCACTTCTTTCCCTTGCCTTCGTTAAATAAAGGCTTGGCCCCTTGACCATTTATCAAGGACAGTCACAGTGACCATTTGCTTATTGAGCAAGGGGCCAAGTCTGAACAGAAATTCTGATTTGTTTGTTTCAGTGATGTGTGCAGGGATTCAGGCAACAGAAGCATAGGTGAAAAACAAACAAACCGAACCTTGTGTTTTATTCCAAAAAACCAAAAAATTACATCAAGTTCCGCCCTCTCTCTCTGCATTACTCGTCCCACTACTCTCCGGGCAAAACACTCTCAAAGGTGCTACCCAACTACGAAAAGCGGTACTCCTACCGCTCTGTACTCCTCTTCCTATTCCCACATCCCGGCGTTGATCTACAGAAGCACCAGAGAAGCTACCAACATGAAAGCCACGCTCCCGTGCTCTTCGGTAGCGCTCCTCGCCATCTCTCAGCCACTGTTCAGCAAGACCAAGGCTGATTCGGAGTTCGAATAGTTGGGCCTCCATGGCCCTTCGTTCCTCCCTTTCAGTCAATCTGTTGGCTCTTTCTCTCTCTGCGTCTCTTTCTCTCTCTGCACGTTCTCTCTCACGGTCTTCCCTCTCCAACTGGAGAGTGATCCTCAGTTCCACGGCATCCCTAGAGGAGTCGTCATCAGGATGACGCCGCAGTTTCCTCTCCAGTTCTGCTATCCTAGCCTCCTTCTGCGTAGCTTAGCCAAGCGCTTCTTCCGTCTCCTTTTCCTGCCGAGTGTACCATCTCAGATACACGATAAGGCATAAACAAGGAGAACTTAACACTGAGACTATTACCTGTATAGAGAGCATCCCTTCTGCCTCCGCAGCACGCTGCGTGGCGTGAGCAAGTTGCTCATGAAGCAAGTCAAGTTCTGAGGTGGGAATCCACAAGCTGGAAGAGGCACCACCTACTCCCATCGCTGGGGAGGCCGCGTTAATTTGGGCATGCTACGACCGCGTGAATTAGCAGCCAACATCAGGAATCTGAGGATTTAATTACGAATGCGCACTGTACACCTACCAAGGCGCTCGTAGCTCCGCGGGCATCCCCCAACCGTTGCTCCATCTCTGCCAAGCGAGTTCGTAAATTCGCTATCATGGTATCACGGATATCCTGCAGCCATACGAGTCAGCATTTCCACCAGAAAACCAAAAAAGGAGAAAGAAGAAAAGAGGAAAAGGGGAAACCTAGCTCCGCAAGCCCCCGGGGTTGGAGCCGCTCTGCGTACTTTGTCCTATATAGATGTAAGTAGTCCTCACTATCCCGCGCCTGTGATTCTACAATCGTGCCACCCCGTTGCCAGTCCTCATACTGTTCGGGGAATCGCACGCACCAGTCAATGCAGGTCGCCGGTCCCCGCGTCTTTCTCCCGACACGAGGTGGCGCAGCTGAATCCACCCATTCTTGAGCCAGTCCTAAAGTCCTCATAACTAATCATAGCCGAAGCGGCTCGATTTCATTCAGGCAGTGCATCCACAGTTCCCGTCCGAACCGGGCACGACTTGCTAGAACCCACGGCTGGTCGGCATCGACCATGTCCGAGTAGGGCCTCCAGTTTACCATCGCCGCAGGGAACTCCTGTAGCTCCCGCCTTAGCACCATCAGTTGGTAGGTTAGGGGTGCCGCACTCATGATGGGTTCCCACCGCCTGGCTAACGGCACCATCACGGGTCGCCAATGCCGAGCTCTCCCCATAGGGAGGTAATAATAGCTCCACAGTTGCTCGGCGCAGTGTAGACACGCCAAAATTGACATTATTTTGAGTATATTTCATATCGCTCTGCGATGCCCCATTTGACCCTCAAATCAGCTTATTTGAGTGGTTTTCCCACTTTTCTTGAATTTCTCCTATTTTTCCCCATTTTATCTCATTTTCCTATTTTTTCGGATTTCTTGGGCATTTATCTCTATTTTCTGAATTCACGCCCTCATCAGGGGCGTGTTTTTGAAACACGCCCTGGTCGAGGGCGTTTATTTCCCATTTTATCTATTTCTCCCCTTTCTATCTATTTTATGAATTTTTATGAATTCACGACCTGGGTAAGGGCGTGTTTTTATTAAAACACGACTTGTACTAGGGCGTTTCTTAAGAAAGGACGACCACACTTGAGGGCGTCAATTCTTTTGGTTTGACCGACTTCCCCATTTGAGCTCTTGAAATTAACGCCCTTCCTAGGGGCGTGTTTTTGAAACGCGGCTTTGATTGAGGCGTGTTTTTCATGTTTCAAATATGGGGAGTTTTCATTTCTAAAAATTTGGTCTTGAGAAACGCCCTTGTGCAGGGCGTGTTTTTGAGAAACGCCGTAGTGTAGGTCGTCAATTCTGAAATTGACGCCCTTACCTAAGGCGTGTTTCTCCTTCTGGCTTCGCAGCCCTTTCCCCAGAGAGTCCTTGCTTCGTTAGACACCTGCTTTGAATGGGGCTCTTGCCCATTCTTATCCTTCCCTCTTTGGACTCTTACCCCTGTTTATCTCCTCCAAATCCTATTTAATAGAGCTATTAGCTCTATTGTTAAGGTTGGATTCCTCTTCTTCCGGACGCCCCTTTTCTTCTTCCTCCCTTTCTTCTTCTTCTTCTTCTGTCTCCTTCTCTTTTTTTTTTTCTTCTCACAGGGTGCCGCTGCTGCATTGGCTAAGGAGGGGCTCCCTCTCACGACCAAGCTTTCATCTTCTGAAGCCTCTCCCCCTTGAATATCAAAGCCACAAGCACAGGATCCTCTTTCCCCTTTTATCCCTCTTTTATCCTATTTTATTAGATTCATGGCATATATGCATGCATGTTCATACACTTTTTTTTTCCATCTCAACCACGTTGAGAAACTCCCCTTAGTGCACTCTTGCACTCTTTCCCCTCATTTTTTTTATATTTTTTATGCATCCATCATCTTTTATCTACCCTTTTGCATAGGGGTTTAAGGGCAATCCCCTTAAGGTGTGTTCTTGCACATGCTTTCATGTTCATATATTTTTATTGAATTTGATGCTACACTCACCATATTCTAATCCATATTTTTATTAGTGTTTGTCTTTTTTTTTGCAAGGGTAATTAATTGAAGAACTCTCTTCGTCGGCCGGCCGATTTGAAGAGAAAGGAAGCACTCACATCCCCGCGTTCCAGGAGGTATTTTGCGATCATCTCCCCATATTATTTTTCACTTGAGACCCTCGCGTCTCTGGCGATCACACAAACTCCCCTTGTGCACCTCGTGCATATTTTTCTCCACATTATTGACTATTGCTTATTCTTAATATTTTTCTTAAGTGGATTTTAATTAAGATCTACAAATTGGCGATCACGGTGGGACACTTTGTGTTCTTCCTTTATTACCCCTTTCCCCTTGGCACCCTCGCGTGCCCTTTTGATATTCATATTTATTGATTGCATGTTGTTGGCTCTGTGAGTGTTCTCTCTGTTATTGCTGGCCGCGAAGGTTTCCTGGAGACAGTTAATTCACGCCTCTGGAAGAGGCGTTTTTATTGATTTAACGCCCTAACCAAGGGCGTCTTCTTCATATTTTACGCCCTCAGACAGGGCGTTTTCCAGCTTACTTCCGGGCTTTCTTGCTTTATATTGCTGCCTGTGAATTCACGCCCTACTACAGGGCGTCTTTTACTTGATTAGCGCCCCACGTCAGGGCGTGTCTTTGGATTCGACGCCCTCTGGACAGGGCGTCCTTTTTTGGATAGCGCCTAACCCTAAGGCGCGTTTTACTCTGCCCCTGTGCCCTTCAGGTTGATTCACGACAGTCACACCGTCGTGTCTTTTTTTATTAGCGCCCCCTGCCAGGGCGTGTTTTTACTGTGGGTTTCCAGAACCCTTCCCGTGGGTGAGTTTTCATGCTTATCTTTGTTGATTGATCATTATTGTGCTGTTTGGCCTAATTTCTCCTGTTGCATTCATATTTGCATTTGATTTGGGAGACCCCCTCCTCTTCATTAGGATCCACACACCCTCTTGGAATCGGGACGACCCTCCATTGAGCATTCCGTCTCTTTGGACCGGAGATCCCTTTTCCAAGCCTCCATAAGCCCCCGCACCCGTGGATTCCCTCACGGACGCCGGGCAGGTTGTACCCTTTTGAAGTCCCGGGATTAGTTGGCCTAAACGTGGTGAAAGAGTGTTCCTAGTTGGCATTGGAGTTAAATCTCATTTGAAACTAGGTTCCTCTCCTTGTGTGAATCATATTAATTTGCATAAATTCATTAATTCACCAAGGATTAAACAAATCAAGATCACGGTAACCATTCCAACTTGTGTGCTTATTTGCATAATTATTGAGAATTTTGATTATATAATGGCTTACCATGATAGAAACATGTTCAGTTCAATTCATGAGGATGCACAACCTAGCACTTCATATCCTCAATTTCAACATGTTAATCATCATCCTTCTCACCATTCTTTCAAAGGACCACGTCCTCATTCTTATGGTCATGCCCGACCCATGGGCAATGTCCATCCTCATGGTCCCCCTACTCAAGTTCGAGCCACTATTCCTACGGGACCGTCTCCTCCCAATGATGAGAAGGTCTCTCAAATCTTGCATGCATTAGATCATCTTACCCCTCAACAGATCCAAGCCCTTAAGGCTGCCGTTGAGGGTACATCTCTTGCATCTCCCCCTCCTTCCAATTCTATTCGGGTGGCCCATCACCCACCTCCTTCCAATTCTATTCGGGTGGCCCATCACCCATCTCCCTCCAATTCTATTCGGGTGGCCCATCACCCATCTCCTCCTCCTTCTATTCCTATACGGGTGGCCCATCACCCACCTCCTCCTTCCAATCATATTCGGGTAGCCCATTACCCATCTCCTCCTGTTCATTCTACTCGGGTGGTCCGACACCCGCCTCCTTCTATTCCTCCTCCAACACGGCCCCGAGGCCCATTTACTCCTTGCAATCCGTTCCGTCCGGGTTCTTTTACGGGTCGTCCCGTCAACTCCCCTCCACGGCCTTTTTATACGACCCCTCCTCCTTCAATGCCCTGCCAACCTTCTGTTGCCCAAGTTACACCCCTCCAGCAAACTCTCCTCGATAAGATTACTTTGATGGAGGAACAAATAAAGAGGGTCACGGCTCCTCCTACTCCAGTCAATCCTCTCCATGTCGCTTTGGACGACATTACAAGAATGGAGAGAGAATGGAAAGATAGGATGGACGACTACGGCGTTGATATTCCAAGTGAGCAAGAACCGACATTTGAAGAATCTGAGGCAGCATACGATGATGATGAAGCTCCGCAGGCACCCCTTCCGAGTTTCCTTAATTTCCCGCTCCCTCCACTTTCATTCGATGAACCTCCTGCTCAGGATGAAACCATCCCCGATCCAATCCCTATTTATGAGACTAACTGGTGTTACGATGATGGGTCGATACTCCAATCACCCACACCGCCACATTGTAAGTCTCCTCCTATCCTTGACACCGCATACATTACACCTCCTCCAGTTACACCATTAACCTCCGCAACACTGGCCTCCCCTAAACCTTCCATTAAACCTCCACCAATTACACCTCCACTCCTTAAGCCATCTACCTCCACACCATTAGCCTCCATCGAACCCACCATTAAACCTTCCCCAATTAACCTCCCATTACCGCCACCTCGGCCTTCCATTATCCCTTTAAAACCCACTTTGCTTATTCCTCCACCATATAGCCTTACGCCTTTACCCATGGTTAGTCCTGAGCAGGATCCACCACTTTTTGCATCCGAGCTAATCCCAACTACTTCCGAGCAAGGGGAGAAGCTCGACGTGTTTGAATCTCCGCCCCCATTCACCCATTTGCCAACACCTTCCATTATAACTCCACCATTCACGGAGCCTCCCGCCTCCGCCTCACCTCCCTTTGTTACTCGGAAGGGGCGTGCTTCTGCAGCTAATTGCGCCAAGGATAAGCAAAAGGCGGGCAAGAAGACTTTGGCCACGACCGTGCCATTCAAGATGCAAGAATTCATTTACCGGATGTCAATCCGGGTTATTGTGCCAAGCATGGTCGGAGAAGCTAAGTCATCACCGTTGCTCAATAGATGCCAAGCATTGACGCCGTTTGAAGGCCGGGCAGGGCACCCTTTGTTCAAACCTTCGAATTCCGAATTCATTACTCCTTACAAGGGGCGAATGCCCATTTTATTCAACATTCCATATTCATCACCACATTCAATGGGCAACTCGATGCTTCATGTTCCAACTCTACGACTCCCTCACCTTATTGATTTTCGCTTTCCAAGGGGGTTGTCATTTATTGAAGCTTCGTTTATTGGGCCAATTGGTCATACATGTTCACTGCCGTGGAGGGGCAATTATCTTAAGGGGCCGTCCCCTATTTCTCCCACTCTTGTTCATTCAACTTCATCCACATCTATTTCTATCACCTTTTCTTCATGGGCCACTCGAAGGGTAAAAAGGAAGATCTCATCATCTCACCCTTCACATTATTCATCTTCTTTGCATCTCCTTGCATTCACGCATTTCAAGCATTCATCGAATCCATCCCATTGCATGCATTTGCACCTCCTGCTTCCCGGGTTTCCAAACCCGTATCTTCCCCGCCTTCCGGCACCGCCGGATATTCAGCGTTTCCCATCTTATCCATATTCATCCTTTTATCCACTCCCCTTGGGGCATCGCGTCCCCCTTCCTGCCATTTCCCTGGAACTTCCAGGAATTTTATCCCTCCTCTTTGGGCATCTCGCCCTTTCTGATTCTATTTCTCCAGAACCTCCGGACCTTTCTCTCGGGCACGATACCCCTTTCCATCTTCTCCTTACTGATTTCATCCCTCCGGAACCTCCGGATTCTTCCCTTGTCCTTTCAGGGCATCGCGCCCCTTTCCATCTTCTCCCTCCTGATTTCATTCCTCCGGAACCTCCGGATTCTCCATCTTATTCTCTCTATCATCTCCCAGGGCATCGCGACCCTCCTGATTTCATTCCTCCGGAACCTCCGGAACTTCCATATTTCTTTCGATTTATCTTCTTGCTCCTCCGGGACTTCATATCTTTTATTCTCTTCTTCCTTCTCCGTCACTTCTTCCATCATCTTTTTCCCTATCTTTCCCCAGGGCATCGCGTCCCTTCTTTCAATGTCCCACCAGAGCCTTCGGATTTCTCCTCTCATGATTTTCCTCCTCTGCTTCCGGACCCTCCGGATCCACCTCTTTCTATCTACCAATTTCTTCTTCTAATTCCTCCTAATTCTGGGTCTGACCCAACTTCTTCCACATCCACTGCCTTGGGCATCTGCCCTTTCTCCCATTGCTTTCGAGGCTTTAGTCCTCACCCCTCTTCTTGATTTTCCGCTTCTTCTGTAGACTGTTCCATGTGATCAGGGTCTCCGCACCTTAGTGAGGGAGTTCTAGCCCTCGCCTCTTTTCCTTTTTTCCTTATTCGTCTGAGTCTGGTTTGAGCACCACTCATTCTTGTTAAGCCACTTTCAAACCCTTTGCTTCCAATCCTTTTGACTGCCAAAGAGGACAAATCCCATGATGATCAACCTCTCGCAGCAGCTGCTTCTACAGAGGTTGCAAGGTAACATATTGGCGTAAGTAAGCATTTTTATGATATCATTTCCTCATTACTTCACGCATGATATTCAAAATGAAGTGCTTCTTAACGAGATTAAGAGTGGTGTTTTAAACCTTTATCTTAGGCTTTTGTTTAATTAAATCACTCTCAAAAGAGTCTTTAGACTTTCTTTCGCAGCACCTTTGGTTAATAAGAACCCGCGCTGGGAATTCTACATTCTCTCCCCGCTTGTTAAGAGTACCCCTTAGCTGGGCATTCCACACACTTCACGGCGTCCTTAGCCGGCTCCTTTGGTTAAAACACCGTTCCTACTTTGGCCATGCCATGAGAATTTCTGAAAGTCCTTTTTTACTCGGCCGAATGCAGGTGCAAGAGGTTGACGGATGAGATGACCAACCTTGGTAATCCCCAATACGAGAGGAGTCTCAAATAGGGGCAGTCTTGACCCAAAATCAATATGAGTTTTCATATGAGCTTTCATGATATACATCTCGCCACAAGGGCTGTTATGAAAATCAAATCAAAATTTCAATAAATTCAAAATTGTGAATTATGGCATGTCAAGAGTAGCAAAGTCCCCGCAGGGAAAACCCTGGTCGTATGCATGTCAAGGGTCTAAAATCAAAGGCACAAAGCCCCGGCGCAACAGACTACCTCTTTGAGGGTTAACACCTTGGAAGGAATTCAGGTCTTGATATCTCCCATCCTGCACAAAGTTTATCCCCAATTATTCTTCTCTTCTCCCTCCAAGACCGAATGTTTCTCGGGTATGGCCTCGGTAGGGGCACCATTGATCAAAGACGGTCGGTTATAAGGCGCCACTTTCAATGCACGTCCAGCTTTGGGCAGTTTTTAGCGAAAAGGGAAGGAACAAGGACCCTTAGCTAGTGGTTCAAAACACCCTTTGATGCTGCTTTAGTAATGTCTAACCAAAATTAAACAAAAAATTGAATATTTCTTCTCCAAAATCCATAAAAATTTGAATACCTTTCTCAAAACTTCACAAAAATTTGCATATTGATCAAAAATCTCCATAAAAATTCATATATTTTTTTTCAAAACTCATAAAAATTTACATATTTCCAAAATCCAAAAAAATTGCATTGTATTTTCTGATGGTGTTTTGCAGGAACAACTTTGCAAGGACCAAGAGCGCGGGATGAGTCCTATCTCCACTTATTGCTATCAATCTATTGATTCTCCCCGATATTTTATAACATGCCACCCAGGGGCATCTTGATTGTCATCTTCCCCATATCTCCTGATTATCATTTATCTCCAAATCAACTCCTGCTAATTACTCCGCCAATGGGCCTTATCAGATCTTGATCTTTCAACTCCAAATCTTGATTAGCCAGGTTGTCTCCTCATAACAAATAATGATGCTTTGCAATGCCAGGTGATGCGGGACCGACTGACTCGCTAGCTAACCTAGGATGCTAAAGAGTGCGACCAGCACGCGCACGTGACAAGGCAAGCCGGTGTGACCGACTAACGTGAACTCCCTCCGGGTGGAGGCGTCTCTCAACATAACTCCGAACCACGGCCGTCCCAAGGAGGGAGGCGCGACGGGATCACAACGGGCGAGAAGCCGCTGGACGACATGGGAGTCTAGTCCGAGCTCGGTGCTCGACTAGGGCCAAGGGAGGTGGGCACTCTCGTCACTCAACCAGCAGTGATAAATACAGTCTAGCTAGGCCCTACACTCACTCGCGCGGCACATTCAATCGCATACGGAATAAGCAAGTAACAAAGGAGGGAGCGAGACACGTACCTCCACGCCTAGGCGTGGGGAAGGAACCCCGGCCGAGTCCAACCACCCCGATACACGTGGATAGACGGATACAATTACAAACACGGCCCACTCCTCGCAGGGAGGTAAAAGGCTACAATCACAAAGTCCATGGGGCGGCCGGTGCACGGGCTGACGGGCAGCAGCCGGTGATGAGAATGACGCCGGAAGCCGACCCTCGCACGATCGCTCGTCCCTGTAGTGGGTGGTGAGGTGGTCCACGTCACCACGAGACGCTGTAGGGATGTCGAGCCGGAAGGGGAATCCACGGGCTGCTGCTACGGCGCCGAAGGAAGTCGACCCGGCGAACGGCTGCTGACTGGTCGCAGTGACAGCCGGCGGAGCTGATGCTGGTACGTGGACGTCCGGACAGCGTTTGGGGCGGCGTCTTCTCTGGTGGAAGGCTGACAGGGGTGGCTTTCAAGGGGCAGTGGTGGCCGATGGGGTGCTGTGGGAGATTTGGGGTGCGAAGGGCACTGTAAACAGGGAGAAACAGTCTGCCTACGGGGTAGTCAGACCTGTGACCTTGGATGGGAGCGACAACGGTGCGAGGTTGCGGTGGGGATCCAGGCCCGGGGCGGACACTGGAGGTGGACTGGGATGTAAGGAGTCGGCCTACCAATTTTCAGATTGATCCGTGGACGGGAGAGGGTACCTCCTTTGGAGGCCCGTTGCTGGCAGTCCCGCTCGGGTACTGTAGCGCAGGATTGCGCACTAAAAGTGTGCTTGAAGACAACTTTCAGCCCCGATGGAGTTTTGAGGCGAGACTACTTAGGTTGGATTTGTAACCGGCAGAGGAACAACTCTTATGAAGGGAAATAGGGCTAGAAACGGTGGCAAGGTGGCGTTAATGGGCGGACAAGAAGGCTCTGGTTCAGGCGAGACTGTCAGGGTGACAGCCAGCGCACCAAAAGTAGGTATGAAGGGAACTTTCTCTGTGGGTGGAGTTTTGAGACGAAACCGGTGGGGTTGGAACGGTGACAGGAAGGGGTACAAAAGTCGTGAAGACCTTTGAGAGAGACGCCGCCGGGAAGTAGACGCACCAGACCGAACTTTGGACACCCGATCTGCTGTCAGCACAGGGACGCCCGGGGAAGAGGATGAAGATCCCGCGTGCGCCGTCGCTTCACCGAACTCGTCGCCGTGAATGTTGGAAGAAGGTTGCTGGCGTTGGGATCCTTGGAGGAGATCTCCTACCCCTGGGCGTCTCACCCAAGGACTGGAGAGGGGGTGAGGGCGTCGCACCCTCAAGGAGGAGGAAGAGGAAGGGATCGCCCCTTTCAAGATGGTGGCTGCGCACAAGGCTTTTCAAACTTAATTCTTCATTGATTGATTTCCAAAAGAGAAAATACAACATATTATATGTGGGAGGGGAAACCCTAATTAGTTTCCTAAAATAAAAAATACAAAAAGAGCCTATTTAATTTGAAATCCTACACAATAGGGGAGGGGGCGCACTTGCCTCCTAAAAGAAAGGAGGGAAGGTGGGGGGCGCACCTCCCATGAGGTGGGAAGGGTGGGTGCGCCCTCCTCCTTCTCCAACCCTAATGGATCCCCAGATAACAGGCCTGGGTAGTGGAGCAAGGAGGAAAAGGCCCAGTATGGGCTTTCTCCTAGGCGCCCAGCCCAAATGGGCTTGAAGAGTGAACCAAGGTGGCCCATTAACCTCCCTAGCCTCTAGCAAGCCTACAAAACACAAATAAAACCTAATTGGCCTCAAAAAAGGTCCATGACTGAAAGAAAATTGTCCACACACGGACTAAACCAAGGCCCAACATGGCCCAAAGCATAAAATAAGTGATGATAGCTCCGCTAATCTGTCAACTGGTCGCCGAGCCAAAGGGATGCCGGCGAGATCCGTGTACTCCGTCGTAAAGTGTGACGCGTGTCCTCACCAATTCTCCCCGGGTGGGAAGAACTCGACCCCGTCGAGTAAGGGTCACGGTCGCTCAGGTAACGCTCCAGCAAGTCCGGATCAATCCGCTCCAGCTCTCCCCGCGTGATCCAGGTGTCGTCTGTCTCAGGGCGCCCTCTCCAACGTACTAGGAAGCGCTGGTAGGCCCCGCTCCTGGTGGTGGTCACCTGCTCATCCAGTATACAATCGATGTGCTCGCGTCTCTGTAATGGGGCTGGAGGAGGTGGACTCTCAGAAGGTGTATCGCTCACAACAGGAAGGGGAGGCCCAAGAAGCTCACTGGGAATCACTGCTGGATCCCGATAGGCCACTAGATCAGAGACGTTGAACGTCGAACTGATCCCATAATCATCTGGCAGCTCAATCTCATACGCGTTAGACCCAATCCGCCTCAGAACTCGGAAGGGTCCTGCACCGCGGTCCTGGAGTTTCTTTACGGCCCCCGAAGGGAACCGTTCAGGTCTGACCCTGATCATGACATACTCTCCCTCGCGGAACTCACGGGTGTGTCGATGCGCATCAGCTAATTCCATATAACGTGCGTTGCTGGCCTCGAGGTGGTGATGATGCAGACTCCGAATAAGATATGTAGACTCATACCTATGTGAATGCAGAGGTGGTCCTGGACATCCAAACATGGACCTAGCATGCTTATGACTCCTATATGATTGGACAACACGGGGAGGTCCTGGACAACCAAAGTTGTATCTATCATGCATGTGTGTCCTACCAAGTGTGCTAGACTTTGGGGGACCAATATGAATAGACTCACTCACCATGTAACCCCTATATGATTGTGGACGGGATGATGCATGAAAGAGAGATAAAGGAGTGAAAGGAGAGTGATAATGGACCATCTGGGGCTCCCTCCTAGCCAAACTCTGGGGTGTGGGTCCATGCATGGAAGGAGAGTGATAATGGACCTCCTCGTCACAAGGGGTGAAGAAATATGGATCGGGAGGTTTAATAGGAAAAGGATCAAAAGGGTCAAAGAAATGGAGACTTTTCCTAACATGCCCCTTCACTATACTTGCCCATGTCGGATATTCGCCAAGGTGCAAATGGTCACCTTTAGGCACTATGAATGATGGGGCAAGAGAACCATAAGGGCCAGGGAGACAAGGTTCCTCCCTCGGCGTAGTAATGCCATAAGATGGGGGAAAGGCAACCTCATCGAGTATGGGAAAGAATAGAAGGACCTCGGAAGTGATAGGACCTATGGTGTACACCGAGGTAATAGACCCCAAAGCTGGGAGTAGGAAGCTATGACTATAGGGTTGGTCAGACCCTAAGGCCAACATGTATGTCAACTCCCACTGACAATCCAAACTCTTAAGAAACTCCCTCACATTCTCTATAAAGCTGAAGGACCGAAAAGTGGTGTGAAAGGAGTTAAGGGGTATGACTGGGAGAGTTGGCTCCATGGAGGGGTAGTAGGTGATCGAGACATCTAGATGTGGACCCTCCCTTAACCAGCTAGCTAAAAACTCCCCAATGACAAGCTCACCCTTGAGAGGTAGTAATGGCTCGAGATGTGGGTCGAAGGATGAAGCATCTACCCCCAGTGAGGGAACGGGGTCCTCTATATACTGGATGGGATCTTGGTCCTCTATCGACTCATCCAAATACTCCGCCTCAAGACCCGGATCAGCCTCATAACCGACGGATATGAGCTTACTATAAGGGGTTACGCGGGTCAGGTATCGATCAAAGGAAGCTTGGAAGTCAGCCTTCACGGATGGCATATCGGACCTCAGGTCTCGGGGAGCGGCCAAGGTGGTGGCGGGTAGTGGACAAGCCCTCGGAGGGTGGGTAGAGACAGTAGGTTGCTGAAGCTGAGGGGCAGAGGCTGTAGCCGTGGATCGAGGGTGATAGTCCCTCGGATGGGAATAGTGAGGTCTAGAGGTAAAGGAGTCCTGACGAGCCGACTCCTGTGGACGGGCCACGGGTCCCCGAGGGTATGGTCTAGGGGTAGCTCGAGAATACGACCCACGAGAGTATGTGGGTGTGGGGTGCTGGACCGGAGCAAACTCGAGCTCAAACTGCTCCTGTTCACGAGCAACCTGGTAAGCTTCCCCCAGGGTCTGCACATGGCGGCGGGATAACTCAATCCGGAGGTGCTCGCGCAGACCCCGACGGAAATGAGCTACAGTCCTGATTTCATCCTCCTGAGTCCCATATCGCATTAGGTGCTCATCAAACTCCTTAATATACTCGGTCACGAACCTGTTGCCTTGGACAGGACTACTCGGGGCTCCCTCTACCTGATGCACCCTACTAAGGTTGGGTCGGTGGTATGGAACTGAATAATAAGAACTAGCCATCGAGATGCACTGGGAACTCAAAACACATGCAAGACTCAACGAGACAAGGATAACTCTAACTAGACATAAACCTAAAAAGACAATGCAATGGTAGATTACCTAGATGAACTAAGAGACTCAATGCAACCTAGACAACTCTAAGGCCTCAAATGACCTAAGACCCCAATTTGTTAGAACAAACTGGTTCCCTAAGCTCTGATACCAAATTTGATGCGGGACCGACTGACTCGCTAGCTAACCTAGGATGCTAAAGAGTGCGACCAGCACGCGCACGTGACAAGGCAAGCCGGTGTGACCGACTAACGTGAACTCCCTCCGGGTGGAGGCGTCTCTCAACATAACTCCGAACCACGGCCGTCCCAAGGAGGGAGGCGCGACGGGATCACAACGGGCGAGAAGCCGCTGGACGACATGGGAGTCTAGTCCGAGCTCGGTGCTCGACTAGGGCCAAGGGAGGTGGGCACTCTCGTCACTCAACCAGCAGTGATAAATACAGTCTAGCTAGGCCCTACACTCACTCGCGCGGCACATTCAATCGCATACGGAATAAGCAAGTAACAAAGGAGGGAGCGAGACACGTACCTCCACGCCTAGGCGTGGGGAAGGAACCCCGGCCGAGTCCAACCACCCCGATACACGTGGATAGACGGATACAATTACAAACACGGCCCACTCCTCGCAGGGAGGTAAAAGGCTACAATCACAAAGTCCATGGGGCGGCCGGTGCACGGGCTGACGGGCAGCAGCCGGTGATGAGAATGACGCCGGAAGCCGACCCTCGCACGATCGCTCGTCCCTGTAGTGGGTGGTGAGGTGGTCCACGTCACCACGAGACGCTGTAGGGATGTCGAGCCGGAAGGGGAATCCACGGGCTGCTGCTACGGCGCCGAAGGAAGTCGACCCGGCGAACGGCTGCTGACTGGTCGCAGTGACAGCCGGCGGAGCTGATGCTGGTACGTGGACGTCCGGACAGCGTTTGGGGCGGCGTCTTCTCTGGTGGAAGGCTGACAGGGGTGGCTTTCAAGGGGCAGTGGTGGCCGATGGGGTGCTGTGGGAGATTTGGGGTGCGAAGGGCACTGTAAACAGGGAGAAACAGTCTGCCTACGGGGTAGTCAGACCTGTGACCTTGGATGGGAGCGACAACGGTGCGAGGTTGCGGTGGGGATCCAGGCCCGGGGCGGACACTGGAGGTGGACTGGGATGTAAGGAGTCGGCCTACCAATTTTCAGATTGATCCGTGGACGGGAGAGGGTACCTCCTTTGGAGGCCCGTTGCTGGCAGTCCCGCTCGGGTACTGTAGCGCAGGATTGCGCACTAAAAGTGTGCTTGAAGACAACTTTCAGCCCCGATGGAGTTTTGAGGCGAGACTACTTAGGTTGGATTTGTAACCGGCAGAGGAACAACTCTTATGAAGGGAAATAGGGCTAGAAACGGTGGCAAGGTGGCGTTAACGGGCGGACAAGAAGGCTCTGGTTCAGGCGAGACTGTCAGGGTGACAGCCAGCGCACCAAAAGTAGGTATGAAGGGAACTTTCTCTGTGGGTGGAGTTTTGAGACGAAACCGGTGGGGTTGGAACGGTGACAGGAAGGGGTACAAAAGTCGTGAAGACCTTTGAGAGAGACGCCGCCGGGAAGTAGACGCACCAGACCGAACTTTGGACACCCGATCTGCTGTCAGCACAGGGACGCCCGGGGAAGAGGATGAAGATCCCGCGTGCGCCGTCGCTTCACCGAACTCGTCGCCGTGAATGTTGGAAGAAGGTTGCTGGCGTTGGGATCCTTGGAGGAGATCTCCTACCCCTGGGCGTCTCACCCAAGGACTGGAGAGGGGGTGAGGGCGTCGCACCCTCAAGGAGGAGGAAGAGGAAGGGATCGCCCCTTTCAAGATGGTGGCTGCGCACAAGGCTTTTCAAACTTAATTCTTCATTGATTGATTTCCAAAAGAGAAAATACAACATATTATATGTGGGAGGGGAAACCCTAATTAGTTTCCTAAAATAAAAAATACAAAAAGAGCCTATTTAATTTGAAATCCTACACAATAGGGGAGGGGGCGCACTTGCCTCCTAAAAGAAAGGAGGGAAGGTGGGGGGCGCACCTCCCATGAGGTGGGAAGGGTGGGTGCGCCCTCCTCCTTCTCCAACCCTAATGGATCCCCAGATAACAGGCCTGGGTAGTGGAGCAAGGAGGAAAAGGCCCAGTATGGGCTTTCTCCTAGGCGCCCAGCCCAAATGGGCTTGAAGAGTGAACCAAGGTGGCCCATTAACCTCCCTAGCCTCTAGCAAGCCTACAAAACACAAATAAAACCTAATTGGCCTCAAAAAAGGTCCATGACTGAAAGAAAATTGTCCACACACGGACTAAACCAAGGCCCAACATGGCCCAAAGCATAAAATAAGTGATGATAGCTCCGCTAATCTGTCAACTGGTCGCCGAGCCAAAGGGATGCCGGCGAGATCCGTGTACTCCGTCGTAAAGTGTGACGCGTGTCCTCACCAATTTGATGCGGGACCGACTGACTCGCTAGCTAACCTAGGATGCTAAAGAGTGCGACCAGCACGCGCACGTGACAAGGCAAGCCGGTGTGACCGACTAACGTGAACTCCCTCCGGGTGGAGGCGTCTCTCAACATAACTCCGAACCACGGCCGTCCCAAGGAGGGAGGCGCGACGGGATCACAACGGGCGAGAAGCCGCTGGACGACATGGGAGTCTAGTCCGAGCTCGGTGCTCGACTAGGGCCAAGGGAGGTGGGCACTCTCGTCACTCAACCAGCAGTGATAAATACAGTCTAGCTAGGCCCTACACTCACTCGCGCGGCACATTCAATCGCATACGGAATAAGCAAGTAACAAAGGAGGGAGCGAGACACGTACCTCCACGCCTAGGCGTGGGGAAGGAACCCCGGCCGAGTCCAACCACCCCGATACACGTGGATAGACGGATACAATTACAAACACGGCCCACTCCTCGCAGGGAGGTAAAAGGCTACAATCACAAAGTCCATGGGGCGGCCGGTGCACGGGCTGACGGGCAGCAGCCGGTGATGAGAATGACGCCGGAAGCCGACCCTCGCACGATCGCTCGTCCCTGTAGTGGGTGGTGAGGTGGTCCACGTCACCACGAGACGCTGTAGGGATGTCGAGCCGGAAGGGGAATCCACGGGCTGCTGCTACGGCGCCGAAGGAAGTCGACCCGGCGAACGGCTGCTGACTGGTCGCAGTGACAGCCGGCGGAGCTGATGCTGGTACGTGGACGTCCGGACAGCGTTTGGGGCGGCGTCTTCTCTGGTGGAAGGCTGACAGGGGTGGCTTTCAAGGGGCAGTGGTGGCCGATGGGGTGCTGTGGGAGATTTGGGGTGCGAAGGGCACTGTAAACAGGGAGAAACAGTCTGCCTACGGGGTAGTCAGACCTGTGACCTTGGATGGGAGCGACAACGGTGCGAGGTTGCGGTGGGGATCCAGGCCCGGGGCGGACACTGGAGGTGGACTGGGATGTAAGGAGTCGGCCTACCAATTTTCAGATTGATCCGTGGACGGGAGAGGGTACCTCCTTTGGAGGCCCGTTGCTGGCAGTCCCGCTCGGGTACTGTAGCGCAGGATTGCGCACTAAAAGTGTGCTTGAAGACAACTTTCAGCCCCGATGGAGTTTTGAGGCGAGACTACTTAGGTTGGATTTGTAACCGGCAGAGGAACAACTCTTATGAAGGGAAATAGGGCTAGAAACGGTGGCAAGGTGGCGTTAACGGGCGGACAAGAAGGCTCTGGTTCAGGCGAGACTGTCAGGGTGACAGCCAGCGCACCAAAAGTAGGTATGAAGGGAACTTTCTCTGTGGGTGGAGTTTTGAGACGAAACCGGTGGGGTTGGAACGGTGACAGGAAGGGGTACAAAAGTCGTGAAGACCTTTGAGAGAGACGCCGCCGGGAAGTAGACGCACCAGACCGAACTTTGGACACCCGATCTGCTGTCAGCACAGGGACGCCCGGGGAAGAGGATGAAGATCCCGCGTGCGCCGTCGCTTCACCGAACTCGTCGCCGTGAATGTTGGAAGAAGGTTGCTGGCGTTGGGATCCTTGGAGGAGATCTCCTACCCCTGGGCGTCTCACCCAAGGACTGGAGAGGGGGTGAGGGCGTCGCACCCTCAAGGAGGAGGAAGAGGAAGGGATCGCCCCTTTCAAGATGGTGGCTGCGCACAAGGCTTTTCAAACTTAATTCTTCATTGATTGATTTCCAAAAGAGAAAATACAACATATTATATGTGGGAGGGGAAACCCTAATTAGTTTCCTAAAAGAAAAAATACAAAAAGAGCCTATTTAATTTGAAATCCTACACAATAGGGGAAGGGGCGCACTTGCCTCCTAAAAGAAAGGAGGGAAGGTGGGGGGCGCACCTCCCATGAGGTGGGAAGGGTGGGTGCGCCCTCCTCCTTCTCCAACCCTAATGGATCCCCAGATAACAGGCCTGGGTAGTGGAGCAAGGAGGAAAAGGCCCAGTATGGGCTTTCTCCTAGGCGCCCAGCCCAAATGGGCTTGAAGAGTGAACCAAGGTGGCCCATTAACCTCCCTAGCCTCTAGCAAGCCTACAAAACACAAATAAAACCTAATTGGCCTCAAAAAAGGTCCATGACTGAAAGAAAATTGTCCACACACGGACTAAACCAAGGCCCAACATGGCCCAAAGCATAAAATAAGTGATGATAGCTCCGCTAATCTGTCAACTGGTCGCCGAGCCAAAGGGATGCCGGCGAGATCCGTGTACTCCGTCGTAAAGTGTGACGCGTGTCCTCACCACCAGGCTATTCATGTTATCCATGCTTTACCCTACTATGTGTTATTCATGGCTGTGTTTGCTATGCTTTGAGTCATGCCTTATTCATTGTTTGTTATACTTTTTGTATCTTGGCTAATGAATTTTGAGCGCAGGATAAGAAGCTCTTGGTCCCATCGTCCGGGCATCATCATCCAAGCCCCACGGTGCCCGCACCTCATCTCTCAGTTCCACCCATACTTATTGCTTCACCATCTCCCTGTATGCATTCTACTTATGTTACATATGTTACTAGATTACATCAAGGACCTTGTGACTTTGATAAATCTGGAATTTGAGTTCCCTTTCATCAAAAACGATGACGATTCCAGAGGCATCTTAGTCACACGGATAGGCCGTTGAGCCGTCCGAGACTGGGGACGATGGTTCCCTTTTTACGAGTTGGTGCGTGGATAAACGGGCTTCGGCTTAGTATCAGCTCGCGAAATTGGTTTCTTGACCCAGTCTGGGCAGTTTAACAATATTATCCTTGATTATATTATATTTTTATTTGATTTATTTTTTCCTTTAGCCCAGCATGCATTCATGTAGGACTTTGAAACAATTGTTGAAAAATCATTCTGATAAGCTGATGTTGAGAGTTGAATTGATCTTAATCTTTCCCGATATGAGATTTTCATTGCCGAATTGCGTCCTCAGTTCGTTTTGTCGCTGTTTTGGGTCTTTTCTCGAGAGCTCCTTGTTTGGATTTTTATCATCTTATTGTCCAACTTTCCCCTTGATCCACCTTGGCTGCAGCACGTCCACATTGGCTGGTAACCGCTCCCCGATGGTGAAATCTACAGGTTTGTGACCTGGGGTACTTCCACCGCGCTGGAAGTTGATCATTTTATTTTATCTCCTTCGTGCACCGCGTGCACATCTCCCCCTTTTATCCAAACATTGTTGATTTCGTTGGATTTCCCGAGATTTGCTTCATCTCGTGCTTTTGATTTCATTCTCATCAAGTGATGTTGATTGCGTGTCTCATCACACCTTGGCATCTACTTTTCAGTTTGCTACGCTCCCTTGCAAAGCAGACGCCAAGGCGGGGCAGCTGTAGACACGCCAAAATTGACATTATTTTGAGTATATTTCATATCGCTCTGCGATGCCCCATTTGACCCTCAAATCAGCTTATTTGAGTGGTTTTCCCACTTTTCTTGAATTTCTCCTATTTTTCCCCATTTTATCTCATTTTCCTATTTTTTCGGATTTCTTGGGCATTTATCTCTATTTTCTGAATTCACGCCCTCATCAGGGGCGTGTTTTTGAAACACGCCCTGGTCGAGGGCGTTTATTTCCCATTTTATCTATTTCTCCCCTTTCTATCTATTTTATGAATTTTTATGAATTCACGACCTGGGTAAGGGCGTGTTTTTATTAAAACACGACTTGTACTAGGGCGTTTCTTAAGAAAGGACGACCACACTTGAGGGCGTCAATTCTTTTGGTTTGACCGACTTCCCCATTTGAGCTCTTGAAATTAACGCCCTTCCTAGGGGCATGTTTTTGAAACGCGGCTTTGATTGAGGCGTGTTTTTCATGTTTCAAATATGGGGAGTTTTCATTTCTAAAAATTTGGTCTTGAGAAACGCCCTTGTGCAGGGCGTGTTTTTGAGAAACGCCGTAGTGTAGGTCGTCAATTCTGAAATTGACGCCCTTACCTAAGGCGTGTTTCTCCTTCTGGCTTCGCAGCCCTTTCCCCAGAGAGTCCTTGCTTCGTTAGACACCTGCTTTGAATGGGGCTCTTGCCCATTCTTATCCTTCCCTCTTTGGACTCTTACCCCTGTTTATCTCCTCCAAATCCTATTTAATAGAGCTATTAGCTCTATTGTTAAGGTTGGATTCCTCTTCTTCCGGACGCCCCTTTTCTTCTTCCTCCCTTTCTTCTTCTTCTTCTTCTGTCTCCTTCTCTTTTTTTTTTCTTCTCACAGGGTGCCGCTGCTGCATTGGCTAAGGAGGGGCTCCCTCTCACGACCAAGCTTTCATCTTCTGAAGCCTCTCCCCCTTGAATATCAAAGCCACAAGCACAGGATCCTCTTTCCCCTTTTATCCCTCTTTTATCCTATTTTATTAGATTCATGGCATATATGCATGCATGTTCATACACTTTTTTTTTCCATCTCAACCACGTTGAGAAACTCCCCTTAGTGCACTCTTGCACTCTTTCCCCTCATTTTTTTTATATTTTTTATGCATCCATCATCTTTTATCTACCCTTTTGCATAGGGGTTTAAGGGCAATCCCCTTAAGGTGTGTTCTTGCACATGCTTTCATGTTCATATATTTTTATTGAATTTGATGCTACACTCACCATATTCTAATCCATATTTTTATTAGTGTTTGTCTTTTTTTTGCAAGGGTAATTAATTGAAGAACTCTCTTCGTCGGCCGGCCGATTTGAAGAGAAAGGAAGCACTCACATCCCCGCGTTCCAGGAGGTATTTTGCGATCATCTCCCCATATTATTTTTCACTTGAGACCCTCGCGTCTCTGGCGATCACACAAACTCCCCTTGTGCACCTCGTGCATATTTTTCTCCACATTATTGACTATTGCTTATTCTTAATATTTTTCTTAAGTGGATTTTAATTAAGATCTACACGCAGGTCATCAGAACCTTGCAAAAATACAAAAAAAATACAAAACAAGCAAAACCAAAAATACCTGGATGAATGGTGTGAAACCACTCACAGTCATCTCACGATCCGTTTCTTGGAATAGGCCTGCAAATAAGTGTGCCAGCATGGCGGCTCCCCAGGCATAATACCCTACTCTTTCAAGGTCTGACAGCAGCTCCAGGAAGCAACATTGGATACCGTCCCCTTTCGAGCTCAGTACCAATCTCCCCAAAAGGAAGAGGAGAAATCTCCTCAAATCTATGTTGCATCTTTCCCAGTCGCCGAAATCTGTGCAGTACACGGCGCGGCATCCTATTTCTATCCTTTCCATGAACTCTTCTGAGGATTCATCGTCCCGCCGACGAGTGTCGGTGAGCCCTAATGCATCCATCAGGGACGCCCTAGCTACCGACCTGTTTTTCCGACCATCTAGGTCCAAACCCAGTAACTTCTGGGCACCTTCTCTGTAGTCCGCGTAAGTGACTCCGGTCACTGCCTCGCCCTCTACCTTCAGGCTTGTGATCCGAACCACATCCTCCAAGCTGGGCACCATGTGCCCCCACGGCATCAGGAATGCCCGACTCACTGGGTCCCATCTCTCACACAAGGCTTGGATCAGGACCAGGTCGAGCTGGATCGGCTCAATCCGAAGGAAGGTACCAAATCCCATCACGTCTAGCCTCACCTTCTGAAAATCTGGGAGGCCCCTGTACGCTGCTACTACCAACTCCCATAAGATTTGTGATTTCATCACAACCTACACATACAAGGAATGGGCGTGAGGTTTGGTCAGAAGAAAGGAAGAAAGAATGAGAAAAGGGCAAGAAAACTTGGCTTACGAGTTGTGATTGGGCCCTTTCGCTGAAGTGCCCTTCAAGGTCTGAAAGCCTCCTGGAACTACTACCACTGGACCTGCTTCTCTTCGAGGAATGGGAAGATTCACCCTCCATCCAACTCTCAGAATTTTAAACTCCTCCTCTCCCGTGAGAACTTGTGCTCCTCGAGTTAGTCCTCGATATACCTGGGAAGATAAAAGGGACAAGAATTTATAGAAATGGAAGGAGTGCGGGCCAAGATTGCCTCCATCACCTGTCAATGATAGCCCTCGCAATGAGGCACCGGCCAAGCGGCCCCATGTGTCGCTTCACCGCTCGCACAGGGTGATTTACTGGACGAAGAATAGGACGAATAGCCCCTATGTTGTCTAGGGATACCCTATCATGATTTGGAGGACGTCCGCAAAATTTGACATAACATCCGGGAAAAGGAACTAGTGCCGTCTTTTTTGACTTCGACGGCAGATTCTCATGGAAAATGGTCACAAGACGCGATTCTCTGCTTGAGGCGGAGTCTCGGCAGACCCATCACATGAGAACAGTGCAAAGGAGAAGAAGTGTAGGGAAGAAGGAATGCACAAAAGAATAAATAAACAGCAGAAAATTAAATCACTCCATTCATAATTCTACATAAGCTGTCACAAACACTACAATCATAGAGAGATGGCAGGTCCACTAGCTCGCCAATCCTCACCATCACTCATCTCTCTGGGCACTCTCCTCCTCTCCCCCGAGGTGAGGGTCCCTCAGAAGCCTCCGGGATCCCCGTGCAGTAGCACCTGCCTCGCCTCTGGGCGCCTGCTCTGCAACAGTGACTCGCTGCTCCTCCCCTGGCGTGGCGAAGAAGCCACTGGCGGCAAAGCGACCGGACTGGCGGAGTCGCTCCCCGAACTCTCACGCTCTCTCGTAGCGCGTCTCCATCCCTCCTAGCCTCTGCACGACGGCATGAAGGCCCAGCTGGAGCTCCCTCACTTGGGCCTCCAAGGCCCTCCTCTCGGTCAGATCCCGCTGTCGCTCGGACCTTCTCTCGGCTTTCTCTCTCTCTGCCTCTCTCCTCATCATCTGCAGAAGAACCCTTAACTCCAGGATGTCTGGAGAAGGTCTCTCCTCACCACGATGCCGCAGCTCCGCTACAGTCGCCACCCAGGCGTCACGCTCCTCTTCCGCCTGGGTCGCGCGGGCCACCGCACTGGCAAGTTGCTCCCGGAGGGAGGCAATCTCGAGAAAAGGGGCCGAGGAGCTGGAAGATCCGCCAGCCACTCCCACCGTCGCTGTCTGCTGGGCACGCTGGAACAAAATAAACAACGGCCGTCAGTGAAACTCCAAAATCTGAAGTTAAAAGTGCGGCACGTAACTTACCAGGAGCGACAACTCATGTTGAGCGACGGCCAGCTGCCGCCTAGTCTCTGACAGTTGGGCGCACGAGCCGCTGATGCCACGCGTGTCCCCAGCTTGGGGAAGCCCCGTGTAACTCTCTCTCTGCCGCCGCAGGAAGTCGGCACTGTCCTGCACCAGTACACCCCCTTGCTGTCCAGGGAGACGTACGGGCCAGTCCTCGAGCCTCGCCTTGCCGCGACTCTCTCTCCTAACGTGGCTCGGCTCGTCCGCACTCGCCCACTCATCGGCCAGACCCAGGGTCCTTGCCATGTCCTGCACCAAGAAAGGGGTCCCACATCAGTCAAAAGGAACGCGTCCCCTGTCTAGGATGCGTCCATCATTTGAGTGCAACACTCGCCGAACCCTTTCCCCCCTCACGCGGCTCGCTTCAAAACCTAAAATGAATTAAAAGAGGAAGAGATCGGAGGACCTACCGGACCGTGTTCACCTCCTCCCACGCCATCGGGCCCCTCGGGTCCCTCGGGGGCCCGGAGCGGCCCTTCCTCCTCCATGGACGCCGTTCCGTGCTCGGGCGCATCCCTCCTTGGGCGAGGGGTCCCGCGTCCCTCTCCACCTTCGCCGTGGTCAGGCCCACCAAACTCCATCGATCAAAAGAGGAGGAAGACGAGAAAGGGGGCAAGCGAGTTTCGGCAGAAGGCGGGCTCGTTTGCGGGTAAGGCACGAGAGAAGAAAGACCACCCGTCGCTTTAAATTTGAAATCAAGGATTAAGACGCGTCCTCGCGCCTGGACGCGCCCAAAAGGGGGAAAAGGAAACAAAATCCCCCCGTGCAAAGCGTAGTTCCCCGCTGTTCAGGGTAAGGTCTCGCGAAGCGTGCCTCAAAGGATAACTCAGTGCAAAGAAGAAAGTGTGGGAGAGAGAAAAGTACACACAACACAAAAAAGCCATTTCCATTTCATATAATAGCCGAAAGTACATCATATAGTGAGAAGGGTGACGTACAAGCAACTCTCTAACTCTCACCGTCACCCTCCTGGTCATCTCCTTCCTCCCTCCTCTAACGGGGATCCCTAGGGGGCCTCTGCGACCTCTGTGAACCCTGAGAAGCCGTGCTCGCCTCTCCAGGTGGCACCATGCCAGCCTCCAAGGTACGGCGACGCTGCTCGGCCGAGGAAACTAGAAAACTGCCCACAGAAAAGGAACCGGACTGACGAAGTCGCGCACTGCGCTCCTTCGCCCTCTGAT
The DNA here is from genome assembly GCA_022559845.1 of Amorphophallus konjac. Classification (NCBI taxonomy): domain Eukaryota; kingdom Viridiplantae; phylum Streptophyta; class Magnoliopsida; order Alismatales; family Araceae; genus Amorphophallus; species Amorphophallus konjac. The sequence continues at coordinate 322,937,753 of CM040122.1, read as the reverse complement.
ACCGCTCCTCACTCTCCCGAAGTCTCCCCTCCGCCGTGCCAAGACTCAGCCGGAGCTCCGACACCTGGGCCACCAGAGCTCTCCTCTCGTCCCAATCTCGATATCGCTCTGCCATCCTGTACTCCCTTTCTTTCTCCATGGTCTCCCTATCCCTCTCCCTCTCTCTCTCTCTAGGGTCTCCCTATCCCACTCCCTCTCTCTCTCCATGGTCTCCCTATCCCTCTCCCTCTCCTCTCTCTCTCTCACCGCCTCCCTCCTCGACAGCTCGAGGGCGATCCGCAGATCCAGCACGTCACGAGGGAGCTCCTCAGCCTCCCGTCGACGCTCCTCCTCCAGCTCCGCAATCCGGGCGTCACGCTCTGCCACCCAGGCATCGCGCTCCTGCTCAGCACGAACAGCACGGTCCAGGGCCTCCCGAATCTCGGCCACCTGTCAAAGCACGCATGCACCGTAAGAGAACAGTGATAGAAGGAAAGCAGCAAGTAAAGGGTCGGGGCCAAGCAAACACTCACTCGAGCCTCGCGGTCACGCTCGGCCTCCTCAGCCCGAGCCACCGCGTACGCCAGCTGCTCCTAGAGGGCAGAAACCTCCGGAGGAGGGCCCCGCGAACTGGAACCCGCTCCGCCAGCCATCCCGGCTGTCGCTGTCTGGTGGGCCCGCTGAAACACGGGGCAAACGTCAGTCAAAGGCTAAGCATCAAAAATCCAGGTCACAAAAAATGCATCACATAAACTCACCCGGATCTCCAACTCCTGTCGGATGGCCACCAACTGTCACCTGGCGTCCGCCAACTGGGCCCGCAGGTCGGCGATCATGGTATCACGAGCATCCTGCATTACACATAAGTTAGTATCCCATGCATATACATATAGAAAGGTGGAGCAGTTTCATTTCACTTACCCCTGCCATACCACCCAAGGAGAGGCGGTCCCCGTATGTAGCTCGGTACCGTCTCATGTAGTCTGTGCTGTCCTGTACGTGGGACACCACTGGGACCCCTCCCTGCTGCCAGTCCTGGTACTGTGCTGGGAAGCGCGTGCGCCAGTCCACGATCTTCGCCTTCCCCTTGGTCTTCCGCCCGATGCGGGCCGGCCCATCTACATCGACCCACTCTTGGGCCAGCCCCAACGTCCTCATAACCAACCTCAGCTGAAGCGGCTCGATCTCGTTCAGGCAATGGACCCACACGTCCCGCCTGAAACGAGGAAGACCCGCTACAACCTAGGGCTGGCCAGCATCGCCCATGTCCAGGTAGGGCCTCCACACCACCTGCATCACCATACATACATCATGTTAGCTACCATTCAGTCACATGCATAAACACAAAAAAAATCACACGCATCATACCATGGCCTCGGGATACTCGCTCAGCTCCCGACGAAGCGACGCTAGCTGGTAGCCGTGGGGTGCTGCAACCACGACCGGCCTCCACCGCCGCGCCAGAGGCACAGCCCTCCTGTTCCCATGCCTAGCCCGCCCCATCGAGAAATAGTAATAGCTCCACACCTGCATCCATCATACATCATTAGTACAATAATTGCATATTTAACTGTAGTAATACATAAATAAAATGTTTACCTGGAGGAAAGGTGCGAAGCCACTGACTGTCGTCTCCTTCTCCGAAGTCTGGGAGAGATCAGCAATCAAATGGGCAAGCAGAGCCGCTCCCCACGCATAGTGTCCCACTCTGTCCAGATCCGCCAAGATCCCGAGGAAACGGCAGTGGATGCCATCCCCCTTCGTCCCCAGTAGAAGGCGGCCCAGGAAGAAGAAAAGAAACCTCCGAAGGTCTAGATCCACCAGTTCCCGCTCACTCGGATCCTGGGTAAAAGCAGCGCGAGCGTCCCCCTCTAGTCGAGCCAAGAACTCCGCTCCAGTCTCGCTAACCCGCTGGCGCGGGTCGACGAATCCGAGCGCCTCCATGATCTCCACTCGACCCACTACCCTGCTGTCTCTATCAGTCACACTCGTCTCCAACCACAGCAGGTCCAGGGCGCTCTCTCGGTAGTCGGGGTAGGTGACCCCGCTGACTGCCTCTCCGTCAACTCGTAGCCCGGTGATCCGAGCCACGTCCTCCAGCGTCGGCACCATGTGCCCCCAGGGCATCAGAAACGCCCGGCTCGGTGCGTGCCACCGCTCCCTCAGTGCCTGGATAAGAGGAAGGTCGAGCCGGAAGGGCTCGATCCTAAGGAAAGCTCCAAAGCCCATGGCGTCCACACGCGCCCTCTGGAAATCTGGCAGCCCACGGTATGCTGCCACCACCAGGGACCAGCTAATCCGGCCCTTCATCACGCCCTGCAAACCACAAAACCAACAAAGAACACATCAGCATCATGAACAGTAATAAACAATAACACTGTATATATACTACTTATTCTTTTTATTTTATTTTTACTTTTTTAAAATATTTATATTTTCTTGTGGAGGCGTCTAATGCCCTGGACGCCTCCTTCCAATTTACTTTTTTTCTTTTTTAGAAAAAACCCAAAAACCCAAAACAAAATTTATAAATAATATGTATATTTTTATGGAGGCGTCCAAGGCTTAGGACGCCTCCTTATTTTTTAATTTTGTTTTATTATTTACGTAAATAAATAAATAAACAAAAATAAAAAAAAGTGGAGGCGTCCAGACCCCTGGACGCCTCCTTCCCTCACTACCCGGCCTTCTCTCACAGCCTCTCGCACGCCCGTTTTAGCCTATTGAACCACAGAGTGAGAATTCCGAAGTACTTACCGGGTCGTGATCGTCCTCTCCCGCGTCACCAGCATCCGCAGCGGCCTCCGCGGCCAGAAGCGGCACCTCCATCTCCTCCTCCGCAGCAATCTCCTCTGCTACGGCCTCCTCAGCATCGTCTCTCAGTCTCCTCGGACGACGAGCCCGTCGTTTACGCTTGTCTCCACCTCGGCTCGGGCCTCCTAACTCCATTGGGACGAAGAATGGGTTTGTCTGGTTTGACCGGATCGTTTGAATGAACAGTGAGTGAGTAGGGGGGGAGGCCCCCCTCTATATATAGATTGATCTTTAATTGGGGCGTCCAGGCGCCTGGACGCCCCCACCCTTTTTTATTTTTTTTAAAATTCAAAAAAACGTAGGGGCGTCCAGGCGCCTGGACGCCCCCAAAAAAAAAAAAAATTAGGGGCCTCCATGACCGTGGACGCCCCCAAAAAATTTTTGAAAAAAAAATTATAAAAAAACAGGGGCGTCCAGGCCTCTAGACGCCCCCATAATAAAAAATAATAAAAAATATAATAAAAAGAAAAAAGGGGTTAGAGTATGTATATAATCCAAACAAAAGAAAAAGAAGAAAGAAAAAGAAAAACCACAAAAAAAGATAATAATTAAGGGGACGGGGGTCCGAAACATCCAAATGCCAGATTTTATTCCATCAGAAAGCAGAATGAGCTACATCAGGGGTTTAGGCGCCTTAGGCCTTAACTTCCCCAGTTCGGTTACATAAGCCCTCCACGGCTCGCATTCTTCCACCACGTGCGCTAATGCCTTTCCCGCAGCACTTGTCTTCCAGGGAGCTTTAATGGCCTTCGCTTCCTTCGCGTCCGCTTCAATGCCCAACTCCCTCTTCTTCAAAGGAACGATGCCAGTCGGTGGCGGGAACGAATGGCGTGGGATGCCAATCTGGAGGCAGCACCGATGCGCATTGTAAAGAACAAACTCGGTCGCGCCGATCAGTTGAAGATCAACTTTGGGGGAAGGCCTCATGAGGAGATCAAGCGAAAGCAAACATGCCGGTGCGCAAGTAAAGAAGCCTTGTGTCACGGTGCGGAAGTGAGACCGCCAGTCTTCACGTTTCTTCAGCCACGGAACGCGGTTCACTACAGTACCACCGAAGCCTAACACGTCGGCTATGTGGTGAAGCGGGCTTTGTTGAAAGAGCTTCGAAGCAGTTGGCATTCCCTCGCGGTGGTCGAATTTGAAATGCAAATCCAACCAACAGCTCAGGACAAGTGCGCAACCAAAAGGAGGCTTACCCATGCTCGAGGCAGTAAGGCCACTATACAGGTAGGCGAGGACAGCGGGTCCCACCCTCTTTCCACGCCAGATCCCGCATATAGCACTCAGTTGGTCTTCCTCAACTATGTTGTCGGTATAAGGAAACAAGAGAGCACCCGCCAGACAGATAGTGAACCCCTTCATGATTCCCTCCAAATAGTCATCATCTGGTGACCCTCTCAGGGCGTCCATGACCCACTCCGCAAGCTTTTGGAGATCGATCCCCTTTTGAGTACGGACCTTTCGGGCTGCGTCGGGCGGCATAAAGCTTCCAAGGACACTTTCAGAAGTCCCCCGTGTCAGCATCCGCATAGCCTTCACCTTCCCGTCACTCTTGAATTTCTTCAAACCAAGCAGAAGTTCCACCTCCTCGAAGAGGATGGTCACCTCGAAGGTCGGGAAAATAAAAGTGTGGGTCTGGGAATGCCAGATCTCAACTAGTGCGCCCATAGCCGCCCAGTCCATACGAATCTTCTCGTAATGTTTGGCGTGAATAAGGAGCCCCTGCAGATGCCACTTCGAGAGTATGGCCCTCATGCCAATGGAGATATTGGAAGTTAGCTTTGAAAGCCAGGGCAGTTTGGAAAACTTCCTCGGGCCTGGGAAGAGTGGATATGGCTGGAAGAGGAAAGAAAGAAGAAATGAAGGAAGTAAGAAGAAGGTTCACATGGAAAATTTGAAATGAATCAGCTTACCATATGCGACAAGATCGTCCCACTCAGATGACCCTCGAAGTCGGAGAGTCGCCTGATCTCGCTGCTAGGCCTGCTCCTCTTCATAACGCGGGAAGACTCTCCTTCCATCCTGAAAATCTCTAGATTCTCCTCTCTTTCCTCTCCTGAGCTTCCAAAACCCACCTTGGTGCATTTGAATGAACTAGCCTAAGGGGAGTTCTTATAAGAAGGGAAGATCGCTACAGGACGGGACATGTCACATCAGTGCTCATTGTCAAGATTTTGTCTGGATCTCCTTTGTACTGTGGTGCGATTCTGCTGTGATTCTGCCACTTTCTGATGTTGCTAACTTTTGCTGGCCTGTGCAGGTTTTACTAACGGACATCTTTGTCCTATCTCCTGTCCCACCTTTCAATGGTTGGTCCCACCATGTCATGCATCGTAGTATATGATACCTACGTTACTAGAACATGTCAAGGACCTTGCGGCCCGAATGAATCTGGGATTTGAGTTCCCCTTCAACAAAAACAGTGATGATCCTGGAAGAATTTGGGTTGTACGGATAGGCCGTTAATTTGTGGTAGCATGGGGACGACGGTTCCATTCAGTGAGTTGGTGCGCGGATAAACGGGCCCCAGCCCAGTGTCGACTCACCGGATCGGTATCTTGACCCGTTCTTAACAAGTTGACAATATTATCCTTGGCTATTTTCTATTTTAGTTTGTTTTAAATTTTTCTTTAAACCCAGCATGCATTCATATAGGACTTTGATTTATTGCGGAAGATCATTCAAGTGATTCGATTGTGAAAGCCGTTGTGTTTCAATTCCCACAAATATGAGATATTCCACTCCGAATAAAATACTGAGTTTCCTTGAAACGGCCCTACGTTGCTCTTCTAAAAGGAGACCCTTGTTTGGACAGACCCTCAGATATTCCTTTTTATCTTGTTTGACCCACCTTGGCCGCAGCACTTCCACGTTGGCTGGTAACCGCTCCCCAAAGGTGAAACCTGCAGGTTTATGACCCAGGTACTTCCACACCGAGAAGTTGGTCTCTTTTGTTTCGTGCCTGAGCGCACATCTCACCCTCCCTTATTTAACCTCCGTCCAAGCAATCGTCAATATTTGAAATACCTTCTTCAAGGTCGCCTCAATGAAACTTCAGGAAAGATTCCAAACAGTAACGTCAAAAGCGTGTCTCATCACATCTTGGCATCAACTTATCAGTCTGCTCCCACTTCATTTCACTCCACTTCGATACCATTCCACTACGTGTCGCTCCCTTGCAAAGCAGACGCCAAGGCGGGGCAGCTGTAGACACGCCATTCTTGACGTCTCCTGAGAAAGTCTCATATTACTATACGACGCCCCGCGACGGCTTACGCATTTCGAATCACTTGAGTACTTCCTTTTCTTGGGTCTTCTTCTGCCTTTTTCGGCATCCAGAATCGTCTCGTCACGGCATTCGGACGACATCAACACCAATCGGACGCATCAGGAGGTTCCGGAATCAAGAAGGGGGTCTACCGGGCGACCGCCGACGCCTGATTTGAGGACCCGGGTGGGTCTTAATGGGGGCGTCCAGGCCCCTGGACGTCCCCATATTTTTAATTTATTTTATTATTTTCTCAGGGCCCAAAAATAAATAAAAATATATATATTTTAATGGAGGCGTCCAGGCCCCTGGATGCCTCCATAAAAACTAATAATAATAAATATTTATAAAATGCCAGTTGGGATAAAAAAACATAATAAAAAAAATATATATTAATGGAGGCGTCCAGGTCCCTGGACGCCTCCATAAAAACAATTATAAAAAAATCAAAATGCCAGCCTTGGCACAAAAGACAAATAAAAAATAAAATAATATATTTATGAAGGTGTCCAGGCCCCTGGACTCCTCCATTAACTCTCTCACGGGCGCCGGCCACCGAACGACGGTTTGTCGTGTGTGGAAAAATCCAAATTTTGAAGACGTCCAGCCCCCTGGATGCGCCCATTTCTGAATCACGAGGCGCCGCTCACAAAACCACGCGTTGTGCCAAACCGCGTGCGGCCGTCATCGGTTTTCGGTGGACCTATTAGAGGCGTCCGGGACCCTGGACGCCCCCACAAAAGTATTCCAAAAAAATATATAAAAATAGAATAAAATATTAGTTCGGCCCTGATGGAGGTGTCCAGGGTCCTGGACGCCTCCACCCTCCGGAACCCTATAAATAGAGGCCCACCCCCTCAGTTCTGGGAGAGCTTAGAAGTGATCCGATAGGCTGCCGGAGCCCAGAGGCTACGGAGTCATTTTCTAGCCCGTGGGTTCTTTTGTAGGTGGAGGTTCTGCCGGCTTCTCGGGTGCTCACGCTCGCGAGAGGAAGGTCGTCTTCATCCACCGCGCTTCCACGTCGTCCCCACACCGCCGGAGCTCCGCCGGATTTCACCATCGGCACATCCAATAAGCCAATTCTTTCCTTTTCTTCGTAGTTCTTTTGCATTCATCATCTTGCATCCCCTATCCCCCTTCATAAGGGCGCCTTTTCTTATACACTTCTTACATCCATCATCTCATTTTCCTCCTACTCGAGTCCGAGAGGGGTTTAAAAGATAACACCAACCAGGTGTGTGTCTTGCCATCATTTCATTATTTTTATCGCAAGGATTTGAATACTACACCTCCATCTTTCTAATCCACTTGTCATTTGTTTGTCGTTGTTTTGCAAGGATAGCCGAGGAAAGCCCTCTCCGTCGGCCGGCCGGAGGGAGAGGAAGAAGCAACCCGCCATCTCCCGCTCTTGAGGTAGGCGCGATCACCTTCTTATTTTGGGGTCTTTCGGCCCTTGGCGATCACATCTTGTTTTCGAGGCCGCGGCGAGTCACATCCCCAATGGCCGTTTAAATTTTCGTTCTTATATTCTCTTTATACTCTGCTATATTCTGCTCATATTTTCGAGGCCGCCGCGAGTCACTTCCCCAATGGCCGTTTAAATTTCCGTTCTTATATTCTCTTTATACTCTGTTATATTCTGCTCATATTCTCGAGGCCGCGGCGAGTCACTTCCCCAATGGCCGTTTAAATTCACGTTCTTATATGTTATATTCTTATCTGTTTATGTTCTCGAGGCCGCGGCGAGTCACTTCCCCAATGGCCGTTTAAATTCCCACTCTTTGTATTCTCTTTATATTCTGTCATCTTATTATCTGCTCATATTATCGAGGCCGCGGCGAGTCACTTCCCCAATGGCCGTTTCAATTCTCGTTATTTAATTTCTGCACCATTCCCGTCCCCCCGAGGCCGCGGCGAGTCACTTCCCGCTATGGCCGTTTAACCCCCATATCTTGCTATATCACACTTGTCCCGCTCGCCCCACCGGAGCAATCTCCCGTGGTGGCCGATTCTCTCTCTTCTCTTATTTCTGTGTTGCAGCAAACAAACAACAAAAGAAAAGTGGAGCCCGCGCGCGCTCCGCGTCCTCTCCGCTCTTCTCCGAACCGCGTGACGTCGCTCACAACAAGCACTACTAGTTCCATCATGACCACGGCCACCATACTGGCGACTGCCAACAACTGAAGGATGAGATTGAAAGTCTCATCCGCAGTGGGCACCTAGCTCAGTACGTGTCCAAGCGTCGGGACACCCCATCGAGCCCCACAGAGGAAATTGACAATCTCCCCTGAGGAGTGCACATCAATGTTATTTTGGGTGGGTCGGCCTCCAGAGGAGACAACAACCGAGGGAAGAAACGTCATGCCGAGCGAGCCAGTCGAGCCGTCGAAGCAACTCGATCCGTAGCCTCAACACATGGACAAGAGGCCCTGGTTTTCTCCGATCAAGATTGGGAAGGGGTGGTCACCCCTCATGGCGGCGCCCTGGTTATCTCGGAAACCATCTATAATGCCCCAGGACCCGATCCCAAATTCTGGGTATATTTTTTTTTCTTTATCGAACCCCGACGCAATTACTTCGTACGTATCGCAGGAGCATCAATGTAGACAACGTGTGTACATTCACAAGAGAGAGAGAGAGAAACCACAAGTTATAAGAATGTAAATAAAACATCCATCCATTCCAAATCCCCAAACAAGGGAGTACAGTAATCACTGTTCCAGATTACACAAGGATCAACATAGCTCACCACCACAACCCTACATATAACAAAATATTCGACCGTAGGATACCCAGACGGACTGTGCTAACTCTATTCCTCTGCTGTTGCCTCCACCTCAACATCCTCCTCTATATTTCCTGAAAAACGTGTGTCACATGGGTGAGTGTGACGCTCAGCAGGCATCGTAAACAAACTCGGGTCAACATTGCATCTATATAATCATTTATATGCATTTTCCAGATGTTAACAGTAGCATAGTTCATTTTTTATCATCTACTTAAAATAACTCAACAAGGAAAGTACATATTCTTTAACCAGTATAAACACCCATGCATGCAGCAAGACCTCAGCACAAGAATAATTTCCTATTATCACATTTTATGAGAGTTCATATTATTGCCATTCATGGAACCGGACAGCTGCCGCAAACACAGGAGGTCCACACACACAACGAACGAAAGAGTACTGCACAGACCCGAGAGCGAACTCCCACCTAGATTCTTGTGGCCCAGAGGCATTACGTATAGTCGTCCCACAAAGGCCACCCCACAATGGGACCGAAGACTGATTCAATAGGATTTTAAACCAGGGCGTTACGTATCGTCGTCCCCTGAGATCTTTTTGTAGCACCCCGATAAAATATTAGATAAAAATTTATAAGAAATTCTACGGAAAATACGATAAGTAAAATTTCAATCAATTTATAAAAATCTGAAAAAATCATAATCGTATAGCGGATAAAAAATTTATATAAATTGTCTTCTACGGCTAACCCAAATTAAAATTCTAAGAAAGTCGAATAATAGGTTTTAGGCCTAAATCTACGTTTAGCCTAATCGGACCTTAATCACCAAATTAGGACCCAATTCTTGATCATTTAACCCCAAACTAGACCCAAATGAACGGCCTTGATTAGCTGATCTTTTCCCCTCTCTGTTTACCCCGAAACCCTAGCCCTAGTGAGAGAATTCGGAGGCGGAAGGTGGAGTGACCGAGTCTTGCGCGAATCGTGCGCACGCCCGCGGAGTTGGCATTATCTCCCCAATCGGAGGACCTAGAATCCAATTAACCCTATAAAACTAAACACTAGTCGACCAGGAAACACTTGGATGCCGTGGTGGCCGAGGAGGAGCATGGACAAGGGAGAATCTTGGGGATCTTTGGAGAGATTTTCCTAGCACGGCTGGCGACCATCGTTCTTCTTCTTCCTTCATCTAAGGTAGGTTCTAGCAGACCAAACCCTAAACATAATATATTTCTAGAAGCATCTTTAAGCCCTCTTTCTGATGACACCAAAAGCCCTAAATTTCACCTTGTATCATGGGAGTATTAGTCGTTTTAGCCAGAGCATGTTAGAAGTAGGGTTTATCTTATTGTTCTCAAATTAAGGTTAGGGTAGCAGGCTTAAATGTCCTAATTAATCATCCTATATCATGTATCTTTTTGTTCTCTTACTAATGGTATGCTTTTGCCCAAATTATATACATTATATGTCACGAATTTCGTGTTGCAAGTAGAGTCTATCATGGTTGTGGAGGTTTGGGCGTGACGTTCAGACCTGGTTTGGACCCATTTTGATTCGGGCTGAAATAAGGACCCTATTGGGATCGTTTTAAAGCATGGTTACAATATCTCTTCGTGGTCCATGTTAGACCGTTCAATTATTGCACGGCCCATTATCGGTCAGTATACCTTTTGGCACTGAACTGGGTTTCCGTTGGCCCCGTTCGACTTCCACGGTCCAGTATAAGACCGTTCTATTCTAAGCGGCCTAAATGTGACCGTGTACCCTCCAGCTTCGAATTTCTCGTGGTTTTATGTGCCTCGATAGTCGGGCCAATAGTGGCTTGTACTATTTGTAATCCTTGATTTTTCTTTTTGTATCTTGAAACTTTCATTGCTTTCCTGACCGAATCCTGTAAATGTCTAGACATAACTTGGGATCTTGGATCCACTTAAATCAATGCCAACGCATCATAAGGGCCCGGTCTGGTCTTGGGAGGAGCGCCCGAAAAGTACTAGTGCCCCGGGGAGTTGTAATGACATGGTGAGGCATTGCACCGAGTGCATGACTAGCATGATGTCTACGACAATTCATTTACTTGATTCTTTTTCTTGAGTTCAAGTTATTAATTTCCTCTATGGAAATATCTACATGACTTGCTTGTTACATGCTTGATCGGCCAGCCCCGGAATAGACTATATTCTTATTCTTTTATTTTGAGCAATTCATTGCCATTATTCTTTTCTTTTTCGCATATGACTGATGTAATTGGTTAATTACTTAAATATTACCTGCTATTACCTACTGAGCGTTCGCTCACCCAGTTGTTTCCCTTCTTTCAGGTAGCTCAGATGAGGACTCTCAAACTGACGGGGATGGGCAGGAGTGAAGACCTTGGAGCGAGCCAGCTAAAAGGCCCCGTGGAGTCGTTCTAGATAGTTTTAGTCTGGGAGTTTTAGTTATGTTCAAAGAGTTGTAATTTTGTTTAAGTCAGTGGTTATGTAACTATGTTAAGTTGGTAGATATTGAGATTTTCTTGGCACGTTAATGGAAGATGATCGTGAAACTCATTATGTTTAACTAGTTGGTATTTAATGGTTATGATGGAATTATTTCTGGCCATGGTATTGAACTGAATGGATTCGCTAACCCAAGACACAGCATGTCTGAAAATAAATATATTTTAACTATTTTTCTGCTGCCGCGTTCCGATATTCCGCGTCGGGGCGTGACAGTTTAGTGGTATCAGAGCCTAGGTTTTCTAAAGTTCCTAGGTTCCCTTGTGGTGTCTTAGAACCATGACTAGTTAAAAGTTTAGGATTTCCGCCCAGTGAGATCGGGTAGAGACTCGGGTTGAGTTAATAAATTTACTCTAGAAGAGTCCTGTTAGGTGGTTCTAATAAATTATTCCACGTGTAGGGTTCATGCAATGGCGGCAAAACGTGCACAATGGAGAGACATGCGGCGAACAGTACAAGGATTAACTCGGGCCCTGCAGCAAGTGGCCCAAGGAGGAGCAGCACACCAGGGAGTAGGAGATCTTCATCGAAACTTCCGTGGGATAAATCCCCCACGATTCAATGGCTCAACAGATCCCGACGAAGCCGAGCATTGGCTAAAGGACATGGATCGAATCTTTGAAGTGATGCAGTGCAGTGATCAAGAGCGTGTTCTCCTGATGACTTTCCAGTTAGAACGAGATGCAAGAACATGGTGGGATGCCGTAAAAGCCACCTTTGGAGATAAACAGGTAACATGGAAGGAGTTCGAGGAACTCTTCAACAACAAGTACTTTTCTGACAGAGTGCAAGAGAAGAAGGCGGTGGAGTTCGCTGCTTTGAAACAGAGGAACCTATCTGCTGCTGAGTATGAAGCTCAGTTTTTCCGGTTGTCTCGTTATGCAACTCATTTAGTGTCCACTTAGAAGATGAAGGCAAAGCACTTTCTTAATGGGTTAAAGTTGCAATACATCAACCAATTGGCACCTATGGAGATTCAGACTTATGCAGGGATGGTGAGAAAAGCTCAGGTTCTTGAAGATACCTTGGAGATGATAGAGAGGATCCGAGGAAAAAACCCCAAGAAAGAACAGACCACTAGTTTCGGGAACTTTAAACCCGGCAATGGCAAGAAGAGACCCAACGGTGGGTCTAGCTCATGGAAAGGCAAGGTGCCAAAGAATGACGAGAAAAAGCCTGGCCCGATTATACCATCCAAGGCCCATTGCAAGTACTGTGACCGTCCAGGTCACAAGATAGAAGAATGTTGGCGCAAGTTAGGCGCTTGTCTTCGCTGCGGAAGCCGGGACCATCGTATTCCCGAGTGTCCCTTCCTGACGGACCAAGCTACACCAACTAAACCACAAGGAGGTCAGAAGCGTCAGGGCAAGCTTCAAGCCCTACAAGAAGAAGAGGCGGGAACCACCGAGGAGGGTGGACTTGTGGAAGGTACACTTATTATTTATGATAAGCCAGCAGTTGTTCTTTTTGACACTAGAGCTATGCACTCTTTTATTTCTCGGAGTTTTGCTAAGTCTTTAGCTGTGAAACCTGTGTTAATGAATTCTCCACTGGAAATTTCAACCCCTATTGGTTCAAGTTCAGCAATTAAACATTATTACCCTTCTAGTAAGGTTTTGGTTAGTGGGCGGAATATGCCAGCTGATTTAGTTTGTATGGACATGAAGGATTATGATGCAATCCTAGGAGCAGATTGGTTGGCCAAATATGAGGCCAGTGTCCATTGTAGCACTAGCTCTATGTCTTTTTCAGGACACCCCGAGCTTTCTTTTATTGGAGTTAGGCACTCTATATCCGTGCCGCTTATTTCGGCTCTTCGAGCTGAGAAGTTATTGAAGAAAGGATGTCAGGCTTTCCTAGCCTTAGTTTATTTAACCGCTGAGAAGGATATTGAGATAAAAGACATTCCTATTGTTCAAGATTTTTTTGATGTTTTTTTGAGGACTTGCCGGGACTTCCGCCTGAGAGAGAGGTAGTCTTTTCTATTGATCTAATTCCTGGAGCATCCCCTATTTCTAAGGCTCTGTATCATATGTCTCCTGCGGAGTTGAGGGAGTTAAAGCGACAATTGATGGAGTTACTCGAGAAGGGGTTTATTCGTCCAAGTACTTCCCCGTAGGGAGCCCCAGTGTTGTTCATCCGGAAGAAATATGGTTCGATGAGATTGTGCATAGACTACTGGTAATTGAACCAGCTTACTATCAAGAACAAGTACCCATTACCGAGGATTGATGAACTGTTTGACCAGATAGCAGGAGCACAATATTTTTCTAAGATTGATCTTCGATCAGGATACCATCAGCTACGGATCAAGGATGAGGATATCTTTAAAACAGCCTTCCCTAGCAGCTATGGGCATTTTAAATTTGTTGTAATGCCTTTTGGACTAACGAATGTCCCTACATCTTTTATGCCGTTGATGAATAGCATGCTCCGGCCCTACCTTGATCAGTGGGCCGTAGTGTTTATTGATGACATTTTGATATACTCTAAAAGTGAGAAGGAGCATGCTGAACATTTGAGGATGGCATTGTAATTATTAAGAGATCATCAATTGTACGCCAAGTTTAGCAAATGTGATTTCTGGTTACAGGAAGTGTCTTTTCTAGAACACATTACCACTAAGGAAGGTATTTCTGTTGATCCTTCGAAAGTGGAGGCAGTAAAGAATTGGGATAGACCTGCAAATATAACTGAAGTAAGAAGTTGTCTAGGCTTGACAGGTTACTATCGGAGGTTTATCAAAGATTTCTCAAAAATTGCGGTACCTCTGACCAGATTGACCCGCAAGGAGAACCAATTTGAGTGGTCAGAAGATGGTGAACGGAGTTTTCAAACTCTGAAGAAATGTTTAACCACTGCCCCTGTTTTGGCCTTACCTTCTGGGGAAGGAGGTTTTACAGTTTACACTGATGCTTCAGGTATTGGCCTAGGCTGTGTGCTTATGCAGCATGAGAAGATGATAACTTACTCTTCTAGACAATTAAGGAAGTATGAAGAGAATTATCATATCCATGATTTAGAACTAGCAGCAGTAGTTTTTGTCTTGAAGATTTGGAGGCACTACTTGTACAGAGAAACATTCACGGTGTTTTCGGATCATAAGAGCTTGAAGTATTTATTTTCTCAGAAGGAGCATAATATGAGGCAACGGAGATGGCTTGAGTATTTGAAAGACTTCAATTTTTCTATAGAGTATCATCCTGGAAAAGGTAATGTGGTGGCAGATGCCTTGAGCCGCAAGCCGATAGCTAAATTATCAAGTCTCATGTTACAAGAATAGAGATTGCTGGAGCAGTTGGCTAGTTTAGATCTCAGTGTTGGCGAGGATCGGGTTTTGGTTCCACATATTCAGCTTCGTCCGGAGTTATTGATGGAAATCCAGTCCTTGCAAGAAAATGATCCGATGTTGGTGGAGATCAAGGAAAACCTAAGCAATAGACCTGATTTTTTGTTAGCCAATGATGGCCGATTACTATTTCAGGGGAGGACCTGTGTGCCTGATGTAGCTGAAGTAAAAGGCAAGATATTAGAGGAAGCCCATAGGTCCAAGTATACTATTCACCCTGGAGGTACTAAGATTTACCGGGATTTGAAAAGATCTTTTTGGTGGCCGAACATGAAGAAGGAAGTTGCAGAATTTGTAAACAGATGCTTAGTGTGTCAGCAAGTCAAGGCAGAGTATTTCAAATCTGCTGGGAAGTTGAAGCCACTTGATATACCGAAATGAAAATGGGAGAGCATTGGCATGGATTTTATCATGGGTCTACCTAGGACTTGCAATGGATTTGATGCAATATGGGTTATTGTAGATAGACTGACTAAGTCTGCTCATTTCTTGTCCATTAAGTCCAAATGGACAGTTGATGTTTTGGCTACTCTGTATATGAAGGAAATTGTAAGAATGGTAAAGACACCAGAGCTAGCCGTCGTTATCAGACACGTAGCACGACTCGAGCGATGCCGACCTCCTTGTGGCTGGGCGATAGCATGGAGTCCCCACCTGGGTATTGAGTTTCTTTTTTTATGTTTATTACGAGAGTATTGGTGTGTATTTATTTGAGTATTTATGAGTGTAATGGGTCAAGATTATAAAATGGGTTACACTTCATGTAAGGAGCCCAATTTCCAAATTGGGCCTCCAAACTTTTAGGAGCCCAATTGGGCCTATCTCTCTCTTGTGGGCCTCTACACATGTGGGTCCAAAAGGCTGTTCCAAGGCCCAAGATGGGCTTCTAGAAGACTTGGACCATTGGACCAAGGAGACAAAGGTAGAGGATGCCCCCTCCTTGTCCCCCATGCTTGTCCCCCACCTTCCCTTAAAGGGGGGTGTCCCCTCCTTGTCCCCCATGCTTGTCCCCCACCTACCCTTGACCAATGTTAGTGGATGTCCTTTGGTGTTAGTGGATGTCCTTTGGTCTAGATCTAGAGTTTGAGTATTTAACGTCTCTTGTATTTTTATGGAAGAACTAATGAAGAATTAAAGAGGAAAATGCTTGGTACACCCCTCCCCTCTCTCTCTTGTGTTCTTGAGTGTTCTTCCCCTTCTTCCTCCTACCTCCCCTAAATCTGATCCAAACTCTTCTATCTCTGTAATACCCTGGATCCTTAGTAGGTCTTATTGGATCTTTATTAGATCTTTCGGATCTGTTTCGGTGAGTTTTGGTTTGCTTTTGTGGCTTCCGAGTTGAGTTTTACGATCCGTGTGGGTTTTTCTCTCGTACTAGTTACAGAACCCTACGGTGACTTTAGTTGTCAGTTCATCGACTCGAGGATGTTACAGCGACTATGTACTCTCCGAGCCCGTCGTTTTGACTATTTTTGCATATTTTTCTGAGATAGGGCCAAAAATTGGATTTTCAGAAATTAGGAAAATTCCTAATTTCTTTTCTATTTCTTTTCCTTTCCTCTATCCTCCTTCTCATTTCACGTCGCCGCCCTCTCTCTCTCTCGTTTCTCTCCCGTTTTGCCTTCTCAGCTCCGGCTGCAGATGGAGGACCTAGGGGCGAGTGCTGGGGATGCTGTGGAGCTGGATGGGAGCGCGACGGGGCGAGGATGGAGCGATTTTGGTGCGATCCCAAACGGTGGATTCAAAGTCGGCGTTTGAGCTCATGGCGCGGTTTTCGGTGCGGTTTAGTCCCTTCGGGGCACGGTTTCTTCGGTGGAGGGAGGGTGATGGATCACCACTTCTCCCTGCATGTTTTCCCTGCCATTACACGTCGTTCGGCGTGGAAACGGTCGAGTTTAGACTTGTTTAGCCTAAATCGTGATTTTCGGGTTTTGTAGGGTTCGCCGGAAAACGGCAACCATTTTTAGATCAGTTACTGTCAATGGACTCCCTAGGACATCAGCGTTCCATAGTCACTGATTTCATTTCGTTTGGTGGTCCCGTTTGACCGCTAGGGCTCCGGGAAGTCTGGAAACCCTTTTTGGGTGATTTCGTTAGAATCACCCGTTTCTTGCGATCCGTGCGTCGTTTTGACTCCGGACGGAGTCTATGTGATTGCCAGTGTATCCAGGGTTGTATCCCCTTCGTCTCGGGACGAACGGGGTGTGGAAAGGCCTCCGTCGGGCCGAACCAACGGTTTGCTCGCCGTGACGCTTGAACGGTCACACCGAGACCGTTCATGTATAAGGGCGGCCATCCCTGGACCGTTTATCCTTTGTCGATTGTGGTTGTGTGGTCTTACGATAGACCACACATCCCCCTTGGGTGGTTGGTCTTGGACCGTCCATCTTATGTCAGTTTGGGTTGTGTGGTCGTCTGCTAGACCACATATCCCCTTGTGTGGTCGTATGCTAGACCACATATCCCCTGGGAGTTGTGCGGTCAGGTTCGCACCGTCCATCCCGTTGTGCGGTCCAGTTCGGACTGTATATCTAGTTGTGTGGTTCCTTTGTGACCGCTCATCCCCTGGAGTTGTGCGGTCAGTTCCGAACCGTTCAACCCCTTTGTGTGGTCAGTTTCAGACCGTCCATCCTGTTGAGTGGTCCATTCTGAACCGCACATCCCCGAGGTTTTATCGGTTGGCCGTGATGGCTTCTCTCGGTGTTGTGTTAGAGTCATTGCTCTGGTCTGGTCGACCCGGTGTGATCCAATGGTCGACATGCGACCTTGCCTGTGTCTCGATGGATTTGTCCAACTCGAGACGTGGTTCTGGACACCTAGAGGTACGATTTGACCTCGGTTTATGTTTCCAGGTGCCTTGAGGGTGTCGGAGTTCCCCCAAGTCTCCGTACGTCCTGTCTGTTTCACGTCGGTCATCTACGTGAGTTAGGGCGGTGTTTCTAGTGGTCCTATCCTAGACTGCTAGTGTTGGTTTGTCTGTCCGGTGGTTCCCTGGATCGGTCAGTTCGGGTGAATTGTGTGCGGTCTATTCCTTGACTACTATAGTTTCTCCGAGCGACTTAATATAGGACCACCAGTGTCTTTGCCTCTGGTTGCGTGGCGAGTCCTCCTTGACTCCTTGGTTGACCTAGCGGCCGAGTGATGGATAGCCTATGCCCAGAGAGTGGTTTACTGGTGGTTTGGTTTCCGGTATCTTGGCTTGACCTTAGGGTTTGCCGTTGTCACGTAGACATTACCTGATGTCCTATGAGAGCTGTAACCGTGTTCCGAGGTGGCCAAGAGGGTTTGTGCTTGTGTGTCTTTGTCTGGTTCCAGTCAACCCGGGGTGACCCAGTGGTCGACGGGTGACCTTGTGTGTGTGTCTCGGCAGTTATGTCCAGTCCGAGACTTTGGTTCTGGACTCCTCGAGGTATCATCTTACCTCAGTTTGCGTGTCCAGGCGTATCGGAGGGTCCTCGGTGTTCCCTCAGGTCTCCGTGAGTCATTTTCTACAGAGCGTCATTTTCCCCTGGCTTAGGATTAGACCGATTGGCGGCTTGTTCCGTTGTCAGTGGCGATCTTGCGTTTGAGTCATCCGACTCAAGGATCGTTACGTTATAGGTCTAGTTGCCTAGTCCTGAGTCTGTTGGCAGTAGTCGTACTGCCAGTGGTGCCTAGTAGTACGTGCGACAGTGCGTTCTAGCTTGTCTGTACTCTAGCACTTGTGTTTCTGAGTCTGGTGTCTTGTGAACCTCCACTAGTCATAGCCTGTCGACGCATGTGATCCAGTGTGTTGACCCACCTCGGAGTGGTGGAAAGGGCAGTTCCCGTAATACGGTTTGTAAGCTAGTTCCGTGGGCTCTCGGCCAGCGGTAGTGTCCTACCGAGGGAGAAAACTAGCTAGAGGGCCTGGCTTAGGCAAGAGCCAGTGTGTGCACACGTGGTCAGGGGCTGAGGACTTATGTCGACGGGCGTAACCCTGACGAGTTACTCGTTGTTGTAGTTCCTATTTGGTTCAGTGCGTGTATGCGACTCTGCCGTGGCTTTGGCGGTACCGTAGGCGAGACACTCGTGGCGCAGTGTAATACGTCAGTGGACGCAACTGGCTGTTCTTCTGATGAGGAGGTGCTTCCGTCACGTGACACGTGACTCTTCACGTTTCTTGTGCATCGTGACCTTTCTGAGTTAGCCCTCTCGTGGCCCTACTCGAGGTCAGTGTTGGGTTCCGTGCACGACGTTCTAGTCGTGTGTGTCGTCGAGTCTGTCTGTCGTCTGTCTAGATCTTTTCTAGACATTTGTCTGTCCTTGCAGGTCTTCGTCTTAGGCCTGGCGTCGTGTCGACAGATCGGTAACTCCTGACTTTGTCAGATCAGAGTCTCCCTTCTGTCGCTGCTTGGAGTAGCTTAGGGAGCCGAGTTCCTCTCGGTGGCCGTGTTCCGAGTTTTACGGCCTCGCTTTTCCCTTTTCTTTTAGCTTCCCTTGCTCTTAGCATGTTCCCTACTCCTGCTGTTCCCGTTCTTTCTACAGCTTTGTAGTGTAGCTTTTCCTACTTTGCTACTATTGTTGCTTTCTGTTCCGTGCGCTGCGTGTTTTTCAGTGGGGATCCGCGTGACCCCTACTGAGTCTCTGTTTGGAGACTCACCCCTGCTTTTCAGGTGGGTGGCGTCGTCTCTATCCGTGGTTCCTGGTGTGGCGCGTCTGTAGCTGCCAGCAGTACCTGCGTCGGGTTTCCCCCGACCTCAATGTACGTTCTTTTCCTGTGGCATGTACTTGTCTTTAATTTCTTGGACTGGACTCTGGTATAATTGTTAAATTGAAATTGTTAATTAAAAAGTAATTTTGTTTCAGCTACTTTAGCAAACCGATCTAATGAAATTTAATTACTTACTATTATATCTCTGTGGCTTCAATGTACTACACGACAATCCCTTTATCCCTTCGCAGCTTTACCGCTCTTGGGAGGCCTCGCGGGTTCCAAGTGGTATCAGGTGTATCCTGTAGTCCTATCGGGTATATCTGGTATCCGGGATCCGGGTCGTCACAGTTGGTATCAGAGCATTGTTGTATGAAGTACATGGGAATCCGAGATATTGCAGTATCCAGAGTCCTTAAAGTCCAGTACAGGCATTTGCTGGCTTAGGTGTTGCGATGATTTGTCGCGTTGTTTTCTTCGTATGTGGTCTTGTGCGTGCTGTTCTGGCACTGCGCAAGGTGATTTTTGTTCTTGTCAGGATGTGGCGAGACGCTTCTTTCTATCATGGTGTTTGTCTCGATCTTGTCGTACGTGGCAGTGTACACCGGATGGCTTGAATCTACAGTACGTTGTTCGAGGTTTTCTATGTGTGTTGTTCAAGTTGCTGTTGACCTTTGGCCTTGGTCTGATGACCATACACGTTCTCACGTTGTTTTGGTCGTCCCGGCTTGACTCTGTTCAGCTCCTGATGTGTCTCGCTTCTATTGAAGTGCTCGATTAGATTCCGTGTTTGAGAAGTTGCTCAGGCAAGCTAGGATTTTCCCTTCCTGGTGAGCTTTCGTGGTTGCGCTTATTGCTTCTCGTCCCTTCTGGTGGAATCTTTTCGAGGTTTGCCTTGGAATTGCTATCTTAGTGGTGCATTTGTCCTGTGTCTGTTTAAGTGTGGACAGCTTTGTTCTGAGCCTGATTTGCTCTTTGCTATACGGTTGCTTGGCTTTGGACTCCATCATGATGTTAAGAGCTGTCGCGTACCGTATTTGTCGTGCTGTGTCCAGTGGCCGATGTATTGTGAAGGCTCATTTACCATTTTCAGGACGTGAAGGTAAGCTGAGATTAGCCTTTTCCTTGGGCCTTGGGCCGAAGCTGGTACTCCTCTTCCTTGCACTTAGGTGACTTATGATCAGTTATTTGTCAAATCGTACTCTTGGTGTGTTACGTTGTGATTTTCAGAAGTTGCGATGGCGCCGAGTGTGTGCAGAGATGCGGGTTCCGAGATATTCCCTGATGCCTGTGTGCGTTTTATGAGTGTGCAGCTGAAGCGTGTGGGCTGATTACCCACAGGTCGAGAGGTTTGTTCTTTCTCGATGTGACTTCATCTTGGCTTCATGTGCCTTGATGTTGCCTGTTGCCGTGCTGTTGCTGGAGTTATTCTGGTGTTGGCATTGGCATTTGCAAGTGTTGGGGAATCTATCGGCATTCCTTGCTGATTGAGTACCCTCTGTTCTGCATTCCTTCTCTTGGGTGTTGTGCTCTCGAGGCGTAATCGTAGTCCTTGAGGTGTGTTCCCTGATATTGTCGTTTCTCGTTGTCGTGGGTCTTTTCTTGGTGAGCAGTCTGATGCGTGACCCGTCCCTTGTGGTCGTGTGTTCAGCTGTTCTTGTGTCTTCATGTGACCCTGCTTGAGTTATGTTCCATGGTTCTGTGTTTTATACGGAGCCGGAATCCTGCAAGTGCTGTTGTTATCGTTTTATCGTTGTTTCTCTATGATTTTGTGTCTCTTCCGTGGACCGTGACCTTGTCAGTTAGCTTGCTATACTCCCTTTCTCCCGTAGAGTTGGCATGCGACTCGATTAGAGGTAATCTCTGAGTGAGGACTGACTTGATCGTGTTTGTGGTCCGGTGCTGTTGTCGTTGGCATCCTGTGTGCCAGGTGTTCTCTGCCACCTTTGGCACTAGAGCCGATGATGTGGTCGAGCTATCAACTGAGAGGACTGTGTCTCCTTGTGTAAGCTGCTGCTAGCCGTGCCATCGTTGTGTTCCTCCGTATCTGTTGTCTGTTGTTGTGGTAGTCAGTGTCTGCATTTCTGGTGAGACGTAAGCGACGTTACCTTGTTTCGGAGGTGTCAGAATTGTGTCCACTTGTGTCGTGCTCGATCCAGAGCGTGTGCTCGTGATTATGGTCTGACAATGTTCCTCTGAGCCATGCTTCTCGAGATTTATGTTGCCGTGTTCTCGACATTGTTGTTGGCTGATGCGTAGTGTGCATAGCCATGTTGGGTTGTTCTTCCCTTGCTTCTCCATTGTTAGTCCTTAAATTTCGAGGGTGAAATTTCTTAAAGGAGGGGAGGATGTAATGCCCTAGATCCTTAGTAGGTCTTATTGGATCTTTATTGGATCTTTCGGATCTGTTTCGGTGAGTTTCGGTTCGCTTTTGTGGCTTCCGAGTTTAGTTTTACGATCCGTGTGGGTTTTTCTCTCGTACTAGTTACGGAACCCTACGGTGACTTTAGTTGTCAGTTCATCGACTCGAGGATGCTACAGCGACGATGTACTCTCCGAGCCGATCGTTTTGACTATTTTTGCGTATTTTTCTGAGATAGGGGCAAAAATTAGATTTTCGGAAATTAGGAAAATTCCTAGTTTCTTTTCTATTTCTTTTCCTTTCCTCTCTCCTCCTTCTCATTTCACGCCGCCGCCCTCTCTCTCTCCCGTTCGCCTTCTCGGCTCCGGCTACAGACGGAGGACCTAGGGGCGAGTGCTGGGGATGCTGTGGAGCTGGCTGGGTGCGCGACGGGGCGAGGATGGAGCGATTTTGGCGCGATCCCGAACGGTGGATTCAAAGCAGGAGTTTGAGCTCGCGGCGCGATTTTCAGCTCGGTTTAGTCCCTTCGGGACACGGTTTCTTCGGTGGAGGTAGGGTGACAGATCACCACTTCTCCCTGCCCATTTTTCCTGCCATTGCACGTCGTTTGGTACAGAAACGGTCGAGTTTGGGCTTATTTAGCCTAAACCATGATTTTTGGGTTTTGTAGGGTTCGCCGGAAAACGGTAACCATTTTTAGATCAGTTACTGTCAATGGACTCTCTGGGACGTCAGTGTTCCATAGTCACTGATTTCGTTTCGTTTGGTGGTCCCGTTTGACCGCTAGGGCTCCGGGAAGTCTGGAAACCCTTTTTGGGTGATTTCATTAGAATCGCCCGTTTCTTGCGATCCGTGCGTCGTTTTGACTCCGGATGGAATCTATGTGATTGCTAGTGTATCCAGGGTTGTATCCCCTTCGTCTCGGGACGAACGGGGCCTGGAAAGGCCTTCGTCGGGCCGAACGCACGGTTTGCTCGCCGTGACGCTTGAACGATCACACCGAGACCGTTCATGTATAAGGGCGGCCATCCCTGGACTGTTTATCCTTTGTCGGTTGTGGTTGTGTGGTCTTACGATAGACCACACATCCCCCTTGGGCGGTTGGTCTTGGACCGTCCATCTTATGTCGGTTTGGGTTGTGTGGTCGTCTGCTAGACCACATATCCCCTTGTGTGGTCGTCTGCTAGACCACATATCCCCTGGGAGTTGTGTAGTCAGGTTCGGACCATCCATCCCGTTGTGCGGTCCAGTTCGGACCGTTTATCTAGTTGTATGGTTCCTTTGTGACCATCCATCCCTTGGAGTTGTGCGGTCAGCTCCGGACCGTTCAACCCCTTTGTGTGCTCAGTTTCGGACCGTCCATCCTGTTGAGTGGTCCATTCTGAACCACTCATCCCCGATGTTTTATCGTTTGGCCGTGATGGTTTCTCCCGGTGTCGTGTTAGAGTCATTGCTCTGGTCTGGTCGACCCGGCGCGATCCAATGGTCGACATGCGACCTTGCCTTGTGTCTCGATGGATTTGTCCAGCTCGAGACGTAGTTCTGGACACCTAGAGGTACAATTTGACCTCGGTTTGTGTGTCCAGGTGCCTTGAGGGTTTCGGAGTTCCCCCAAGTCTCCGTACGTCCTGTCTGTTTCGCGTCGGTCGTCTACGTGAGTTAGGGCTGTGTTTCTAGTGGTCCTATCCTGGACTGCTAGTGTTGGTTTGTCTGTCCGGTGGCTCCCTGGATCAGTCGGTTCGGGTGAATTGTGTGCGGTCTATTCCTTGACTACTATAGTTTCTCCGAGCGACTTAATCTAGGACCACCAGTGTCTTTGCCTCTGGTTACATGGCGAGTCCTCCTTGACTGCTTGGTTGACCTAGCTGCCGAGTGATGGATAGCCTATGCCTAGAGAGTGGTTTACTGGTGGTTTGGTTTCCGGTATCTTGGCTTGACCTTGGGGTTTGCCGTTGTCACGTGGACATCACCCGATGTCCTATGAAAGCTGTAACCGTGTTCCAAGGTGGCCAAGAGGGTTTGTGCTTGTGTGTCTTTGTCTGGTTCCGGTCAACTCGGGGTGACCCAGTGGTTGACGGGTGACCATGTGTGTGTGTCTCGACAGTTCTGTCCAGTCCAAGACTTTAGTTCTAGATGCCTCGAGGTATCGCCTTACCTCAGTTTGCATGTCCAGGCGTATCGGAGGGTCCTCGATGTTCCCTCAGGTCTCCGTGAGTCGTTTTCTGTGGAGCGTCGTTTTCCCCTTGCTTAGGATTAGACCGATTAGCGGCTTGTTCCGCTGTCAGTGGCGATCGTGCGTTTGAGTCGTTCGACTCAAGGATCTTTACGTTGTAGGTCTAGTTGCCTAGTCCTGAGTCAGTTGGCAGTAGTCGTACTGCCAGTGGTGCCTAGTAGTACGTGTGACAGTGCGTTCTAGCTTGTCTGTACTCTAGCACTTGTGTTTCTGAGTCTGGTGTCTTGTGAACCTCCACTAGTCGTAGCCTGTCGACGCACCCGATCCAGTGTGTTGGCCCACCTCGGAGTGGTGGAAAGGGCAGTTCCCGTAATACGGTTTGTAAGCTAGTTTCGTGGGCTCTCGACCAGCGGTAGCATCCTACCGAGGGAGAAAACTAGCTAGAGGGTCTGGCTTAGGCAAGAGCCAGTGTGTGCACACGTGGTCAGGGGCTGAGGACTTACATCGACAGGCGTAACCCTGACGAGTTACTCATTGTTGTAGTTCCTGTTTGGTTCAGTGCGTGTCTGTGACTCTGCCGTGGCTTTTACGGTACCGTAGGCGAGACACTCGTGGCACAGTGTAAGACGTCAGTGGACACAGCTGGCTGTTCTTCTGATGAGGAGGTGCTTCCGTCACGTGACACGTGACTCTTCACGTTTGTTGTGCATCATGACCTTTCTGAGTTAGCCCTCTCGTGACCCGACTCGAGGTCAGTGTTGTGTTGCGTGCACGACGTTCTAGTCGTGTGTGTCGTCGAGTTTGTCTGTCGTCTGTCTATATCTTTTATAGACATTTGTCTGTCCTTGCAGGTCTTCGTCTTAGGCCTGGCGTCGTATCGACAGATCGGTAACTCCAGACTTTGTCATATCAGAGTCGCCCTTCTGTCGCTGCTTGGAGTAGCTTAGGGAGCCAAGTTCCTCTCGGTGGCCGTGTTCTGAGTTTTACGGCCTCACTTTTCCCTTTTCTTTTAGCTTCCCTTGCTCTTAGGATGTTCCCTACTCCTGCTATTCCCGTTCTTTCTACTGCTTTGTAGTGTAGCTTTTCCTGCTTTGCTACTACTGTTGCTTTCTGTTCCGTGCGCTGCGTATTTTTCAGTGGGGATCCGCGTGACCCCTACTGAGTCTCTGTTTGGAGACTCACCCCCGCTTTTCAGGTGGGTGGCGTCGTCTCCGTCCGTGGTTCCTGGTGTGGCGCGTCTGTAGCTGCCAGCGGTACCTGCGTTGGGTTTGCCCTGATCTCAATGTACATTCTTTTCCTGTGGCATGTACTTGTCTTTAATTTCTTGGACTGGACTCTGGTATAATTGTTAAATTGAAATTGTTAATTAAAAAGTAATTTTATTTCAGCTACTTTAGCAAACCGATCTAATGAAATTTAATTGCTTACTATTATATCTCTGTGGCTTCAATGTACTACACGACAATCCTTTTATCCCTTTGGAGCTTTACCTCTCTTGGGAGGCCTCGCGGGTTCCAAGTGGTATCAGGTGTATCCGGTAGTCCTATCGGGTATATCTGGTATCCGGGATCTGGGTCGTCACAATCTCCCTCAAATCTCTTCCTCTTCCCTTCTTCCTCTACCTATTGTGAACGTCCACCACCGCCGCTGCCGCCGCCGTTCATGCCGCCGTTGAGCAACCACAAGCCGGTCTACATCTTGCTGCCCCAAACTCAGTGTTCCTGGATAGCAGCTCGGTGTTCAGGCTAGTACGGGACATCCGACCGTTGGATCGTGACGAAACTTTGAGGGTAGGTTCCCCTTATCATAGGTCATTTCTAATTTAAATTTGAAGTCGATCAGAGATCGTTTAGGTCCGTTCCCAGCCACATGTTCTTTCTTCTCAAAACCTGCCAGTGAGCAGACCAGCGGGATAGATCTTAGGAGGTGAATTTTATCGGCCCCTAAACGATGTTAGGTTGATGCAAAGACCTATGTACATGTTCCTCTCTCTCCCCTCTACCCACCATAAACATCCCAGGTCCAAATTCGTTCATTAGGTCCTCGGTCAAAGACTTTGATCAGGGAGCTCAGGTTCCGTCCTCCCTATTTGGTATTTCGAGATAGAGTGCACAGTCCGTTTTCAGTGACTCCCATTTTCATTCCCACCGTTGGACGATTCTGTAATTCCACTATGTCGTAGGATTTTGAGTTCTCTTTCCAACGGTATCTCTTGTGTCTCGATCCGACGTCGTGGCTGGACGTGGCGGCGGATCTCGTCGGAGCGTGCAGTTCTTGCCAGAAAGTGAGCTACGAGTCAACCACCACCACTCCGGTGACTGCCGCTCCCGGGGATCGACCTGGGACATTCCAGGAGCACCCCTGCCAGTCGCTGCAGCTAGGAGCCACCCCAGACGTCTCTGTCCCAACAGCGGGTCCCACGTGCTGTCCTGCGGGCCCGAGTGAACCGTGTTGAACAGGCCGACCACGCCTGCCCGAGCGCCTTCAATTGCTGCCCGTCAACCCTTGAACGGCCCTCCCGGACCGCTGTTGTGGCCTTTTACCTCCCTGCGTGAAGTGGGCCGTGATTTGAATGCTGTAAATAATTTAATTATTGTACCGGGAGTGACGGATCTCGGCCGGGAAGTCTTCCCCACGCCCCGAGCGTAGAGGTACACTCGCCAACCCTCTTTGTCGTACTTTACTCAGCTAGTATGCATTCAAGATGCCACTGCATGTGAGTAGGATATATTATTAGCTTGTTATACATTAATCACCGCTATGAGTTGTGAGTGCGAGACCCGTCCCGCGACTCGTTCCAAGTGCGAGAGTGAGCTGACCACCCGTGACTCAAAGCCGGTTACTCAACTGTGCAGATCGCCGCGCTTCCCTCGATGGGGACGACTGTGAGTTAACACTTCTTGTTTGGGGCATATCACCTCTTCTGGAGCTCTTTAGGTGTCACATTGTGTTGTTGTTGCTGGTCGCGTCGTCCAACTAATCACGTCATCCTATAGAGTCCAAGGTCGCAACAAGTCCGAGTCGAGTCCTCGTCGTCGTCCCGCATCAAAGACCTCATGGGATACCGGTCAATATTGTGTCCAATAGAGACCCCAGGTTCACTTCGCACTTTTGGAGAGGACTGCAAGAATCCTTGGGTACTCGTCTGAATTTTCGCATTACTTTTCATCCGCAAACAGACGGACAGACTGAAAGAACCTACCAGATTGTGGAAGATATGGTAAGAGCCTGCGTGATTGACTTTGGAGATAGCTGGCATGAGCACTTAGCTTTAATTGAGTTCACCTACAATAATAGTTACCAGTCCAGTATCCAGATGGCTCCGTTTGAAGCTCTTTATGGAAGAAGTTGTCGATCACCTCTGTGTTGGGATGAGGTAGGCAAGAAGCAATGGTTGGGACCAGATCTTATTTCAGAATCATCCAAGAACATCTGCATTATTCGAGAATGTCTACAAGTGGCTCAATCAATACAGAAAAGTTATGCTGATTGTGGAAGGAGAGCCTTAGAATTTTAAGTCGGCGAGCATATGTTTCTGAAAGTTTCGCCCATGAGAGGAATCCGAAGGTTTGGCATTCGTGGCAAGCTAAGTCTGAGATATGTTGACCCTTTCGAGATTCTGGAAAAAGTTGGGGAGGTTGCTTACAGATTAGCTTTACCACCTCAGTTATCGGGAGTACACAATATCTTCCACGTATCTATGTTACGAAAATATGTTTATGACTCCACTCACATCATTCAGCATATGGATCTGGAGTTGAAGGAAGATCTGACTTATGAAGAAAGACCCATCAAGATTGTAGACCGCAAGCAGCAGAAACTCAGGAATTGTTCCATACCTATGATCAAGGTTCAGTGGAGCCGACGTAGGACTGAAGAAGTTACTTGGGAGTCTGAAGA
The DNA here is from genome assembly GCA_022559845.1 of Amorphophallus konjac. NCBI lineage: Eukaryota > Viridiplantae > Streptophyta > Magnoliopsida > Alismatales > Araceae > Amorphophallus > Amorphophallus konjac. The sequence goes on along the minus strand of CM040122.1, from coordinate 322,909,991 downwards.
TGCTATTCGGAAGCAATACCCCGATTTATTCTTAGGTTAGTTATCTCACTCCCCATTATTTTTTTGGCAAGTGCAATGAATTTGGAGGACCAAATTCCTTAAAGTGGGGGAGGGTGTAGCACCCCGGTAAAATATTGGATAAAAATTTATAAGAAATTCTACGGAAAATACGATAAGTAAAATTTCAACCAATTTATAAAAATCTGGAAAAATCATAATCGTATAGCGGATAAAAATTTTAGATAAATTGTCTTCTATGGCTAACCCAAATTAAAATTCTAAGTAAGCAGCATAATAGGTTTTAGGCCTAAATCTACGTTTAGCCTAACTAGACCTTAATCGCCAAATTAGGGCCTAATTCTTGATCATTTAAGCCCAAACTGGACCCAAATGAACGGCCTTGATTAGCTGATCCTTTCTCCTCTCTTTTTACCCCAAAACCCTAGCCCTAGTGAGAGAATTCGGAGGCAGAAGGTGGCGTGACCCAGTCTTGCGCGAATCGCGCGCACGCTTGCAGAGTTGGCATTATCTCCCCAATCGGAGGACCTAGAATCCAATTGACCCTATAAAACTAAACCCTAGTCGACCAAGAAACGCTTGGATGCCGTGACGGTCGACGAGGAGCGTGGACAAGGGAGAATCCCGGGGATCTTTGGAGAGGTTTTCCTAGCGCGGTCGGCGACCATCATTCTTCTTCTTCCTTCATCTAAGGTAGGTTCTAGAAGACCAAACCCTAAACATAATATATTGCTAGAAGTGTCTTTAAACCCTCTTTCTGATGACACCAAAAGCCCTAAATTTCACCTTGTATCATGGGAGTATTAGTCGTTTTAGCCAGAGCATGTTAAAAGTAGGGTTTATCTTGTTGTTCTCGAATTAAGGTTATGGTAGCAGGCTTAAATGTCCTAATTAATCATCCTATATCATGTAACTTTTTGTTCTCTTTCTAATGGTATGCTTTTACCCAAATTATATACATTGTATGTCACGAATTTCGTGTTGCAAGTAGAGACTGTCATGGTTGTGGAGGTTCGGGCGTGACGTTCTGAACACAGCCCAACAGGAACCATCCACCGGTAAGCGGCCCCTCGATAGACCGTGTGGTCTTGGGGAGCGGTTGTGGTTTGACCGTTTACGGTGTTTATGGCGTTTAAATTCTTCCTATATTTAGGCGGCCCAACGACATACCGTGAAGTTGGGCAGGCGGTTCATTCCAAACTGCGTAGAGACCTCAGCGGCCCTTCGATAGACCACGCAGGGCCTGTATGGCTTTCGGGCCTGCATGACCTGAACGTCCTATCAACAGACCGCTCAGTCCTGTTCAGCGGTTCTGGATAGACCGTCTTGATCATAGAATTGTTTTAAATATTGATTTTAAGCATGATTAGTTTTAGTTAAATGATGCTAATGATAGGGCAGAAACCCACAAGAAATTGGAACTTATGGAAGCTAATTAATGTCCATATCTTGATTTGGGTTACTTTTATTCTTCTTCCAATCATATTTCCTTCATTCTTATCAATTGTTAAAGCTTGAACCTACATCGTGATTGTAAATGAGAATAATGATATTAGGAATGTTTTGACAGTCACTCCACTCCGGTGGAACTGACTGACCGCTATATCTTTTTTCCGATGATTCACTAGCCCTCAATTCTTGTAATGGTTGGGACTCTCCACCGGATACTCCTTCCGTCGGACTAGGACCTCCATTATGAGACCTCCGTAAGTCCCCGCGAGTCTGGGATTCCCACTAGGACGTCGGGCAGGTTGTACCTCAAGTCCTGCACCTGTTGACTCGATCGAATCGCATGGGTTGTATCTATTTTGAGTCGCGGCCCATCTGGGACCGTCTGAGTACATACACGGCCAGAATAGGACCATGTTACTCACTGAGCAGCCCAGTGGAGACCATGTTTCCCTGGCCAAAGTGCCAAGTCAAGATGGTCGATTATCCTTGATTCTCCTTCGACCTAGTCATGATTTGTTGACTTAAAGGTCTCCAGACTCAGCCTAAGAGCCGTGGGCTGAACCTTGGTTCGGTTCCACTATGCCCCGGACAGCCTGGGAGCCCAATTAGGTTGATTGTTCTAATCTAGTTGGCCTTTTTCTACGCGGTTGTCTCTGAACCGTTCCATTCACTGCACGGATTATGATGGACCGTTTAACTCTTGAACGGCCTAGTTCAGACCGTGTACCTTTTAGCTTTGTGGGCTGAACCCTGGTTCGGACCCATTTTGATTCGGGCTGAAATAAGGACCCTATTGGGATCATTTTAAAGCATGGTTACAATATCTCTTCGCGGTCCATGTTAGACCGTTCAATTATTGCACGGCCCATTATCGGTACGTTTACCTTTTGGCACCGAACTGGGTTTCCGTTGGCCCCGTTCGACTTCCATGGTCCAGTATAAGACCGTTCTGTTCTAAGCGGCCTAAATGTGACCGTGTACCCTCCAGCTTCGAATTTCTCGTGGTTTTGTGTGCCTCAGTAGTCGGGCCAAGAGTGGCTTGTACTATTTATAACCCTTGATTTTTCTCGTTGTATCTTGAAACTTTCATTACTTTCCAGGCCGAATCATGTAAATGTCTAGACATAACTTGGGATCTTGGATACACTTAAATCAATGCCAACGCATCATAAGGGCCCGGTCTGGTCCTGGGAGGAGCACCCGAAAAGTACTAGTGCCCCGGGGAGTTGTAATGGCATGGTGAGGTATTGCACCGAGTGCATGGCTAGCATGATGTCTACGATAATTCATTTACTTGATTCTTTTTCTTGAGTTCAAGTTATTAATTTCCTGTATGGAAATATCTACATGACTTGCTTGTTACATGCTTGATCGGCCAGCCCCAGAATAGACTATATTCTTGTTCTTTTATTATGAGCAATTCATTGTCATTATTCCTTTCTTTTTCGCATAAGACTGATGTAACTGGTTAATTACTTAAATATTGCCTGCTATTACCTACTGAGCGTTCGCTTACCCAGTTGTTTCCCCCCTTTCAGGTAGCTCAGATGAGGACTCTCAAACTGACGGGGATGGGCAGGAGTGAAGACCATGGAGCGAGCCATCTAAAAGGCCTCGTGGAGTCGTTCTAGATAGTTTTAGTCTGGGAGTTTTAGTTACGTTCAAAGAGATGTAATTTTGTTTAAGTTAGTGGTTATGTAACTATGTTAAGTTGGTAGATATTGAGATTTTCTTTTCACGTTAATGGAGGATGATCGTGAAACTCATTATGTTTAATTAGTTGGTATTTAATGGTTATGATGGAATTATTTCTGGCCATGGTATTGAGCTGAATGGATTCTGATGGGGACATCAGAGCAAGACCACTAACTTTTTATTTTACATTTGAGTCCTTTTAGTTTACATTTATATCCTTGGGAAAATATGTGTGCAATTGTAAGGCTTTATAAGCCAATTTGTCATTCCCTAAGGATCTTTGGGTTTTTGTGTAAAAGACCATGTAGGCCATGTAGGGCCCTCCACTCACTCCTCATTGGTCCCAGTGACATCTTGGGGTCCATGTGGGGCTGGTCAAAGGTCCTAGGTGGCTTCTAGAAGCTTGACCATTCAAAGGGGGACAATGGGTAAAAAATGTCCAAGATGCCAACCCTTGAAGTCAAGGGGGCGCCCCCCTTAAATACTTTTTTTATTTGTTCCAAATCACATGGGAGAACTAATTAGTTCTATCCTTTGTATATCCCTCCCCTAACTTAGATCAGAGGGTAGTATTAGTCTTTTTACATTTCTTATAAATACCATGTATTTCCATTTTTACTGGAATTAATGAAAGATTTTATGTGAAATTGCAAAGCCCTTGGGCGCCCCTCTCTCTCCCCTCTCCTTGCAACATGAATTTACTATGTTTCTAGGGTTGATTCCCTACTCTACTTGGTGGATTCCAAGTGTTCTATCTTCTCGGGGTGTGAAGCTCCGCCGCCGCCTTCCGTTCGTGTCGCCATCGCACCGCCACCGCCATCGCCGGAGTTCTGCCCAAATCAAGATAGAGCCTCCATGTCTGAATTTTAGCTCCTAATCTACGGATCTGCTGGAGCCCAAATTTTGAGGGTAGATTCACCACGCCAATACCCTCTCCCAAAAAAGTTTCCCAATTTCTACACTTCGTTTTCTATTTTTTCAATTTCGTGTTCCCCAGCCTTCCAGATCTGTCTACGTTCTGTTTTGAGTCACAACAACCCTGTGTTTCCATAGTTTGACCCCGTTCTCCTTTTCTGATTGAGTCCAAATTTTTACTGTGTGTTCTTCCCATCCAAACACGTCTCCACAAATTTTTGCTCGAATTTAGAAGCTCTTTTTCCCTTCCAAAAAATTAAAACTCAGTCAAATTTTAGTTCTGTCCTATGTAGTCCAGATCCGACCCACCAGTGTCATAAAATCCGTTTCCCCAACCAAACCTCCTCTAGAAATTCCACCAAAAATACCCTCGTTTTCCTAACTCTCCCCTCTACAACTTTCATGAGGAGGTCAACATTCAGATCCGACGTTTGAGTCTCGGTCAACATCTGTTCTCTGGGAAACCCCCCTCTATCCTGAGTTTTCTAAGTCTGTCATCTAGCAACTTGTAAATTCAACCAAGGCCATCAAAGAAGGATTCAAAATTGTTTATCTAGCCATATATCAAAATATTTTGAATTAGCTTTCCAACGGTACCAATTTCGCGTCGATCCGACGTCGGGATTGATCGAAGCAGTAGATTTTGTCGGGTCGCGCGGGTCTGAAACAGCAACTCAGATCCGTGGACAGCAAGTTCAACACTTGAAGATCGGAGCCGCCTCACCTTCCACAAGGCGAACCAGCGCGCCGCCTTCCCAGGGTGCATCCCTCCAGGTGTCCCTGTCACAACGGTGCCACTCCGGGCCCACTCGGCCCCACCGACCAGCACGTGGGCCCCACATTCGTGAGTACGCGTGCCGCCGAAGCTACATCAAAATGCTGCCCGTCAATCCAAGATCGGTCCTCCCGGACCCACATTGTAGCCCTTTACCTCCCTACGTGGAGTGGGCAGAAAAATTAACTTTTGTAATTATTGTAATATTTTGTTACCGGGAGTTACCGTACTTGGCCGGGGTCGTCTTCCCCATGCCCGGAGCGTGGAGGTATCGTATTCGCTCCCCACTCGGCATTTTGCTTTACTCGTATATTTTATTATGCTGCTGCTAGAGAGCATGTGATAGGTTAATTTAGCTCGATATCTATTTTATCACCGCTGCGAGAGAGAGAGTGAGACCCGTCCCGTGACTCGATCCGAGCACGGAAGAGCCGACTACCCGACTCATTGCCGATTTTTCAACCGCGCATGGTCCCACGCATCCCTCGCTAGGGATGCCCGCGAGCTAGAGTCCTAGGGCGTGTGTCCGTCCCGCATCAGTTTGGTGTCAGAGCGTCGAGTCTAGGGTAGTATTTGGTTCAAAACACACAAAAAAAGAGTCATTTAAGTCTAGGAGTCTAAGTCTAAGTCGGTTGTTGCATTTGCATACCTTTATTCGGTATATAGAAAGGTGTTGTCCGAATGGTAGGTTACGCCTATCGGGAAGGCCGCACACTTGCGAGAGAGGATCTTCGGATCCCGCAACTCCGCCAAGTACCGGATCTAGGTTGTGTTTAGGTTGTTAGCCGAGTCTGCATTCCAACTTGCATTAGTGTTTAGGATCGTGTCTAGTGTCTTGTCTCCATGTGTCGGCATGGCCATCCACTAGCTTCCACGTGTCCCATGGATTACCACGGGCCCGCATCCTATGCATGGTGGCGATACGCCCAAAGATGGGAAAACCAACCCGACCACCCCCATAGGCCCGTAGCCTGGGATTTCTATGGCTCCGAAGACCCGTGTGACTACCTAGAGTGGGAAGCCATTATGTACCAATACTTTGAGGTTTACATTATGTCCGGTCCCATGGAAGTTGACTTTACCTCAAGGTGACTTTTCTACGAAGCCGCCGAAACATGGAGGGACATAAAATACTTGAGGGAGGATAGGAGGCAAAGGCCCATCGAGTCATGGTGGGACATGAAGAGAGTGATTAGGAGGGTCTACCTTCCCCACCCATCTACCTCCAACCACGGGGGTCATACCACCAACCGACCCCACCAAATCAACCCCAATCAAATGGGCCACACCTCCAACCAATCCTGCCCCTTCACCTCCATCCAATCCCACCCAAGCACCTCCAATCAAGTGGGTCTTAGTCGGAGGCAAGAAGCCCCACTTATAGTCGAGCCTAGGTCCACACCCAGGCCGAGAAATGAGGAACGAGTCCTCCATGATGCCCCTACTCCAACCCGCACCTTTGCCGAACTCTTAAAAATGTTTTCGTACTAGTTGGATAGGATAGATAGCCTTAACCTGGCACCATCTACGGAGTCCCCAAGCCCTCCCCTCATCATGGAGGCTCCTCCTTCACCACCCGTGAGTGCTCCATTGCCATCCTCTCCTTCCGAACTTCATGCGGAGCCATCTTATTTGGAGCCACCTCAACCCGAGCCACCCGTGTTTTTAACGGGTACACTTTTCATCGCCGAGCCACTACTTAGCTGGCTCAAGAATGGCTTGGTCCCACCTCCCTACCCATCCATGGACCCCACCCTACCATTAGTGCCGGTCAACTCATTTCATACCACAGTCCGGTCTAATCACCATGTTGATACATTGGATGACCTTGTTATAGGATTAGACTCGCAATGGAAGTTGACGCACTTATTGGCCCGAGGCTTCGACTAACCCACTAGTCGTAGCTTCACCCATCTGGCATTCGGGTCTATTACCTCCGTGTGCACCGTGGGTTGTGTCACTACGGAGATTCTCTTATTCCTCCTTATGCCGGCCGAGCCCGACATCATTCCCTTTTACCCAAGGGAGGAATCTTATTTCCTACATATGATTACTGTCCCATCTAGCATAACGGATGAAGGTGACCCCCTACACCTTCAAGAATTCCAAAATTGGGATCGTGTCATATGGGAGTCCATCTCAAAGGGTCATACATTCTTTTATCTTTTTGACCCCTTCACTAGTGAAGCTCCCGAACTATCATTCTCAATCCACTTCGTCCAAGGAGTCCACTATCACACCCCTTCCCCACGGGCCGAATCATCTACACCCACCAAGCCCGTTCACTTGCGAGATACACATAGGGGTGATGCGAATGATGCATTCAACTCTCCTGGCCCACCCAAACCTCCCAAATCTAAAGGGTCGTCCATGCATGAGTGGTACATCTCGGGATGTCTAGGAGTCTCCCATGACGTCAACCTCCGGTTACGTCAAACGCATGCATGGCACACATTCGGGTGTCTTGGTCCGCCGTCACACATGTATGGGTCGGACTAACAATAGGTGTGCCTAGGGTCTTGTGTGTCTGTCCATGCATGTGTCCAACAAATTAGGAAAACATAGTGAGTCCGCATGCATCGACTCGAGTCGGTCTTTTGTACGCTCGCGTTGTCAGTCCCTTTCAAGTGCAAGATTTGTCGACTTTTGGGATCGGCTCGACCATTCTCTATCTCGGATCTAGTCACATATAGGGACACATCGGTGATTCCGAGTGAGTCTTCGAGCCGCCTTCCCTTATTTAAGAGTGACCCCACCCCAGAGTGTCCACCTCTAGCCTCATTCCCCAACAGCGTGAGCATATCGAATCTATACGGGATGAGCAAGTGTCGAATACTTGGAGTGGAGCGTACTCCACGCTTCCAGGTACGACGACGGATCCGCCGACATCACGAGCAGCCGTACCCCTTACTCGACAGGGTCGAGTTCTTCCCACCCGGGGAGAATTGATGGCGACATCAGAGCAAGACCACTAACCTTTTATTTTACATTTGAGTCCTTTTAGTTTGCATTTATATCCTTGGGAAAATATGTATGCACTTGTAAGGCTTTATAAGCCAATTTGTCATTCCCTAAGGATCTTTGGATTTTTGTGTAAAAGATCATGTAGGCCATGCAGGACCCTCCACTCACTCCTCATTGGTCCAAGTGGCATCTTGGGGTCTATGTGGGGCTGGTCAAAGGTCCTAGGTGGCCTCTAGAAGCTTGACCATTCAAAGAGGGACAATGGGTAAAAAATGTCCAAGATGCCAACCCTGAAGTCAAGGGGGCGCCCCCTTAAATGCTTTTTTTATTTGTTCCAAATCACATGGGAGAACTAATTAGTTCTATCCCTTGTATACCCCTCCCTAACTCAGATTTGAGGGTAGTATTAGTCTTTTTACATTTTTATAAATACCATGTATTTCCATTTTTACTAGAATTAATGAAAGATTTTATGTGAAATTACAAAGCCCTTGGGCGCCCCTCTCTCTCCCCACTCCTTGCAGCATGGATTTGCTGTGTTTCTAGGGTGGATTCCCTACTCTACTTGGTGGATTCCAAGTGTTCTATCTTCTCGGGGTGTGAAGCTCCGCCGCCGCCTTCCGTTCGTGCCGTCATCGCACTGCCACCGCCATCGCCGGAGTTCTGCCCAAATCAGGATAGAGCCTCCATGTCTGAATTTTAGCTCCTAATCTAAGGATCTGCTAGAGCCCAAATTTTGAGGGTATGTTCACCACGTCAATACCCTCTCCCAAAAAAAGTTTCCCAATTTCTACCCTTCGTTTTCTATTTTTTCAATTTCGTGTTCCCAACCTTCCAGATCTATGTGTGTTCTATTTTGAGTCACAACAACCCTGTGTTTCCATAGTTTGACCTCCTTCTCCTTTTCTAATTGAGTCCAAATTTGGACTGGGTGTTCTGCCCATCCAAACACGTCTCCACGAATTTTTTCTCAAATTTAGAAGCTTTTTTCCCCTTCCGAAAAATTAAAACTCAGTCAAATTTCAGTTCTGTCCTGTGTAGTCCAGATCCGACCCACCAGTCTCATAAAATCCATTTCCCCAACCAAACCTCCTCTAGAAATTCCAAAAAAAAACCCTGCTTTCCCTTACTCTCTCCTCTACAACTTTCATGAAGAGGTCAACTTCCAGATCCGAAGTTTGAGTCTCGGTCAACGTCTGTTCTTAGGAAACCCACCTCTATCCTGAGTTTTCTAAGTCTGTCATCCAGGAACTTGTAAATTCGACCAAGGCCATCAAATGGAGATTCAAAATTCTTTCTCTAGCCATAGATCGAAGTATTTTGAATCAGCTTTCCAACGGTACCAATTTTGAATCGATCCGACATTGGGATTGATCGCAACAGTAGATTTCGTCGGGTCGCGCGGGTCTGAAACAGCAACTCAGATCCGTGGACAGCAAGTTCAACACTTGAAGATCGGAGCCGCCTCACCTTCCACAAGGTGAACCAACGTGCCGCCTTCCCAGGGAGCGTCCCTCCAGGCATCCCCGTCACAGCGGTGCCACTTCGCGCCCACTCGACCCCACCGACCAGCACGTGGGCCCCACATTCGTGAGTACACGTGCCGCCGAAGCTACATAAAAACGCTATCCGTCAATCCAAGATCGGTCCTCTCGGGCCCACATTGTAGCCCTTTACCTCCCTGTGTGGAGTGGGTAGCAAAATTAACTTCTGTAATTATTGTAATCTTTTGTTACCGGGAGTTACCGTACTTGGCCGGGGTCGTCTTCCCCACGCCTAGAGCATGGAGGTATCGTAATCGCTCCCCACTCGGTATTTTGCTTTACTCATATATTTTCTTATGCCGTTGCTAGAGAGCATATGATAGGTTAATTTAGCCCGAAATCTATTTGATCACAACTGCGAGAGAGAGAGCGAGACCCGTCCCGTGACTCGATCCGAGCACGGAAGAGCCGACTACCCGACTCATTGCCGATTTCTCAACCGCACACGGTCCCACGTATCCCTCGCTAGGGACGCTCGCGAGCTAGAGTCCTAGGGCGCGTGTCCGTCCAGCAACAGATTCGCTAACCCAAGACACAGCATGTCTGGAAATTAACATATTTTAACTATTTTTCTACTACCGCGTTCCGATATTCCGCATCGGGCCGTGACACTTTTACTTCCACGGCGTTACATATCGCCAGCCCGTAGAAGGGACCGAAGTCCAACCTCATAGAAAGCTATTGTTTTCCCTTCATGGCATACATATTCTTACTTGATATTACTAGCATGATGCTCATCAGACATATTTTCATGATTTTAAGGGGGCTAAACATACTCATAGTCATGCTTCTAATGAGTTACTCATGCTCATAGATATGCTGCTAATAGTTTAACATGGCTAAACACACCCGTAGTCATGTTCACGTTACTATATGAAAGTATAGGTTCATCCTTCTAGGCTACACATGCATAGAAAATGACTTATATCTGAAAGTACTGAATTTATGGGTACATGAAACTTTTATAGTGGGTTACTAACTTATCCTTCAACTATTTTCTAATTTTCCAGATTTTTATGAAATAAAATGCTCTTTCAAAACTCTCCTTTTCTGTGTTCTGGAAATCTAGACAGACCCACTGGTGCACCGACCTTACCTGGACCAGCTCAGACTTGCCTCAAGGACTTCAACACATGTGCACCAACCTTACCTAAGTCTGTGCAGCACGTGCACCGACCTTACCCAGCCTGTGATAAAACATGCACCAACCTTACTATGGCCTGGGCCGGAACATGCACCGACCTTACTATGGCCTGGGCCAAAATATGCACCGACCTTACTATGGCCTGGGCCAAAACATGCACCGACCTTACTATGGCCTGGGCCCAAAATATGCACCGACCTTACTATGGTCTGAGCCAAAACCTGCACCGACCTTACTATGGCATGGGCCAAAACATGCACCGACGTTACTTAGCATGGGCCAAAACATACACCGAACGACCTTACCTAGCCTGGGACAAAACATGCACCGACCTTACTATGGCCTAGGCCAGAACATGCACCGACCTTACTATAGCCTGGGCCAAAATATGCATCGACCTTACTATGGCCGAGGCCAAAAACTTGCACCGACCTTACAATGGCCTGAGCCAAAACATGCACCGACCTTACTATGGCCTGGGCCAAAACATGCACTGACCTTACTTAGCCTGGGCCAAAAACATGCACCGACCTTACTATGGCCTGGGCCAAAACATGCGCCGACCTTACTATGGCCTGGGACAAAACATGCACCGACCATACTTAGCATGGGACAAAACATGCACCGACCTTACTATGGCCTGGGCCAAAACATGCACCGACCTTATTATGGCCTAGGCCCAAAATATGCACCGACCTTACTTAGCCTGGGCCAAAACATGCACTGACCTTACTATGGCCTGGGCCAAAACATGCACCGACCTTACTATGGCCTGGGCCAAAACATGCACCGACCTTAATCCTGCCTGGGCTAAAACATGCACCGACCTCACCATGAATATTAGGAACTATGCACAGACCTTGCCATGATCAACATGATATATGCACAGACCTTGCTATGAACCATATGAAATATGTACAAGCCTTCCCTTGATCAACATGAAATATTTACGGACCTTTTTTTTTATAACGGGGAATCTAGCTGAGTGGTACGGAGAGCTGAGCGATTATTGGGCCACCCGAGTTAAATATGTACAGACCTTGCTATGAACCATATAAAATATGTACAGGCCTTGCCATGATCAACATGAAATATGCACAGACCTTGCTATGAACCATATGAAATATGTACAAGCCTTGCCATGATCAACATGAAATATGCACTGACCTTGCTATGAACCATATGAAATGTGTACAGACCTTGTCTCAAAGGCTGACCTTCCCAGGGGCTGTGCAAATCCTTAGAGACACAGAGGTAACTCGTGGAAGCCCAAAACTTGATGAAACAAAAAACCAAAATGAACATGGTGGTGGACCCCACGTGCCCTTAATCCCTCTTTAAAGTGTATAAAATATATTTAAAATCATTCTAATGCATCATTAACCCCTAAAGTTTGAGGTTAGGTGCCTACCTTTGAGATTTTAACCGAAGATCCGGGGATAATATTCACACCCCAGATCTACCTCAGCTTTACCCTTCGATCCGGGGATGAGATCCACACTCCAGATCCACCTCAGGTTTACCCTTCGATCCGGGGATGAGATCCACACCCCAGACCCCCCACTCGCCATCCTAGGAACTACCGGTTCGCCCCCCCCTCGCAGGGCCAAGGTCCCTCGCCTATCTTCTCTCCCAAGTGAGACCACAGGTGGTGGATGCTGAGGATAGGTGTTGTTAAAAGCTGATCTCTCTTGGAACCAACTTCTTTTATGGGTTTTTCAAGTCTCCCAAGACCTTTTCCCACGTCTAGTAGGGCTCAACCCAGCCCAAATGTCGCTGGCTTAAAGAGGGGGTCAATGCTATGCACTCCTTTGGTTTGAACAGAGGTGACCCTTCATCTACCCGGTCAAAGATATGAATGGGCGCATTTTTCTGATAGGATTTAGGTTGGGCTGTCTTCATATGAAATAAAGAGGACCTCCAGATATAACTTTCAGTCATAGTTTCATCGAATTTCATTAACTGTAGCATGAGTTATGATTTTTATAATATTAATATTATTCCTCCCCTGTTTCATCGTGACCCTTCGTCTACCTGGTCATAAATGCGAGTGGGCGGGCTCTCCTATTGAGATTTGGATTCGGATGTCTTCAGATGAAATCAAGAGGACTTCTTGATCTAACTCTGGGTCTTAGCTTCATCGAATTTTCTTATTCCTACCCCGAGTTATGATTTTTGTAAATTTATCATTTATTCTCCCTTATTCAAATTGTGACCTTTCGGTAGCCCGAGGTAATCCGGGCACAACTCTATTATGCAGTCCGCATCGGGCCTCGACCTCATCATAGAAGTTGTAGCTAACATCTTACTCAAAATTTTGGCTTTAGTTTCATGTGATTTCATTAACCAAAGGTGAAGTTATGAATTTCTCATTAATTACCTTTGAATTTCCCCAATAGTCACACCCCTTCGTGAGAGATGTCAGCCAAAGGACTCTGGGCCCAAGTTCTGGTGCGAATTGGGCTTCCTCCCTAATAGAGGAGTTTGGGCTAAGGGCCCATGCTTTCTAACGAGCCTGGTTTCATCCTTTTCTGATCTTTCTATGTTAAGTTACGGATTTTCTAAGGATTATTAATTAATCAGTCCAGATTTCCAGCTCGTTGAGTCTTATGGGTCCGAATTATACCCGATTGGCTAGTGCCCATTTAGCGGTCATAACATCCTCTCCCCCTTAAAATAATTTCATCCTTGAAATTGAATTGACAGAAAGGAGAAAACTTCTCTTTAAGGAAAAATTGCTCACCAAATAGTTAGGGATATTCCTGGCGCATCTTGTCCTCTGGCTCCCAAGTTGCTTCCTCGGAATGAGAATTCTTCCATAAGACTTTCACCAGTCGAATGGTTTTATTCCTCAATACCTGTTCCTTCCGGCCGATGATCTCGATGGGCTGCTCTACATAAGACAGATCTGCTCGAACTTCCAGGGGCTCGTATTCTATCACATGCGAGGCATCTCGGACATATCCCCTAATCATGGAGACGTGGAAGACCGGATGCACATGTGCCAGAGCGGGTGAGAGTGCAAGTCGATAAGGCACCTCGCCGACCCTTTGTAGAATCTCAAAAGGCTCGATATACCTGGGATTGAGCTTGCCCTTCTTCCCAAATCGCATGACTCCCTTGGTAGGAGACACCTTTAGGAATACATGGCCTCCTTCCGTAAATGTCAACTCTCTCCGCCGCTGATCTGTATAACTTTTCTGTCAGTTCTGGGCTGTGGGGAGTCATTGTCGGATCATGGATATCTTCTCTGAGCAGTCTTGCACCAATTGTGGCCCGAATATCTGCTTCTCGCCAGCTTCATACCAGCATAGCGGTGACCGACATGGCCACCCATAGAGTGCCTCATTAGGTGCCATTTCGATGGCAGAGTGGTAACTATTGTTGTATGCAAACTCTATCAAGGGTAAGTGATCATCCCAGTTTCCTCTCCAGCCAATACTGCACGCCCTTGGCATATCTTCTAGAGTTTGGATGGTACGCTCAGATTGCCCGTCGGTCTGAGGATGAAAGGCCGAGCTGAGCCGCAACTTTATCCCCATAGCCTGCTGCAAACTCTTCCAGAACCTCGCAGTAAATCGAGGGTCCCGATCAGAAATGATGGACAAAGGTGCACCATGCAACCGAATAATCTCGGCGATGAATAATTTCGCCAAGGATTCGATTGGAGTTTGCTTGTTGACGGGCAAGAAGTGTGCAATTTTTGTGAACCTGTCCACAATTACCCAGATTGTGTCATGCCTTCTTCTGGTCATGGACAGTCCAGACACAAAGTCACTGGTGATTTGTTCCCATTTTCATCGGGCTATTTCAATAGTTTGGAGAGGACCACCAGGTCTTTGGTGCTCAATTTTTACCTACTGACTAGTGAGGCATTTGGATACGAACTCCACAATGTCTCGCTTCATTCCCGGCCACCAATACATCCTTTTCATATCTTGGAACATTTTGGTGCTCCCAGGATGGATGGAAAATTTTGACCCATGAGCCTCTCGCATCAAGTCCTTCTTCATCTCCACATCATCCGGTACATAAATTCTTCCTCGGAATGCAATCAATCCATCAATTCCCATTTGGAAGTCCTCATTGTTCAGTTGTTTCTATAATGACATGTCCTGCCTTTGTGCCTGAGCAATTATATCTAAGTATGCAGGTCTTGCCGATAACCCAGCTAGGAGACCGAACTACTTCCTTTTCTCGGGTCGTGATTCGATCACTCCCTCCATCATATCCCACTCTCGATGCAAACTCAGTGCCATCAACTTTCGACTGAGAGCATCTGCCACCAGATTTGCCTTGCCCGGATAGTATTGTAAGGCGAAGTCATACTCCTTCAATAGCTCGACCCATCTCCTTTGCCTCAAATTGAGTTCCTTCTGGGTGAATATGTACTTGAGATTCTGATGGTCGGTGAAGACCTCAAACCGAACCCCATATAAATAGTGCCTCCAGATACGTAGGGCGTGGACAACTGCTGCCATTTCCAGATCATGAGTGGAGTAGTTCCCTTCATGGTCCTTCAACTGTCTTGAGGCATAGGCGATCACCCGGCCATTTTGCATCAGTATGCAACCGAGGCCGATTCTAGAGGCATCTGTGTAAACAGTGAAGCCGTCGCCCCCTCGAGGTAGTGCCAACACCGGGGCCGTAGTCAATTTTTCCTTGAGCATCTGAAAGCTATCTTCACACTCCCTTGACCAGATGAACTTTGCTCCTTTCTTGGTCAGCATAGTCATTGGGGCTGCAATAGTGGAGAAACCTTCGATGAACTAGCGATAATACCCAGCCAGTCCAAGGAAGCTCCTAATCTCCATGACTGTCTTTGGTGCTTCCCATTTTGTCACTGCTTCCACCTTGCTAGGGTCCACCGATATGCCATTCCCGGATATAACATGCCCGAGGAACATAATCCGATCTAGCCAGAATTCACATTTGCTGAACTTGGCGAAGAATTTGTTCTCCCTGAGGGTCTACAGAACCACTCTCAAGTGCTGCCGATGCTCCTCTTGACTGGCAGAATATATCCGGATGTCGTCTATAAAGATCACGACAAATTGATCTAGATATGCGTGAAAAATCTGATTCATATGTTCCATGAATACAGTCGGTGCATTAGTCAACCCAAATGGTACTACTAAGAACTTGTAGTGACCATACCGAGTCCTAAAGGCCGACTTCGGCACATCCTCGGGCTTGATTCTGATCTGGTGATAACCTATCCTCAGATCAATCTTGGAGAAGACTTTGGCAGATGATAATTGGTCAAACAACTCCTCAATCCTCGGTAGAGGGTACTTGTTCTTTATGGTGACCTGGTTGAGCTTGCGATAATCAATGCACAGCCGCATGGTCCCATCCTTCTTCCGCACGAACAAGACTGGTGCTCCCCACGGGGACACGCTAGGCCGGATGAAGCCTTTGTCTAGCAACTCTTGCAATTGCTTCCTGAGTTCAACAAGTTCTGTCGAAGCCATTCGGTATGGTGGAACAGAGATGGGTGCGGTGCCTGGTACTAGCTCAATAGAGAACTCTATCTCTCGAGCTAGTGGTAGTCCTGGTAGATCCTCGAGAAATACATCAGGAAATTCTCGGACTATGTCCAAGTCTTCCAAAATCTTGACGGAGCCTTCTTCAAGCACCACACTGGCTAAGAAATTGTCGCATCCTCTGCTGATCAGCTTGGAGGCCCGGATGGCTGATACCATCATTCTTCCCGACTTGTCCTTAAGGCATTGAAAGAATAATGTCTCCTTCCCCGGTTTCTGAAAAATCACTCTCTTCCGATGGTAGTCCAAGAGAGCGCAGTGTTTGTCTAACCAGTCCATCCCCAGAATGAGGTCAAAGTCATTCATATCTAGGATGTATGCTTCCCCCAACAATATCCTCCCATTGATGTTGACTTCTATAGTGGGGATCACAAGCTTGGTGTGGACTTGTTTCCCGGTTGGTGTGCTAACTATCATTTCACTGAATAATGTGGCTTGGGGTCGGTTCTTTAGTTGGTTGGCAAAACTAGTGGATATGAATGTGTGTGTAGCCCCCGGGTCAAACAAGACCTTTGCATAAACATTATCCACAAGGAGCGTACCTTTAGCCATGGCTGGGGTATTGTCTGCCTCTTCTTGCATTAGCGCATAGACTCGCCCTTTTTATTGAATCTTCTCTTGTGGAGAAAATGGCTTTTACTGAGCCTTCTTGGGGCAGTTCTTCGCAAAGTGTCCGCCCTCGCCGCATTCATAACACTTGTCTTCAGTCCTCCAGCATTCTTGTACCCGATGGTTGCGCCCACACTGGATACAAAACGGAATGCTCGGCCCGCCCTTGGGAACCGGTACTTGGCGCGCCACCTTTTCCTCTTCTCGCCTCCCTCCGGCTTGCATAGGCCTCTTGTCCGACGACTTCTGCTCCTCAGCGAACCTAGAAATGGACATTGGTTAGGACTTACACTTATATATCTCCTAACTTTTATGGCTTTAGCCATTACCTTGTATTTTCTTGCTCAGCTAGATGAGCAAGCCTCAATGCCGTTGGGTAGGAGCCAGGGTCTTGGGTTGCGACATAGCGTCGGACATTGCTGCGTAGCCCATTGAAAAATTTATTCACCTTTCAACGCATGTCATCGAATATGTGCGGAGCATATTGGCCCAGAGCTGAAAACTTGGCCTCGTAGTCGACCACCGACATGCTCCCATGTTCGAAACTCAGAAATTCTTGCTCCTTCGCATCTCGCACATGCTCTGGAAAATACTTCTCTCAGAAGATAGCCAAGAACTCTTCCCACAATATGTCACCGTCGTGGTAGTCCGTGAAGGTGGTCCGCATATTGGCCTTCCACTACAAGTCGGCCTGGTCTTGCAGAACATAGGCTGCCAGGTTCACCTTCTCCTCTTCGGGACACCGCATTACATGGAACTTCTTTTCCATTTCGCTGAGCCATGACTCAGCCGCCTCTGGACCGCTCTCCCCCTTAAAGATAGAAGGCGCCAACCTTAGGAACCGATGAAGTGCCGGCACGTCGTGACGTGGTGTGGCTATGGGCTGCTACAGCATTTGTTGCTGCATGGCCTGCATCAACCCTTGGAAGCTCTATATAAACCCTTCCAGGTTGACTCCCGCATTGGGCACCTTCCCACCACCAACTGCAGGGGCATGGACAGCCCCGTCATGTGCCCCATTTGGGTCATCTACCCCCGATCCCCGCTCATCCGCCTGGGGAAGATCTCTTTGCCTTCTTGGCGGCATGGTTCTGAAAAACATACAATAGTTTGAGTGAGAGGGTTTAAATGGTTCCAAACATACTCTACCATTTCCCCACTCTAACCTATCACTTCCTCCATTATGGAACATCTAAAATGGTTGTAACCATGGTTTGTCTCTCGTGCTCTGATACCACGTTGTAACGTCCCAGGACCCGATCCCAAATTCTAGGTATATATTTTTTTTCTTTATCGGACCCCGACGCAATTACTTCGTACGTATCGCGGGAGCATCAATGTAGACAACGTGTGTTCATTCACAAGAGAGAGAGAGAGAAACCATAGGTTACAAGAATGTAAATAAAACATCCATCCATTCCAAATCCCCAAACAAGGGAGTACACTAATCATTGTTCCAGATTACACAAGGATCCACAAAGCTCACCACCACGACCCTACATATAACAAAATATTCGACCGTAGCATACCCAGACGGACTGTGCTAACTCTCTTCCTCTACTGCTGCCTCCACCTCAACCTCCTCTATATTTCCTGAAAAACGTGTGTCACATGGGTGAGTGTGACGCTCAGTAGGCATCCTAAACAAACTGGGGTCAGCATTGCATCTATATAATCATTTATATACATTTTTCAGATGTTAACAGTAGCATAGTTCATTTTATATCATCTACTTAAAATAACCCAACAAGGAAAGTACATATTCTTTAACCATTATAAACACCCATGCATGCAGCAAGACCTAAGTACAAGAACAATTTCCTATTATCACATTTTATGAGAGTTCATATTATTGCCATTCATGGAACCGGACAGCTACCGCAAACACAGGAGGCCCACACACACAACGAACGAAAGAGTATTGTGCAGACCCGAGAGCGAACACCAACCTAGATTCTTGTGGCCCAGTGGCGTTACGTATCGCCGTCCCACAAAGGCCGCCCCACAGTGGGACCGAAGACTGAATCAATAAGATTTTAAACCAGGGCGTTACGTATCGCCGTCCCCTGAGATCTTTTTGTAGCACCCCAAAAATTTAAATATAAAATAAATAGAAATAACTATAAATATTAGATATAGAAAATCATGGGAATTAAAATTTTGATAAAGGAAAAGTGATAATTAACTAAAATAGTTAATGAGCATAAATGATAATAAAAGTATAAGTAAATAAAATTGAGAAATAGATACTAGTATGACCTTTGTCTATTTTAGTTTAAAATTAAAATTATAATTCAAGAATAAATACGTACATATACATATAAAGGTTTTCATAGGACCAAAATCGACTCTGATACCCAAAACAAATAACGGAAATTAATAAGGTAAATAAATAACCAAAGTTATAGGAATTAGGGGTTATATATGTATGAAGTTCTATTAATAAATTAGTTAAAGCTTATATAATAATGGGTTAAAACACACACACACACACACACACACACACACACACACACACACACACACACACACACACACACATATATATATATATATATCAAAGCATGCATGAATTATATATATATATGATCTCAAATTAAATGGGCCAAAGCACTTATATATATATAAATAATTGGTGCTAATGGGCTTTCACCCATAAATATATATATAGGGAAGAAACCCCAACCCATTCAACCCACGTATGGGGGCTTTCTCATTTCAACTAGCCTGTTCGAAGAAGCCCTTCTACGAGCCGTAGGTTTTCAAACCCAGTAGGATTTGGTGGCTGCATATGAGGAAGGATTAACTTAAGAAAATTTTATGGAAATTAGGATTCTAATTTGCTTAGGACTCTAGTAGGGTTCTAACCTTATAAATAAGACCTTCAAGGGGCAATGGCAGAGCCATCGTAATTGCTATTCTTGCTGTGCGTCGAAGCCATCATCCGTCGCTGCCTTGCTTTGAACGTGCTGCAGTGGCTATTGTTATTGTGAAGAAAAGAACAAGAGTTCTTCTTCCTCCCTTGCAGTAGCTGTGTTGCAGCTGCTGTGCTAACGAAGGGAAGCTTCTTCCCAAACTCCTTCCTGTTGCGGTAGCGGTGCTACTACAGCAGTTGCATTGATCATCATCCTACTTCTTCTTCGTCCGTCAGCGCATCAACGTAAAGGTAGGCAATCTCCCAAGCAAAACAACAAGTTAATAAATTTTCTTGCATCATGTTCAATCTCTCCTGCTTATCGTTTTAATCATTTTACATATTTTATTTTAGTTAATCAATAACTACAACATACTTAGGAAATTTTTATCTATGTAATCAAGTATCTAAAAATCATAAAATATATATGACTAGAATCTCCATATTTTCCTTAAATTTTCATATCTTGATATGGGTATTAACTAGTAACATTAACTAGCTAATTAATTTAATGAATTTTTCTGAATTACACGGCGAATCACCCATGGTTACTGTACACCGTAGTTATAAGTTTTTGCTTCCATAATCTTTTTCATGGGCACCATAATATCCTTTGGCCATGAAATTTTATGGGTGTGTTATTAGGGAGGTGACCGAGATAGTGAGAGTAGTTGTACCGTTTTTCATACCCCCTATCTCAAGATCCCCCATCTCTCAACGAAAAATTATTTTGAACGTCCGGTTAGGTCGCGTTTTTCGAGCCCGTCATTTTGATATATAGAACGCATGATTCCGACATGTGTACGTCGAGAAACGGAGCCGGAAAGAATGACAAACTATTGAAATGACGACATGTTAAGTGTCGTCAAATTCGAATTTGACGCAATCGTGCAATGGCGTATATATATATATATATTTATTTATTTATTTATATATGTATATACATATAACTTCTAATTATATCTTTGAAAATCCATATCTACTAAACCATACAACATAAAATTATAAAAATTATATTTTTGGAATCCTTGAATTTTTATCCTAATTATCATATATTTATTTTTCTAAATTATTTTATATAAATTAATGTCTTTTTGAATGTATATTTTTGAAATTATTCAATTAAGTAGATATTGACGTGAATTCTTGTTAAATAAATTAAGTTAAAAATCATAGAATTAACGTCCCTCCAAGTGGACGCTAATTAATAAATGACACTACTCACAGACGTCAAATAATATAAGTTTATTTAATTATAGTTAATTATAGAATTGGATGGACATGAATTCTATAATTAACACATTCATGTTCTCACAGTTTTCTGCCGATTTTGACCCATACCGCAGATCTTTTGGAACTCTCATCTCACATCCGTAGATGGAGTCCATGTTTCATGATTGGTTCACGTTATACACCTCAACTCTCGGTGACATACGAGCTCTCCGTTGGACATTCCGTTCCTTCGGAGTGGCAAGTTAGTCATTGGGACCTCCGTAAGTCTCCTCGTAGCCTTTGATTCCCTCAAGGCCGACTGAGCTGGTTGTACCTAATCACCCAGATTTCCAGAATGTCATAGTTTTCATATGGTTTATCGATATAACATCCTTATTACAAGTTCTATCTTTGAACTCTATATTCCATGAAATCTATCTTAATGTTCTTACATGCTTGATCCTTGAAATTCTTGGCCATTAATATGGAATTAGTCTAGACTAAATGTCAGGGGCTATGGGTCCCACTAAAATGACATTTTAAATGCTACGGGTACTGATCTGACCCTATTGGGTGAGGGAAAGTCCAAACGTTACCGGTATACGATGATCGGGTGCTGGCATTCACCAACTCGGTAATTGGCATTTAGGGGCAATCATACAGTCGTGTGAACTCCTAAGTGTGCGACCAAATACTACCTAGTGCTATTTCCATAAGGGGTGGTCATATCGTCGTGAGTTTCCCCATAGTGCATTGGCCAATCCTATATAGTGCTAGATGTACAAACACTCTCGTGATAGTGATGATCGGGAGTAATTGCCATCATAGTACACCTTTCTACAACTTATTGTTCGTCATGAAAAGATCTTGATTTGCCTTATTGGAGGGGTTATCATATCGTCGTGATATTCCCTTAGTGTCTTAGCAAATGCTATATAGTGCTTATAGAAGTAATTGTTCTACTTCTATATCGATCATCCTAAATGTTCTTGAATTATCCCATTGATAGTACTCGTTATCTTGTCACAAAGATACTTCATAATAATGGATACATTGAAGCTCTCGTGATAGTGTTCGTCATAGAGAGATGAATGTTATATTTCCTCATGAATGCTCTTGATCTAACTTGAGAAAGTGCTTGTGAAGATCTTGCTATACTCTCTTGATTATCATCGTCCTTACTCTTCATGAGGTTATCTAGCATCTTGCTTACTCGTTTGTTTATTATAGTTCTTGAATTTATCTCATGTTATTATAGTTCTCGATTTTTATATCTTGCATGACCTGCATGAATGTTAAACTATAATTGACTTAAAGCTAGCTTGGAAGCATGAGATATTAAGTCCTACTGAGCGTTCGCTCACCCTGCGTTTTTCAATAGTTTTCAGGTAATGACCTTAGTGACGACGAGACCGAACATGATGGGCAAGGGCAAGAGTGAAGAGAACTCTGACATCTAGATGAACCGTCTAGTCTTGTTATCTTGCGTCTTATGTCTCATTGTAGTTATTATTTATTGAGTCTTTCCACTTATTATGGGCCCGAATATGTAAAGAACTTTTATTTGAAATGAAATTTATTATTTGTCCAAATTGTGTTTTGTGAAAATGACTATGCTCTGATTGACATGACTGTTTAACTGCCACGTTCCGAGCAAACGACACGTTCTGCTGCTATCGGTTCAGGGCGTGACAGAAGGTGGTATCAGAGCCTAGGCTTTTTAAATCCTTAGGTCATTTAGTCCAAGTCTTAGATTGAGTTCTCCTTGTCAGTTATCCTATAGGAACCCTGTGAGATTTGGGTAGAGCTTTGGGGTTAAATGATAAAATATGTTACATTCGCGTTAGATACCTGCCGAGATATGCATATCATTAATCCAAACCTTATTCTTGTAGGCTAGAATGGCCGCTGAGAGAGCTCAGTGGAGAGAGATGCAACGCACTGTCCAGGGTTTAACGCAAGCTTTGCAACAAGTTGCACAAGGTGGAGCACGGCATGGAGCCGGGGATTTGCATCGGAAGTTCCAAAAGATAAATCCCCCTAAGTTTAGTGGGTCGACCGACCCGGATGAAGCGGAGAATTGGGTGCAAGAAATAGAGAGGACCTTTAAGGTGATGCAATGTACCGATGAAGAGAAAGTACTATTAGGAACATATGAATTAGAGAAGGATGCCCGAATATGGTGGGGATCCTTGGAAGCAATCTTGCTTAACGAGCAAGTTACATGGTACGAATTCTTAGAACACTTTAATGAAATTATTTCTCGGAAAGAATTCGCGAGAAGAAAGCTATGGAATTTGCGGCTTTAAAGCAACGTAGTCTGTCAATCGCCGACTATATATGAAGCGAGTTTTTCTAGATTGGCCCGATATGCACCACACTTGGTTTGCACGGAGAAAATGAGAGCAAAGAGATTTATGAATGGCTTGAAGGTGGAACTTATACCTCAACTAGCTCCACTAGAAATTCAAACATATACGGAGATGGTTAGAAAAGCTCAACTCTTGGAAGATGCTATGGATATGATGGAAAGAATCAAAGGAATGGCCGCCAAGAAGGACTTACCAAATGGATCCAAGAACAAGGAAAATGTGAACGTCAAGAAGAGATTTAATGGAGGCAACAAATTCTATGAAAATAAGAAACCCCGGAATAATGATCGACAAATTATTTCGGCCAAGGGGAAATGCAAGCATTGCAAGAAGGGAAGGCACAATCTGGACGAGTGTTGGTATAAACTTGGAAAATGTATCCGTTGTGGAAGCAGAGATCACAAAATTACTCGATGTCCACTCTTAAAGGAAGAAGCACCGCAAGCAACGGAAGGTAACCCTATAAACCTATCTCATCTAAAACTTGCATGAATCGGATATGACCTTAAGTACTTAGCATGATATGTGAATGATCTAGCCAGAATACATGCTTTAGATATGGTGATATTACCCCACAAATTTTGGAAAAGAAACTATATGAATTTGGGGACCAAATTCTTTTAAGTGGGGGAGGGTGTAGCACCCCTAAAATTTAAATATAAAACAAATAGAAATAACTATAAATATTAGATATAGAAAATCATGGGAATTAAAATTTTGATAAAGGAAAAGTGATAATTAACTAAAATAGTTAATGAGCTTAAATGATAATAAAAGTATAAGTAAATAAAATTGAGAAATAGATACTAGTATGACCTTTGTCTATTTTAGTTTAAAATTAAAATTATAACTCAAGAATAAATACGTACATATACATATAAAAGTTTTCATAGGACCAAAACCGACTCTGATACCCAAAGCAAATAACGGAAATTAATAAGGTAAATAAATAACCAAAGTTATAGGAATTAGGGGTTATATATGTATGAAGTTCTATTAATAAATTAGTTAAAGCTTATATAATAATGGGTTAAAACACACTTATATATATATATATATATATATATATATATATCAAAGCATGCATGAATTATATATATATATGATCCCAAATTAAATGGGCCAAAGCACTTATATATATATAAATCATTGGTGCTAATGGGCTTTCACCCATAAATATATATATAGGGAAGAAACCCCAGCCCATTCAACCCACATATGAGGGCTTTCTCATTTCAACCAGCCTATTCGAAGAAGCCCTTCTACGAGCCGTAGGTTTTCAAACCCAGTAGGATTTGGTGGCTACATGTGAGGAAGGATTAACTTAAGAAAGTTTTATGGAAATTAGGATTCTAATTCGCTTAGGACTCTAGTAGGGTTCTAACCTTATAAATAAGACCTTCAAGGGGCAATGGTAGAGCCATCATAATTGCTATTCTTGCTGTGCGTCGAAGCCATCATCCGCCGCTGCCTTGCTTTGAACGTACTGCAGTGGTTGTTGTTATTGTGAAGAAAAGAACAAGAGTTCTTCTTCCTCCCTTGCAGTAGCTGTGTTGCAGCTGCTGTGCTAACGAAGGGAAGCTTCTTCCCAAACTCCTTCCTGTTGCGGTAGCGGTGCTACTACAGCAGTTGCATTGATCATCATCCTACTTCTTCTTCGTCCGTCAGCGCATCAACGTAAAGGTAGGCAATCTCCCAAGCAAAACAACAAGTTAATAAATTTTCTTGCATCATGTTCAATCTCTCCTGCTTATCGTTTTAATCGTTTTACATATTTTATTTTAGTTAATTAATAACTACAACATGCTTAGGAAATTTTTATCTATGTAATCAAGTATCTAAAAATCATAAAATATATATGACTAGAATCTCCATATTTTCCTTAAATTTTCATATCTTGATATGAGTATTAACTAGTAACATTAACTAGCTAATTAATTTAATGAATTTTTCTGAATTACACGGTGAATCACCCATGGTTACTGTACACCGTAGTTATAAGTTTTTGCTTCCATAATCTTTTTCATGGGCACCGTAATATCCTTTGGCCATGAAATTTTAGGGGTGTGTTATTCGGGAGGTGACCGAGATAGTGAGAGTAGTTGCACCGTTTTTCATACCCCCTATCTCAAGATCTCCCATCTCTCAACGAAAAATTATTTTGAACGTCCGGTTAGGTAGAGTTTTTCGAGCCCGTCATTTCGATATATAGAACGCATGATTCCGACATGTGTAAGTAATGACAAACTATTGAAATGACGACATGTTAAGTGTCGTCAAATTCGAATTTGACGCAATCGTGCAATGGCGTCGTTTATTATATATATATATATATTTATATATGTATATACATATAACGTCTAATTATATCTTTGAAAATCCATATCTACTAAACCATGCAACATAAAATTATAAAAATTATATTTTTGGAATCCTTGAATTTTTCTCCTAATTATCATATATTTTATTTTTCTAAATTATTTATATAAATTAATGTCTCTTTGAATGTATATTTTTGAAATTATTCAATTAAATAGATATTGACGTGAATTCTTGTTAAATAAATTAAGTTAAAAATCATAGAATTAACGTCCCTCCAAGTGGACGCTAATTAATAAATGACACTACTCACAGACGTCAAATAATATAAGTTTATTTAATTATAGTTAATTATAGAATTGGATGGACATGAATTCTATAATTAACACATTCATGTTCTCACAGTTTTCTTCCGATTTTGACCCATACCGCGGATCTTTTGGCACTCTCATCTCACGTCCGTAGATGGAGTCCATGTTTCATGATTGGTTCACGTTATACACCTCAACTCTCGGTGACATACGAGCTCTCCGTTGGACATTCCGTTCCTTCGGACTGGCAAGTTAGTCATTGGGACCTCCGTAAGTCTTCTCGTAGCCTTAGATTCGCTCAAGGCTGACTGAACTGGTTGTACCTAATCACCCAGATTTCTAGAATGTCATAGTTTTCATATGGTTTATCGATATAACATCCTTAATACAAGTTCTATCTTTGAACTCTATGTTCCATGAAATCTATCTTAATGTTCTTACATGCTTGATCCTTGAAATTCTTGGCCATTAATATGGAATTAGTCTAGACTAAATGTCAGGGGCCATGGGTCCCACTAAAATGACATTTTAAATGCTACGGGTCCTGATCTGACCCTATTGGGCGAGGCAAAGTCCAAACGTTACCGATATACGATGATCAGGTGCTGGCATTCACCAACTCGGTTATTGACATTTAGGAGCAATCATACAGTCGTGAGAACTCCTAAGTGTGCGACCAAATACTACCTAGTGCTATTTCCATGAGGGGTGGTCATATCGTCGTGATTTTCCCCTTAGTGCATTGGCCAATCCTATATAGTGCTAGATGTGCAAACGCTCTCATGATAGTGATGATCGGGAGTAATTGCCATCATAGTACACCTTTCTACAACTTATTGTTCGTCATGAAAAGATCTTGATTTGCCTTATTGGAGGGGTTATCATATCGTCGTGATATTCCCTTAGTGTCTTGACAAATGCTATATAGTGCTTGTAGAAGTAAGTGTTCTACTTCTATATCGATCATCATAAATGTTCTTGAATTATCCTATTGATAATACTTGTTATCTTGTCACAAAGATCCTTCACAATAATGGATACATTGAAGCTCTTGTGATAGTGTTCGTCATAGAGAGATGAATGTTATATTTCCTCATGAATGCTCTTGATCTAACTTGAGAAAGTGCTTGTGAAGATCTTGCTATACTCTCTTGATTATCATCGTCCTTACTCTTCATGAGGTTATCTAGCATCTTGCTTACTCGTTTGTTTATTATAGTTCTTGAATTTATCTCGTGTTATTATAGTTCTCGATTTCTATATCTTGCATGACCTGCATGAGCATGTTAAACTATAATTGACTTAAAGCTAGCTTGGAAGCATGAGATATTAAGTCCTACTGAGCGTTCGCTCACCCTGCATTTTTCAATAATTTTCAGGTAATAACCTTAGTGACGACGAGACCGAACATGATGGGCAAGGGCAAGAGTGAAGAGAACTCTGACATCTAGATGAACCGTCTAGTCTTGTTATCTTGCGTCTTATGTCTCATTGTAGTTATTCTTTATTGAGTCTTTCCGCTTATTATGGGCCCGAATATGTAAAGAACTTATATTTGAAATGAAATTTATTATTTGTCCAAATTGTGTTTTTTGGAAATGACTATGCTCTGATTGACATGACTGTTTAACTGCCACGTTCTAAGCAAACAACACGTTCCGCTGCTATCGGTTCGGGACGTGATAGAAGGTGGTATCAGAGCCTAGGCTTTCTAAATCCCTAGGTCATTTAGTCCAAGTCTTAGATTGAGTTCTCCTTGTCAGTTATCCTATAGGAACCCTGTGAGATTTGGGTAGAGCTTTGGGGTTAAATGATAAAATATGTTACATTCGCGTCAGATACCTGCCGAGATATGCATATCATTAATCCAAACCTTATTCTTGTAGGCTAGAATGGCCGCTGAGAGAGCTCAGTGGAGAGAGATGCAATGCACTGTCCAGGGTTTAACGCAAGCTTTGCAACAAGTTGCACAAGGTGGAGCACGGCATGGATCCGGGGATTTACATCGAAAGTTCTAAAAGATAAATCCCCCTAAGTTTAGTGGGTCGACCGACCCGGATGAAGCGGAGAATTGGGTGCAAGAAATAGAGAGGACCTTTAAGGTGATGCAATGCACCGATGAAGAGAAGGTACTATTAGGAACATATGAATTAGAGAAGGATGCCCGAATATGGTGGGGATCCTTGGAAGCAATCTTGCTTAACGAGCAAGTTACATGGGACGAATTCTTAGAACACTTTAATGAAAAGTATTTCTCGGAAAGAATTCGCGAGAAGAAAGCTATGGAATTTACGGCTTTAAAGCAACGTAGTCTGTCAGTCGCCGACTATGAAGTGAGTTTTTATAGATTTGCCCGATATGCACCACACTTGGTTTGCACGGAGAAAATGAGAGCAAAGAGATTTATGAATGGCTTGAAGGTGGAACTTATACCTCAACTAGCTCCACTAGAAATTCAAACATATACGGAGATGGTTAGAAAAGCTCAACTCTTGGAAGATGCTATGGATATGATGGAAGGAATCAAAGGAAAGGCCGCCAAGAAGGACTTACCAAATGGATCCAAGAACAAGGAAAATGTGAACGGCAAGAAGAGATTTAATGGAGGCAACAAATTCTATGAAAATAAGAAACCCCGGAATAATGATCGATAAATTGTTCCGACCAAGGGGAAATGCAAGCATTGCGAGAAGGGAAGGCACAATCCGGATGAGTGTTGGTATAAACTTGGAAAATGTATACGTTGTGGAAGCAGAGATCACAAAATTACTCGATGTCCACTCTTAAAGGAAAAAGCACCGCAAGCAACGGAAGGTAACCCTATAAACCTATCTCATCTAAAACTTACATGAATCGGATATGACCTTAAGTACTTAGCATGATATGTGAATGATCTAGCCAGAATACATGCTTTAGATATAGTGATCTTACCCCACAAATTTTGGAAAAGAAACTATGTGAATTTGGGGACCAAATTTTTTTAAGTGGGGGAGGGTGTAGCACCCCGAAAATTTAAATATAAAATAAATAGAAATAACTATAAATATTAGATATAGAAAACAATGGGAATTAAAATTTTGATAAAGGAAAAGTGATAATTAACTAAAATAGTTAATGAGCTTAAATGATAATAAAAGTATAAGTAAATAAAATTGACAAATAGATACTAGTATGACCTTTGTCTATTTTAGTTTAAAATTAAAATTATAATTCAAGAATAAATACGTACATATACATATAAAGGTTTTCATAGGACCAAAACCGACTCTGATACCCAAAGCAAATAACGGAAATTAATAAGGTAAATAAATAACCAAAGTTATAGGAATTAGGGGTTATATATGTATGAAGTTCTATTAATAAATTAGTTAAAGCTTATATAATAAAGGGTTAAAACACACTTATATATATATATATATATATCAAAGCATGCATGAATTATATATATATATGATCCCAAATTAAATGGGCCAAAGCACTTATATATATATATATAAATCATTGGTGCTAATGGGCTTTCACCCATAAATATATATATAGGGAAGAAACCCCAACCCATTCAACCCACGTATGAGGGCTTTCTCATTTCAACCAGCCTGTTCGAAGAAGCCCTTCTACGAGCCGTAGGTTTTCAAACCCAGTAGGATTTGGTGGCTGCATATGAGGAAGGATTAACTTAAGAAAGTTTTATGGAAATTAGGATTCTAATTCGCTTAGGACTCTAGTAGGGTTCTAACCTTACAAATAAGACCTTCAAGGGGCAATGGCAGAGCCATCGTAATTGCTATTCTTGCTGTACGTCGAAGCCATCATCCGCCACTGCCTTGCTTTGAACGTGCTGCAGTGGCTATTATTATTATGAAGAAAAGAACAAGAGTTCTTCTTCCTCCCTTGGAGTAGCTGTGTTGCAGCTGCTGTGCTAACGAAGGGAAGCTTCTTCCCAAACTCCTTCCTGTTGCGGTAGCGGTGCTACTACAGCAGTTGCATTGATCATCATCCTACTTCTTCTTCGTCCATCAGCGCATCAACGTAAAGGTAGGCAATCTCCCAAGCAAAATAACAAGTTAATAAATTTTCTTGCATCATGTTCAATCTCTCCTGCTTATCATTTTAATCGTTTTACATATTTTATTTTAGTTAATTAATAACTACAACATGCTTAGAAAATTTTTATCTATGTAATCAAGTATCTAAAAGTTATAAAATATATATGACTAGAATCTCCATATTTTCCTTAAATTTTCATATCTTGATATGGGTATTAACTAGTAACATTAACTAGCTAATTAATTTAATGAATGTTTCTGAATTACACGGCGAATCACCCATGGTTACTGTACACCGTAGTTATAAGTTTTTGCTTCCATAATCTTTTTCGTGGGCACCGTAATATCCTTTGTCCATAAAATTTTATGGGAGTGTTATTAGGGAGGTGACCGAGATAGTGAGAGTAGTTGCACCGTTTTTCATGCCCCCTATCTCAAGATCCCTCATCTCTCAACAAAAAATTATTTTGAACGACCGATTAGGTAGAGTTTTTCGAGCCCGTCATTTCGATATATAGAACGCATGATTCCGACGTGTGTACGTCGAGAAACGGAGCCTGAAAGAATGACAAACTATTGAAATGATGACATGTTAAGTGTCGTCAAATTCAAATTTGACGCAATCGTGCAATGGCGTCATTTATTATATATAAATATATAAATATATTTATATATGTATATACATATAGCTTCTAATTATATCTTTGAAAATCCATATCTACTAAACCATGCAACATAAAATTATAAAAATTATATTTTTGGAATCCTTGAATTTTTCTCCTAATTATCATATATTTTATTTTTCTAAATTATTTTATATAAATTAATGTCTCTTTGAATGTATATTTTTAAAAATGTTCAATTAAATAGATATTGACGTGAATTCTTGTTAAATAAATTAAGTTAAAAATCATAGAATTAACGTCCCTCCAAGTGGACGCTAATTAATAAATGACACTACTCATAGACGTCAAATAATATAAGTTTATTTAATTATAGTTAATTATAGAATTAGATGGACATGAATTCTATAATTAACACATTCATGTTCTCACCGTTTTCTTCCGATTTTGACCCATACCGCGGATCTTTTGGCACTCTCATCTCACGTCCGTAGATGGAGTCCATGTTTCATGATTGGTTCACGTTATACACCTCAACTCTCGGTGACATACGAGCTCTCCGTTGGGCATTCCGTTCCTTCGGACTGGCAAGTTAGTCATTGGGACCTCCGTAAGTCTCCTCGTAGCCTTGGATTCCCTCAAGGCCGACTGAGCTGGTTGTACCTAATCACCTAGATTTTCGGAATGTCATAGTTTTCATATGGTTTATCGATATAACATCCTTATTACAAGTTCTATCTTTGAACTCTATGTTCCATGAAATCTATCTTAATGTTCTTACATGCTTGATCCTTGAAATTCTTGGCCATTAATATGGAATTAGTCTAGACTAAATGTCAGGGGCTATGGGTCCCACTAAAATGACATTTTAAATGCTACGGGTCCTGATCTGACCCTATTGGGCGAGGCAAAGTCCAAACGTTACCGGTATACGATGATCGGGTGCTGGCATTCACCAACTCGGTTATTGGCATTTAGGGGTAATCATACAGTCGTAAGAACTCCTAAGTGTGCGACCAAATACTACCTAGTGCTATTTCCATGAGGGGTGGTCATATCGTCGTGATTTTCCCCTTAGTGCATTGGCCAATCCTATATAGTGCTAGATGTGCAAACACTCTCGTGATAGTGATGATCGGGAGTAATTGCCATCATAGTACACCTTTCTATAACTTATTGTTCGTCATGAAAAGATCTTGATTTGCCTTATTGGAGGGGTTATCATATCGTCGTGATATTCCCTCAGTGTCTTAGCAAATGCTATATAGTGCTTGTAGAAGTAATTGTTCTACTTCTATATCGATTATCATAAATGTTCTTGAATTATCCCATTGATAGTACTCGTTATCTTGTCACAAAGATCCTTCACAATAATGGATACATTGAAGCTCTCGTGATAGTCTTCGTCATAGAGAGATGAATGTTATATTTCCTCATGAATGCTCTTGATCTTACTTGAGAAAGTGCTTGTGAAGATCTTGCTATACTCTCTTGATTATCATCGTCCTTACTCTTCATGAGGTTATCTAGCATCTTGCTTACTCGTTTGTTTATTACAGTTCTTGAATTTATCTCGTGTTATTATAGTTCTCGATTTTTATATCTTGCATGACCTGCATGAGCATGTTAAACTATAATTGACTTAAAGCTAGCTTGGAAGCATGAGATATTAAGTCCTACTGAGCGTTCGCTCACCTTGCGTTTTTCAATATTTTTCAGGTAATGACCTTAGTGACGACGAGACCGAACATGATGGGCAAGGGCAAGAGTGAAGAGAACTCTGACATCTAGATGAACCGTCTAGTCTTGTTATCTTGCGTCTTATGTCTCACTGTAGTTATTCTTTTTTGAGTCTTTCCGCTTATTATGGGCCCGAATATGTAGAGAACTTATATTTGAAATGAAATTTATTATTTGTCCAAATTGTGTTTTGTGG
The DNA here is from genome assembly GCA_022559845.1 of Amorphophallus konjac. Lineage (NCBI taxonomy): Eukaryota > Viridiplantae > Streptophyta > Magnoliopsida > Alismatales > Araceae > Amorphophallus > Amorphophallus konjac. The sequence continues at coordinate 322,877,596 of CM040122.1, read as the reverse complement.
AAATGACTATGCTCTGATTGACATGACTGTTTAACTGCCACGTTCCGAGCAAACGACACGTTCCGATGCTTTTGGTTCGGGGAGTGACACTTTTACTTCCACGGCGTTATGTATCACCGTCCCGCAGTAGGGACCGAAGTTCAACCTCACAAAATGCTGTTGTTTTCCCTTCATGGCATACATATTCTTACTTGATATTAGTAGCATGATGCTCATCAGACATATTTTCATGATTTTAAGGGGGCTAAACATACTCATAGTCATGCTTCTAATGAGTTACTCATGCTCATAGATATGCTGCTAACAGTTTAAGATGGCTAAACACACCCGTAGTCATGTTCAGGTTACTATATGAAAGTACATGTTCATCCTTCTAGGCTACACATGCATAGAAAATGACATATATCTGAAAGTACAGAATTTTTGGGTACATGAAACTTTTATAGTGGGTTACTAACTTATCCTTCTACCATTTTTTATTTTTTCATATTTTCATGAAATAAAATGCCATTTCAAAACTCTCCTTTTCTGTGTTTCTGAAAATCTAGACAGACCCACATGTGTAATGACCTTACCTGGACCTGCTCAGACTTGCCTCAAGGACTTCAACACATGTGCACCGACCTTACCTAAGTCTGTGTAGCACGTGCATCGACCTTACCTAGCCTGGGACAAAACATGCACCGACCTTACTATGGCCTGGGCCAGAACATGCACTGACCTTACTATGGCCTGGGCCAAAAAATGCACCGACCTTACTATGGCCTGGCCCAAAACATGCACCGACCTTACTATGGCCTGGGCCAAAAAATGCACCGACCTTACTATGGCCTGGGCCCAAAACATGCACCGACCTTACTATGGCCTGAGTCAAAACATGCACCGACCTTACTATGGCCTGGGCCAAAACATGCACCGACCTTACTTAGCATGGGCCAAAACATGCACCGAACGAACTTACCTTGCCTGGGACAAAACATACACCGACCTTACTATGGCCTGGGCCAGAACATACACCGACCTTACTATGGCCTGGGCCAGAACATGCACCGACCTTACTATGGCCTGGGCCAAAAACATGCACCGACCTTACTATGGCCTGAGCCAAAACATGCACCGACCTTACAATGGCCTCGGCCAAAACATGTACTGACCTTACTATGGACAAAACATGCACCGACCTTACTATGGCCTGGGCCAAAACATGCTCCGACCTTACTATGGCCTGGGCCAAAACATGCACCGACCTCACTATGGCCTGGGCGCAAAACATGCAACGACCTTACTTAGCCTGGGCCAAAACATGCACCGACCTTACTATGGCCTAGGCCAAAATATGCACCGACCTTACTATGGCCTGGGCCAAAACATGCATCGACCTTACTATGGCCTAGGCCCAAACATGCACCGACCTTACTTAGCCTGGGACAAAACATGCACCGACCTTACTATGGCTTGGGCCAAAATATGCACCAACCTCACTATGAATATTAGGAACTATGCACAGACCTTGCCATGATCAACATGAAATATGCACAGACCTTGCTATGAACCATATGAAATATGTACAGGCCTTGCCATGATCAACATGAAATATGCACAGACCTTGCTATGAACCACAGGAAATATGTACAGGCATTGCCATGATCAACATGAAATATGCACAGACCTTGCTATGAACCATATGAAATATGTACATGCCTTTCCATGATCAACATGAAATATGCACAGACCTTGCTATGAACGATATGGAATGTGTACAGACCTTTTCTCAAAGGCTGACCTTCCTAGGGGCTGTGCAAATCCTTAGAGACACAGAGGTAACTCGTGGAAGCCGAAAACTTGATGAAACCAAAAATCAAAATGAACATGGTGGCGGTCCCCACGTGCCCTTAATCCCTCTTTAAAGTGTATAAAATATATTTAAAAACGTTCTAATGCATCATTGACCCCTAAAGTTTGAGGTTAGGTGCCTACCTTTGAGATGTTAACCAATGATCCGGGGATAATATACACACCCCATATCCACCTCAGCTTTACCCTTTGATCCGGGGATGAGATCCACACCCCAGACCCCCGCTCACCATCCTAGGAGCTGCAGGTTCGCCCCCCCCCCTCGCAGGGCCAAGGTCCCTCACCTCTCTTCTCTCCCAAGTGAGACCGCAAGTGGTGGATGCTGAGGATAGGTGTTGCTAAAAGATGATCCCTCTTGGAATCTGTGGAAGTCGAGGAATCCACTCAAGGAGAAGAAAACGAACTAAACTACAAACTATCAAGCGACTAAAAATTAAGAAGGATTATGAAACATGCCAATGTGAGGAAAGAGCATACGTAGGATGCTAAAGGGATGTGATCGCCAGAGGGGTTACCTCAAAGAAACGAAATGATCGCGTGTACCTTGTATTGAGTGCGGAGATTGTGAATCCTCGAGAGCGGGAAATGGCAGGTTGTTTCTTCCTCCCCCTTCGGCCGGTCGACGGAGAGGGCTTTACTCAGGTACCCTTGCAAAACAACGACAAACAAGTAACGAGTGGATCAGAAAGACGAAGGTGCAATATTCAAATTCTAACGACGCAAGTAACGAAATGATGGCAAGACACACACCTGATTGGTGTTGTCTTTTAAACCCCTCTCGGACACGAGTAGGAGGAAAATGCTTATGATGAATGGCGATTATTCCGACGTAGAAACGGGAAGAGACTCCCTCATAAAAGGCGGGGGGGGGGGGGTAGAAGATATGATATGATGAATGCAAGATAACTAAGAAAGAAGAGGAGAGAATGGCTTATTGGATGGTCGATGGCGAGATCCGGCGGAGCTTCGACAGTGTAGGGATGGCGAGGTAGCGCGGCGGGCGAAGGTGGCCTCTCTCCTGCGAGCACGGGCACCCGAGGATCCGGTAGGACCTCCCCTACAAAACACCCACGGGCTAGGAATAGAATCCGGTAGCCTCCCGGCACTCTTTTTCGACCTCCTGAACTGGGGGGGTAGGCCTCAATTTATAGAGGTCGAGAGGATGGGGGCGTCCAGGGGCCTGGACGCCTCCATAACTTGGATTTTATTCAAACGACAGGCTGAGCAACGGTCAGTCGATGGTCAGGGGTCGCCCGTGAGCTAGTCGATGGAGGCGTCCAGTGGCCTGGACGCCTCCATGAAATTTTATATATTTTTTGTTCAATCTTATATATATATATATTTGTCATTATTTTGTATTGATGAGGCGTCCAGGGGCCTGGACGCCTCCTTGATGACCCCCAGATTCCCCCGAAAAGGGCGTCGGCAGTCGTCCGTTAGGCATTTTCCTGGTCCCGGCAACTTCTGATGCATCCGATTGATGTTGATGCCGTTCGAATGCCGCATGATTTTCACAACGAGGTTGTTTCCGGATGCCGAAGGAGCGTTACGCTACTCGCCCAGAAGATGAGAGAAGACTCAAAGATAGGAAACACTCAAGTGATTCAAAATGCGAAAGCCGCTGCGGGGCGTCGCGTGGTAATATGAGATTTTCTCAGGGGACGTCAGGAATAGCGTGTCTACAACTGCCCCGCCTTGGCGTCTACTTTGCAAGGGAGTGACACGTAATGGAATGGTATCGAAGTGGAGTGAAATGGAGTGGGAATGGACTGATAAGTTGATGCCAAGGTGTGATGAGACACGCTTTTGACATGAATGTTTGGAATCTTTCCTGTAGTTTCAATGAGGCGACCTTAAAGAAGGTCTTTCAAATTTAACGATTGTTTGGACGGAAATCAAATAAGGGAGGGTGAGATGTGCGCTCAGGCACGAAAATAAAGGAGACCAACTTCTCGGTGTGGAAGTACCTGGGTCATAAACCTGTAGGTTTCACTTTTGGGGAGCGGTTACCAGCCAATGTGGAAGTGCTGCGGCCAAGGTGGGTCAAACAAGGTAAAAAGCAAAGAAATATCTGAGGGTATGTCCAAACAAGGGTCTCGTTTGGAAGGGCAGCGTAGGGCCGTTTCAAGGAAACTCAGTATTTCATTCAGAATGGAATATCTCATACTTGTAAGAATTGAAGCACAACAGCTTTCGCAATCGAATCACCTGAACGATCTTCCACAATAGACTCAAAGTCCTATATGAATGCATGTTGGGTTTAAAGAAAAATTTAAAACAAACTAGACTAGACAATAGCCAAGGATAATATTGTCAACTCGTTAAGAATGGGTCAGGATACCGATCCAGTGAGCTGATACTAAGCTGGGGCCCGTTTATCCACGCACCGACTCACTGAACGGAAACGTTGTTCCCACGCTATTACCAGTTAACGGCCTATCCGTACAACCCAAATTCTTCTGGAATCATCACTATTTTTTGTTGAAGGGGAACTCCAATCCCAGATTCGTTCGGGTCGCGAGGTCCTTGACATGTTCTAATAGCGTAAATATCATATATTATGATGCATGACACGGGGGACCAAACACTGAAGGATGGTATACAATATAGGGCGAAAAATGTCCATTGGTAAAACCTACACAGACGATCATAGATTAAATACATCAGAAAGCAGCAGAAATATAACAGAATCGTGCCACAGTACAAGGATAAAACACTGACGACTTGACCACTCATGTGACACGTCCCATCCCGTAGCACCTCTCCTTTCCTATAAGTACTTCCCTTAGGCTAGTTTATTCAAATGTACCAAGGGGAGTTTTGAAAGTTCAGGAGGAGGAGAAGAGGAGGGTCTAGGGATTTCAGGATGGAAGGAGAGTCTTCCCGCGTTATGAAGAGGGGCAGGCCTAGCAGTGAGATCAGGCGACTTTCCGACCTCGAGGGTCATCTGAGTGGGACGATCCAGTCGTATATGGTAAGTTGATTTATTTCAAATTTACTGCATGAACTCTCTTCTCACTTTCCTTCCTTTCTCTTCTTCTTTCCAGCCGTATCCACTCTTTCTGGGCCCGAGGAAATTTTCCAAACTGCCATGGCTTTCAGAGCTAACTTCCAACATCTCCATTAGCATGAGGGCTATACTCTCGAAGTGGCATCTTCAGGGGCTCCTTATTCACGCCAAACACTACGAGAGAATCCGTATGGACTGGGCGGCTATGGGCGCATTAGTGGAGATCTGGCATCCCCAGACCCACACTTTCATCTTTCCGACGTTCGAGGCAACCATTCTCCTCGAGGAGGTGGAGCTTCTGCTTGGACTGAAGAAATTCAAGAGTGACGGGAAGACGAAGCCTATGTGGATGTTGACAAGGGCGACTTCCGAGAACGTCCTTGGAAGCTTCATGCCATCCGACGCAGTCAGAAAGGTCCGCACTCAAAAGGGAATTGACTTGCAAAGGCTCGCGGTATGGGTTATGGATGCCTTGAAAGGGTCACCAGATGATGAACATTTGGAAGGAATTATGAAAGGGTTCACCATCTGTCTGGCGGGTGCTCTCTTGTTTCCTTATACTGACAACATAGTGGAAGAAACCCAACTGAGTGCTATCTGCGGGATCTGGAGTGGAAAGAGGGTGGGACCCGCCGTCCTTGCCTACCTTTATAGCGGTCTTACCGCCTCGAGCATGGGTAGGCCTCCTTTTGGTTGCGCACTTGTTTTGAGTTGCTGGGTCGATTTGCACTTCAAATTTGACCACCGTGAGGGGATGCCAACTGCTTCAAAGCTTTTCCAACAAAGCCCCCTTTATCTCATAGCCGATGTGTTAGGCTTCGGTGGCACTGTGGCTAACCGTGTTCCGTGGCTGAAGAAACGGGAAGACTGGCGGTCTCACTTTCGAACCATGACACAAAGCTTCTTCACTTGCGCACCAGCATGTCTACTCTCACTCGAACTCCTCATGAGGTCTTCTCCCGAAGTTGAACTCCAACTGATTGGCGCAACTGAGTTTGTCCTTTACAACGCGCATCGGTGCTGCCTCCAGATCGGCATTCCACGCCACTCGTTTCCACCACTAACTGGCACCGTCCCTTTAAAGAAGAGGGAGTTGGGTACGGAAGCGGATGTGAAGGTAGCGAAGGCCGTTAAAGCACCCTGGAAGACAAGTGTTGCGGGAAAGGCCTTAGCACACGTGGGGGAAGAATGTGAGCTGTGGAGAGCTTATGTAACCGAACTGGGGAAGTTAAGGCATAAGGCGCCTAAGCCCGTGATGTAGCCTGCTATGCTTTCTGATGGAATAAAATTTGGCATTTAGCATTTTGGACCATTGTTCCCTTAATTATTATTTTTTATGATTTTTATTTTTCCTTTCTTTTGTGTTTTCTCTCTCCCCCTTTTTGTGTTCTCGTTTTTATTTTAATGGGGGCGTCCAGAGGCCTGGACGCCCCTATAATTTATTTTTTATTTTTTTTAAATTTTTTTGTTTTTAGGGGCGTCCAGGGGCCTGGTTGCCCCTATAATTTCTTTTTTATTTTTGAATTTTTAATTTTTTGTTTTGGGGGCGTCCAGGGGCCTGGACGCCCTAGTTTTTTTTATTTTTTTGAATTTTTTATTTTGGGGGCGTCCAGAGCCTGGAGGCCCCTAGTTTTTTTGAATTTTTTTGAAAAAAATAAAAAAGGTGGGGGCGTCCAGGCGCCTGGACGCCCCAAAAAGGGTGATTTTATTATATAAAGGGGGCCTCACCCCCCTTCCACTTTTACTATTCATTCTGACGACTCATTCACTCTAAACGACCCATTCTCAGTCCCCAATGGAGCAAGGAGGCCCGAGCCAGGGTGGAGAGAAGTGGAAATGACGGGCTCGTCGTCCGAGGAGGTCGAGAGATCATGCAGAGGAGGCTGCCGCGGGGGAGGAGATTGTCGCGGGAGAGGAGATTGCCGAGGAAGAGGAGGCGCCTCCTTTGGCCGTGGAGGGTCCTGCGGGCGCTGGCGACGCCGGAGAGGATGAACATGACCCGGTAAGCCCCTCAGAACTCCAATTTGTTGGTTTAATAGGCTAAACAGGCGGGCGAGAGATGGTGTGGAGAAGGCCGGGGAGTGAGGGAAGGAGGCGTCCAGGGGCCTGGACGCCTCCATCCTCTCTTTTTTTATTTTGTTTTGTTTTATTATTATTTTTGGGTTATTACGTAAATAAAATAAAATCAAAATTAAGGAGGCATCCACTGAGTTGGACGCCCTAATTATATATATATTATTTTATATTTTATATTTTATATTTGTTTTTTTCGTTTTGTTAAAATAAAATAAAGGAAATAAAAAGAAGGCGTCCAAGGGGGTGGACGCCTTTAAATATATATAAATATATTTTTTATTATTTTTATTTTTTATATATTTTTTTAAAATAAAAAAATAAGTAAATATTATGTACAGTGTTGTTGTTTATTATTATCCATGATGCTGATGTGTTCCTTTTATTTTTTTGTGGCGTGCAGGGCGTGATGAAGAGCCGGATCAGCTGGTCCCTGGTGTTGGCAGCGTACCGTTGGCTGCCGGACTTTCAGAGGGTGCGGGTGGATGCCATGGGTTTTGGAGCTTTTCTCAGGATCGAGCCCTTCCGGCTTGACCTTCCTCTTATCCAGGCATTGAGGGAGCGGTGGCACCCGCCGAGCCGGGCGTTTCTGATGCCCTGGGGGCACATGGTGCTGACACTGGAGGACGTGGCTCGGATCACCGGGCTACGGGTTGACGGAGAGGCAGTTAGCGGGGTCACTTACCCCGATTACCGAGAGAGTGCCTTGGACCTGCTGTGGCTAGAGACGAGCGCGACTGACAGAGACAGCAGGGTAGTCGGCCGAGTGGAGATCATGGAGGCGCTCGGATTCGGTGACCCGCGCCAGCGGGTTAGCGAGACTGGAGCGGAGTTCTTGGCACGACTGGAGGGAGACGCTCGTGCAGCTTTCACCCAGGACCCGAGCGAGCGGGAGCTGGTGGATCTAGACCTCCGGAGGTTCCTCTTCTTCTTCCTGGGCCGCCTCCTACTGGGGACGAAGGGTGACGGCATCCACTGCCGCTTCCTCGGGATCCTGGCGGATCTGGACAGAGTGGGGAACTATGCGTGGGGAGCGGCTCTGCTTGCCCATTTGATCGCCGATCTCTCCCAGACTTCAGAGAGGGAGACGACAGTCAGCGGCTTCGCACCTTTTCTCCAGGTAAACATTTTATTTATGCATTTTACCGTAGTTAAATATGCAATTAGTCATGCTAATGATGTATGATGGATGCAGGTGTGGAGCTATTACTACTTCCCGATGGGAAGAGCCAGACAGGGGAACAGGAGAGTCGTGCCTCTGGCGCGACAGTGGAGGCCGGTCATGGTCGCGGCACCCCACGGCTACCAGCTGGCGTCGCTTCGTCGGGAGCTGAGCGAGTACCCCGAGGCTATGGTATGATGTGTATGATTTTTGGTGTTTTTATGCATGCGACTTAATGGCAACTGATATGACGTATGTATGGTGATGCAGGTGGTGTGGAGGCCCTACCTGGGCACGGCCGACGCTGGCCAGCCTTGGGTCGTAGCGGGTCGTCCTTGTTTTGGGCGGGGCGTGTGGGTCCATTGCTTGAACGCGATCGAGCCCCTTCGGCTTAGGCTGGTTATGAGGACGTTGTGATTAGCCCAGGAGTGGGTAGACGTAGACGAGACGGTCCGCGTCGGGCGGAAGACCAAGGGGAAGGTAAAGATCGTGGACTGGCGTACGCGCTTCCCTGTATAGTACCAGGACTGGCAGCAGGGCGGGGTCCCAGTGGTGTCCCATGTACCGGACAGCACTGATTACATGAGACGGTATCGAGCCACGTACGGGGAGCGTCTCTTCCTTGGTGGTGCGGCAGGGGTAAGCATGAAATGAAAAATGTTTCCCTTTTCTATATGTATATGCATGTGACACTAATTTATATGCAATGTAGGATGCTCGTGATAACATGATTGCCGACCTGCGGGCCCGGCTGGCAGACGCCAAGCGGCAGTTGGTGGCCATCCGACAGGAGTTGGAGATCCTGGTGAGTCTATGCATTTTTGTGACATGGATTTCGATGCTTAGCCTCTGACTGTCGTTTGCTTTGTGTTTCAGCGGGCCCACCAGGCAGCGACAGCCGGGATGGCTGGTGGAGCGGGTTCCAGTTCGTGGGGCCCTCCTCCGGAGGTTTCTACCCTTCAGGAGCAGTTGGCGTACGCGGTGGCCCGGGCTGAGGAGGCCGAGCGTGACCGCGCGGCTCGAGTGAGTCCTGCTTGACCCCGACTTCTTTCCAGTTGCTCTTCTTCTTTCACTGCTCTCTTACGGTGCATGTGGGTTTTGGCAGGTGGCCGAGATTGGAGACGCCCTGGCCCGTGCTGTTCGTGCCGAGCAGGAGCGCGACGCCTGGGCGGCAGAGCGTGACGCCCGGATTGTGGAGCTAGAGGAGGAGCGGCGATGGGAGGCTGTGGAGCTCCCTCGCGACATGCGGGATTTGCGTTTTGCCCTCGAGCTGTCGAGGAGAGAGGCGATGCGGGAGAGAGAGGAGAGGGAGAGGGAGAGAGAGGACAGAGAGAGAGAGAGGGAGGACAGGAGGGCGGAGCGACTGCGAGACTGGGACGAGAGGAGGGCTCTGGAGGCTCAGCTGACGGAGCTCCGATTGAGTCTCGGCACGGCGGAGGGGAGGCCTCGGGAGAGCGAGGAGCGGTATCAGAGGGTGAAGGAGCGCGGGGCGCGACTTCGTCAGTCTGGTTCTTTCTCCATGGGCAGCTTTCTGGTTTCTTCGGCTGAGGAGCGTCGCCGAGCCTTTGAGGCTAGCGTGCCACCATAGGGCGAGGCGAGCACCGCCTCTCAGAGTTCGCGGAGGCCCCCTAGGGATCCCCGTCAGAGGAGGGAGGAGAGAGATGATCAGGAGGGTGGTAGCGAGAGTTAGAGAGTTGCTTGTACACCCCACCTTCCTCACTTTATGATGTATAACTGACGATTTGCTTATGTGCAATGAAATGGTTACTTTTATAGTATGCACTTTCCCTTTTCCACGCTTCTTCTCTTGCACCGAGTTGTTTCGAGGCACGCTTCATGAGACCTTGCCCTGAAAAGTAGGGAACTACGCCTTACACGGAAGGGTCCTCTCTCTTTTTTTCTTTTTTCTTATTTTCTCCTTTTGGGCGCGTCCTGGCGTGAGGACGCGTCTTAACTTTCAAATTCAAATTTAAAACGTCAGGCGGTACTTCTTCTCCCGTGCCTTGCCCGTAAACGAGCCCGCCTCCGTCGAGATTTGCTCGCCCATCTTCGTCTTCTTCCACTTCTCGATCGATGGAGTTTGGTGGGCCAAATCGTGGTGAAGGGAGAGAGGGGCGAGGGACTCCTCGCCCGAGGAGGGACACGCAAGAGCATAGAGAGGCGTCCATGGAAGCGGAAGGGCCGCTTCGGGCACCTGAGGGACCCGAGGGACCCGGTGACGCCGAGGGAGGTGAACATGGTCTGGTAGGTCCTTCGATCTCCTCCTCTTTGATCCATTTTGAGTTTTGAAGTGAGCCATGTGAGGGGGGAAGAGGGTTCGGTGAGTGTTGCACGCAAATGATGGACGCGTCCTTGACAGGAGACACGTTCTCGTTAACTGATGGGGGACCTCCCTCTTTGATGCAGGGTACGGTGAGAATCCCGGGCTTGGCTGACGAGTGGGCGAGCGCGGATGAGCCGAGCCGTGTCAGGAAGGAGAGTCACGGCAAGGCGAAGCTCGAGGACTGGCGCGTACATTCCCCTGGACAACAAGGGAGCGCACCGGTGCAGGGCAGTGGCGGCCTCCTGCAGCAGCGGAGGGGGGACCGAGCGGGGGCTCCTTAGCTTGGGAGACGGACGGAGGTGACAATAGGGCCTCAAAATTTTTATTTTTTCCATGAAATTCTAGAATTTAACCAATGGCCGTTGTCTATCTATTTTTTATGTACTCAGCAGGAAACGATGGTAGGGATGGCTGGCGGATCGTCCTACAATCCTCAGGCTCTTTTTTCTGGAGATCGCCTCCCTCCAGGAGCAACTTGCCAGTGCGGTGGCCCGCGCGGTTCGTGCTGAAGAGGAGCGTGATGCCTGGGCCGCAGCTGTGGCAGAGCTGCAGCGTCGAGGTGAGGGGAGGCCCTCTCCAGACATTTTGGAGTTAAGGGTCCTTCTTCAGGTGACGAGGAGGGAGGCAGAGAGAGAGAGAGAGGAGAGAAGGGCCGAGCGACAGCGAGACTAGGCCGAGAAGAAGGCCTTGGAGGCCCAAGTGAGGGAGCTCCAGCTAGGCCTTCAGGTTATGGCGTAGAGGTTAGGAGCGATGGAGACGCGCTACGAGAGAGCGCGGGAGTTAGGGGCGCTACTTCGCCGGTCCGGACGCTTTTCTGCTGGTGGCTTCCTCACCACGCCAGAGGAGGAGCAGCGAGCCACTGCTGTGGAGCAGGCGCAATGAGGCGAGGCTAGCGTTGCACGGGGGTCCAGGAGGCTTCCGAGGGATCCTCACTTCGGGGGAGAGGAGAGGGACGCCTAGAGGTATGAGCATGAAGATGATGTCGAGAGTTGGCGAGTCAGTGGACCCGCCTCCTCTCTATGATTGTGATGTTTGTGACAGCTTATGTAGACTTATGAGTGATTTGATTTTCTGTTGTTTGTTTATTTTCTTGCGCGTCCCTTCTTCCCTACGCTTCTTTGTACTGTTCTCATGTGATGTGTCTGCCGACATCCTGCCCTAGACGGAGGATGGCATCTTGCTGCGACTATTCTTTCACGGGAATCTGTCGTCAAGGTCAATGATGACAGCTTAGGCCTCTTCTCCCGGATGATTTTTCAAACTTTGCGGATGGCCTCCACGTTATGACAGGGCGCCACAGGGAGCAGGTCATCATATTACACCGTCCGATCCATCACCTTGTGCGGGTGGTGAAGTGACTCATGGGACCGCAGGGGAGGCGCCCTATTGTGAGGGCTATCGTTAAAGGTGATGGAGGCAATCTTGGCCCGTACTCCTTCCATTTCTATAAATTCCTGTCTCTTTTATTCTCCCAGGTATATCGAGAGCTAACTCGAGGAGCACAAGTTCTCACGGGAGAGGAGGAGTTCAAAATTCCGAGAGTTGGATGGAGGGCGAATCTTCCCACTCCTCGAAGAGAAGCAGGTCCAGTGGTAGCAGTTCCAGGAGGCTCTCGGACCTCGAAGGGCAGTTCAGCGAAAGGGCCCAATCACAACTCGTAAGCTGAGCTTTCCCCCCTTTTCTCATTCTTTCTTCCTTCCTCTTGACAACACCCTTCTCCATTTCTTATGCACGCACAGAGTGTGATGAAATCACACATTTCATGGGAGTTAGCAGTGGCCGCATACAGGGGTCTCCCAGATTTTCAGAAGGCCAGGCTAGACGTGATGGGATTTGGTGCCTTTCTTCGGATCGAGCCGATCCAACTCGACCTGGCCCTCATCCAAGCCTTGTGCGAAAGATGGGACCCAGTAAGTCGGGCATTCCTGATGCCATGGGGGCACATGGTGCCCAGTCTGGAGGATGTGGTCCGAATCACGAGCCTCAAGGTAGATGGCGAGGCAGTGACTGGAGTCACCTATGCGGATTACCGAGAAGGTGCCCAGAAGCTACTGGGTTTGGACTTAGATGGTCGGAAGAACATGTCAGTAACCAGGGCATCTATCACGGAGGCATTAGGGCTCACTGATACTCGTCGACGGGACGATGAGTCCTCAAAAGAAATCATGGAAAGGATGGAAAGAGGATGTCGTGCTGTGTACTACACAGATTTTGGCAATCGTGAGAGATCCAACATGGATTTGAGGAGATTTCTCCTCTTCTTACTGGGAAGATTGATACTGAGCTCGAAGGGAGATGGTATCCATTGTCGTTTCCTGGAGCTGCTATCAGACCTTGAAAGAGTGGGGCACTACGCCTGGGGAGCTGCCATGCTGGTGCATTTGTTTACAGGTCTGTTGCAAGAGGCGGACCGTGAGATGACTGTGAGTGGTTTCACACCATTCATCCAGGTATTTTTATGTTTTATTTTGTATTTTTTTATTTATTTTTGTAATAGCCCACTTAAGGTACTAATGACATGCGCTAAAGCAGCTGTGGAGCTATTATTACCTCCCGATGGGGAGGGCTCGACATTGGCGACCAGTGACGGTGCCGCTAGCCAGGCGGTGACAACCCATCATGAGTGCGGCACCCCTAACCTACCAACTGATGGTGCTAAGGCGGGAGATACAGGAGTTCCCTGCAGCAATGGTGGGATCTCTTTTGGAATTATTTTCATTTTGTTTTTTTTGGTTTTTGGTTTTGACCAGCTAAACGGGTATGTACAACCTAACCTAGGTAAACTGGAGACCCTACTCAGACATGGTTGACGTCGACCAACCATGGGTTCTAACAAGTCGTGCCTGGTTAGGACGGGAACTGTGGATGCACTGCCTGAATGAAACTGAGCCGCTCCGGCTACGATTGGTTATGAGGACTCTAGGACTGGCCCAGGAATGAGTGGATACGGCTGCGCCACCTCGTGTCGGGAGAAAGACGTGGGGACCGGCAACCTGCAATGATTGGCGTGTGCGGTTTCCCGAACAGTATGAAGATTGGCAACGGGGTGGCACAATCGTGGAATCACATGCACAGGATAGTGAAGACTATATGCGTTTGTATAAGACAATGTACGCAGAGCGGCTCGAACCCCGGAGACTTGTGGAGGTAGGTCTCCCCTTTTCTCTTCTTTCCCTCCTTTGGTTTTATTCAGGGAAATGCTGACTCCTATGGCTACAGGATGTTCGTGACACTATGATAGCGAACTTGCGATCTCGCCTGGCAGAGAGGGAGCAACAATTGGGTGACACACGTGAATCCCTGAGTGCCTCGGTAGGTGTACAGTGCACACTCCTAATCAAGACTTTAGATTCATGGTGTCCGGCCACTAACTATCACATGTGTGATCATAGCGCGCCCAGATTGACGTGGCTTCCTCAGCGATGGGAGTGGGTGACGTCTCTAGCTTATGGATCCCTACCTCAGAACTTGATTTGCTTCACGAGCAACTCGCTCGTGCCACACAGCGTGCCGAGGAGGCAGAGGGAATGCTCTCTATACAGGTAAGAGTCTCAGTGTTGAATTCTCCTTGTTTACGTCTTGCCATATATCTGAGATGGTACATCTGGCAGGAAAAGGAGATGCAGGAGTCACTTGCCCATGCTGCGCAGAGGGAGGCCAGAATAGCAGAGCTGGAGGAGGAACTGCGGCGTCGCCCAGATGACGACTCTTCTAGGGATGCCATGGAGCTGAGGATCACTCTCCAGTTGGAGAGGGAAGACCGTGAGAGAGAACGGGCAGAGAGATAAAGAGACATAGAGAGAGAAAGAGCCGACAGATTGGTTGAAAGGGAGGAACGTAGGGCCATGGAGACCCAGCTGTTCAAACTCCGAACCAGCCTTGGTCTTGCTGAACAGTGGCTGAGAGATGGTGAGGAGCACTACCGAAGAGCACGAGAGCGTGACTTTCGTGTTAGTAGCTTTCTTACTGCCCCCACTGATCAACGTTGGGGTGTAGGAAGAGGAGGAGGAGTACAGAGCGGTAGGAGTACCGCTTTTCGTAGCTGGGTAGCACCCTTGAGAGCATTCTGCCCAGAGAGTAGCGGGACGAGTAATGTAGAGAGAGAGGGCGGAACTTGATGTAATTTTTTTATTTTTGGAATAAAATACAAGGTTCGGTTTGTTTGGTTTTCATCTTTGCTTTTGTCGCCTCGAATCCCCTGCACACATCACTGAGACAAACAAATCATAATTTCTGCTCTGACTTGGCCCCTTGCTCAATAAGCAAATGGTCACTTTGACTGTCCTTGATAACTGGTCAAGGGGCCAAGTCTTTTATTTAACGAAGGCAAGGGAAAGATGCGGTGATGATGAATCCAATAGACAAGCACACGAATGCATGCGATATTAAAAGATGAAATACTGCATACAAACGTAATCACGCAAAAATGATTTGTTTTTCTTTTATATTTGGTATTTTTTTGTTATTTTGTTATAAAAATTTTTGTTTGCAAGTATATACATTTTCTCTTTTTCCATTTTTGTTGTTGTTATTTTTATCATTTCATTTTTTATTACTAACGCCTGGCAAGCACCCAAATGGCACCTAACCTATATGAGGACAGGGGTTTCTTACTAACCTCCCAGGTATCCTAAGTGCACATCTAGGTTGATTTGGGCCTCTAGACCCCTCGAATGATGATCCCGCCGGCTAAGACTTACCCTGATGACAATACCGCCATGCCATGCTTAGGCTCCCAGTCGCTTCCGACCATAGGGATTCACCCAAAAGGTGTTTGAGGTAAATGATTTACCCGACCCGGGTCTATTTCCTCACAACTCTAGATGGTATATGATGGAACACCTTGGAACCCTAACGACCAACCGCTCGATGCTGACCCGGAATCAGACGCCGTCGCACCGAGAGGTGACGCGCTTGCATTGGCCTAAGCCCAAGGTTAAACAAGAAGACATCAAGATGGTAAATAGGGGTCTTGACCAGCCAGAAACACAGAGACTCCTTCGTAGTGATAGCTTCTGCTTTTCAAAGTAGGCAACCATATGTTTGTATTAAAATAAGGTCGCAAACCTTGGCGGGTTTCGCCCTTCAGACATTCCGTCGAGCTTTCACCTTTAAAGGAAGAAGGAAGAGCGTAGGGGATAAACCTCCTGAGAGGATCGGCAAAACCGTTAACCCGGCGAGCCAATAAGGGCCCATTTAACTCTTTCCTTTCGGACAACTTCGGACCAAATCCCGAGCATTTACATTCCATGGCCCCTTTTGTGGATTCATATTTTTGCTTTGAGGGGTTTCATTTATCGCATCAGGCACGGTCACGACCAGACTTTTCTCTTGATTTTGATTTTGTGTTTCTTTTTGCGAGGGAGATATAGTCGTTTGACGTTTGTGAGCTCCCTTTCGTATGCCTGCGGGGAAACTGCCATCTTCTCGTGCTCTGATCGATGCTCGAGGAAATGGATCTTACTCTTGCCCTTGGGGGTTTGAATTTTGGTTTCTCATGCTCAGCGTTTTAAGGGCGCCGACTATCTCATTTGGTCGAAGAGAAAAAGAATAAAGATTACAACTTCTGGAGATCTTCCGGATGAAGCCCCACCGAGGTGATGCTACCAACTTTTTTGGATAAAATACATAAGTGAGTACATGTTGGCTTCCTTCGAGCAAGCATAGGCCGACGTGGCCGGACCGGGATCTCCACGGTTCTGGCAAACCAAGACCCGGTGCCTACCAAGCCTTAATGGGCCCTATCCTAACATGAAGGTTGGATGCAGGGACTTGACTACATGGTGACCACCAGGCATCAGCATTTTGAATTTTCCATATTTTTAGTGATTTTCAATATTTTTTGTTTTTGATGTTTTCTTTCTTTTCGTCATTTTTTTTTGTTTTTGGTTTGACACTAAGCTAAGGGTAGTACTTTTTAAGATAAAGCCCGTTCCAAGGGTGGGATAACTCGGTCCCTTCGGCGTTGACTAGCTTGTAGGCGTTGCTAGGGTACACGGCTTGAATTACAAATGGTCCTTCCCAATTGGGTTGGAGCTTAGAACGCGGCCCTCCAGGTTTGACAAAATTTCGTTTTACGACCATCTCACCGACTTTGAATTTTCTCTCAACGACTTTCTTTTGGTAAAAGTGAGCGAGTCTATTTTGATACACACGCGCATGCTCGGCAGCGGCCAGCCGCTTCTCATCCAAGAGTTCCAACTGGGCGAGGAGTGAATTACGACGGTCGTCGAGGGGAAATTCCTCGTCTAATTGTACCCTGAGACAAGGGATCAGAGTCTCGTACGGGACTACCGCTTCCATACCATAAGTAAGGGCAAACGGAGTCTGCCCGATGGGGGTACAGATTGAAGTGCGATAGGCCCATAGAGCTTCGATAAGCTTTTCTGGCTAGTCTGAAAACTTACTGGACTCACAGGTTTTCTTGATGATTTTGATCAATGTTTTATTGGTGGCCTCCGCTTGGCCATTACCTTATGGGTAATAAGGCGATGAATGATGCAATGCAATTACGTACCTTTTGCAGAGGTCCTGAAGGTCCTGAGAAATGAACTGTGGCCCATTGTCGGTGATGATTGTGCTTGGGACGCCGAACCTGGCGAGGATGTTCTTCATGATGAACTTGCAGACTGTTGACGCCTTGATTTCCGCGTAAGCTTCGGCCCATTTGGTGAAGTATTCCGTCGCAGTAAGAATGAAAGATTTCTGTTTGGTGAGGGAATTGGGATCACCTAGGGGACCGATAATGTCGAATGCCCACATGGAGAAAGGCCACGGGGAGGATATCAGGTGAAGTGAGAAAGAGGGTGAATGTATTTTATCGGCGTGAAGTTGACACTTGACACACCTACGGACATAGAAGGCACAATCTTCTTCCATAGTGGGCCAGTAAAAGCCTTGCCTAATGATCTTCTTGGCGAGCATCTGGCTATTCATGTGGCCACCGCACACACCCGAGTGTGCTTCTTCTACGCATTTCCAAACCTCATTGTTGTCAAGACACCTTAACAGAATGCCAGTAAGGCTCCTCCTATAGAGTAGACCTCCAACCAATGTGTATTTCTGAGCCACCATTCTTATGGCTTTCTTATCTTTTGTGGTGGCTCCTTCAGGATAAGACTGATCTTTACAATATTTGACAATTTCATAGAACCATGGTTTCTCATCGTCAGCCAGCTCTTCATCGACTTCTGCCAGCATGATCTCCCTCTTCTCAAGAATTTCACCCTTCTGGATCTTCTGTAGGACTCGTTCCTTGATCTTTAAGAGGTAAGGGTCCTGAACGGCAGGGACAAGACGCTTGTAGAGAATGATGGATCTAAACCACGCACTTAAAGGGAATTTGAAGGATGACACCAAGGAGGCGAGGGCATCGGCCAGAATGTTCTGTTCGCGAGGAACATGGACAAAGATCAGCTTGGTGAACAATTTGGCATAGGCAAAGACCAGCTCCTGATAGGGTTTGAGCTTGGGATCGAGGGTGCGATATTTGGTAAGCACCTGGCGGAGAACAAGTTGACTATCACCCACGACTCGCAACTCAGTGATATAGAAAGAACGGGCTAGTTCCAGGCCAGCTAGAAGAGCCTCGTATTCAGCGATGTTGTTGGTGACTGGGAACGCGAGCTCAAATGCCTCTAGGATGGTAACGCCTTCAGGCGTTAGAAGGACAATGCCGATACCCTTCCCTTGGGAATTTAGAGCTCCATCAAAATATAATGTCCACATTGGCTTGTCGGATTGGGCGATGGGCATTAGTTCCTCATCTGGAAACTCTGATTGGACAGGGTCAAACTTGGGGAGAGGATGGTGGGCGAGATGCTCGGCTACGGCATAGCCTTTAATTACCTTTTGCTGGATGTAGGTGATGTCGAACTGGGAAAGAAAACTTTGCCAGCGTGCTAGCCTATCAGTAAGGACGGATTTCTCCAGAAGAAACTTGATAGGGTTCATGCGAGCAATCAAGTGGACCTCAGGAGCCAAGAAGTTGTCCTTCAATTTCTGCACCACCCAAACGAGGGCAGCACAGGTTTTCTCCATGACTGTGTACTTCTACTCACAGGGATTGAGAAGTTTGGACAAGTAATAGGTTGCCCGTTCTTTACCTTCTTCATCAGCTTGTGCGAGGACAGCTCCCACAGAGTCGTCCAAGACTGAGATGTAGAGGATCAGAGATTTTTCTGGTTTGGGTGGAATGAGAACGGGTGGACTAGCCAGATATTCCTTTAAACCTTCAAAAGCTTTTTGGCATTTAGAATCCCAGTGGAATTCTACTCCTGGCTTGGTTAACTCATAGAAAGGTCTAACCTTTGTGAGTGCTGAGACACAAACCAACGAATAAACAGCAACCTCTTGATTAAACCTTGGACTTCTCTCAAATTCTTGGGAGGTGGCATATCCCTGATGGCCTTAGCTTTGTTGGGATCTACCTCGATCCCTCTTTTACTCACAATGAAACCCAGTAATTTACCCGATGACCCACCAAACACACACTTCTTCGGGTTCATTTTCAATTGGAACTCCCTTGATCTCTGCAAGACCTTGGCCAAAACTTCTGGATGTTCCACCCTGGTCCTTGATTTCACCAATAAATCATCCACATACACCTCCAGATATATGTGCATCATGTCATGAAATATGGCCATCATAGCTCTTTGGTAAGTAGTTCCAGCATTCTTTAACCCAAACGGCATGACCACGTAACAATATGTTCCCCAAGGGGTAGTGAATGACGTCTTCTCTTGATCCTCTTCTGCCAAACGAATTTGATTATATCCCGAAAATCCATCTATGAATGAGAGGGTTTCGTAGCCTGCTGTGTTGTCGATTAAAACATCAATGTGAGGCAAGGGAAAATCATCCTTTGGACACGCGCGGTTAAGGTCCCGGAAGTCGATGCAAATCCTGACTTTCCCATCTTTCTTCATGACCGGGACAATGTTTGCCACCCATTGAGGATAAAGAACGACTCTAATGAACCTGGCTTTATGGAGCTTATCGACCTCTTCTTTCATTTTCAAAGCCATCTGAGGGTGGAAATGCCTTAACCTTTGTTTTATCGAGACGGACCCTGGTTTTAGGGTTAAACGGTGTTCGACCAGGGTTGAATCTAGACCCGACATATCCTCGTAGCTCCATGCAAACGTGTCCTTATATTCCTTAAGAACTTCAATTAATGCCTCTTCTTCAGAGGGTGGTAGATTATCACTTATGAGGATGATCCTAGGGTCTTCCTCAGTTCCCAAGTTGACTTCTTTGGTGGACTCTTCTACGGCGATTGACGGCTCGTCGAATCTCCTTATTCCACTAGCATATGCGCCAGCCGCATCCTCATATTCTTCACCGTCATCTTCAGTAGGGTATTCTTCATCTGTGATCTCATAGACTCCATACCCCTCATTAATTGTGCAGTTGCCCATGCATTCTATTTCCGGTAGCTGGATGTGATTTTCTACCAACTGAGGGATGGCAAGAAGGGCCTGACACCTGGCGGCTAAATCCAGAAGGAATCGACGAGGGATCTGTCTACCCTTGGATTTCTTCCTAGGTACTACCTTTGACTTATTATTCCTAGATTGACTGACATTATTTACAGAAGAAGAACAAGATGAAGAGGATGGTGAAGAATGTACAGGGAAAGACCCCTCATAGGAGGGGTAGAAAAGGTCGCTCATCGGACCTTGGACGGGTGGTCCGCAGGGCAGGACGCACCCGTGGGAGATGTAGGAGGTTTCCTCAACGAAGATGTGTTGTTGAGGAGTTTGGGAATTGACGGTTTTTTTTCATTTTCATTTTTGATGACAAAACAATGAAAAGAGATCGGAGGAAAGAGAAAAGTGGTTATGGCTAGAGGATTGGGAGGCTCGTAGAGCAGATCATGATTGAAAACCTGACGCGGGTTGAGAAACCCGCGCAGGTATGTAAGTAGAGAGGGGGATCTGGGAAGATCATCAGACAACCGTCTGGCCCAGGAAGATGACAGCAACAAAGGCTGTGACGAGTGAATGGAGAAGATGACGGCTAATGAGTAGTCGGTGGTGATGGTGATGGCGGATGAAGATCAGCTGGTGACAGGGTCCTTCTGGCGAGGACGAGGATAGTTTGGAACTTTGGCAATAGTGGTAATATTCTCTGGCATCTCGGAGATCAATGGCGGCCCTTCGAGCTGGGGAGACGAGAACATCCTTTCCAGTGCAACGAAAACGTCCCGTATATCAAACCATTTGTCCCATTCGCACTCCGGGTCTTTGATCTTGCCTCTTTTGGTGACCCTCGGACATTTTTCAGCTGAATACACAACATGCGACCCCCCATGTGCTTCCTGTAGATAATCCCCCATCTGAATAACGGGCCCTTTGTTGAAGAGGTTTGATAGGGTCCATGTGAGGGGCTTCCAATCCACCTTGAATGGTCCTTTGAAGCCTAGGCCAAACCTGCGGTTCGGCCTAATCTCCTTTGGTGGTTTCAACCTAACTTGTAGCCGTGCACCCAGACCTTTGCCCTGTTGATAGTCGATGTTTCTCATAATCTCCCAACCTTTGGAGTGAAAAGGGAGATATGGCGTTGTTGCCTTGATCGGCTTCTTTGGTGCTAGCGGAATGTGAGATGAATCGAACACGTCCAGCAATGACAATATGGGCCGATGAGACGACCAAACAGAGGGCAGAGAGGTGTTGATAGCATCCACCGTGTGGAGGACAGGTGTGCTGACCACTTTAATAATTCTTCCATTGTAAGGAAACTTCAAGCACTGATGGTTGGTGGAAGGCACAACATCGATGGCTTCAATGTAGGGGTGACCCAGTATAGCCTTGAATGTGGGGTCCATGTCGAGGACATGGAATTCCGCGGGGACTGTCATAGGGCCTAGCTCTGCCCTCAGAATAATCATCCCTTGTGGTGGCCTTTTGCTATTGTCATAAGCCGTGACTGTGATTGAAGAAGGTCTTATCTGTTCCTGTTCGACCCCACACAACTGAAGGGTGCTCATGGAGATCACATTTATGGACGCACCCGTGTCTACAAGGCATGGGTTTATGGATACCCCATTAATTTTTATTGAAACACACAATGCATATTTCCGAGCTTCCTTCGGAGCGAGCTCGTAGTTGTGGAACATGATGGCCGGTTGCGTGTCTGTTGGGGTCAGGACGGCAGAAATCTTTTCTACAGGGAGGTCCTCATTCACCATGACCTTTTGAAGATACTCCATTAAGGCTGCCTGATGGGATGTGGATCTCTGAAGCAGCTCCAGGATGGAGATCCGAGCAGGCGTCTTGTCCAAGTGTTTCAATAGATCATACTATGTTCCAGGGATAGATCTTTCTGGTTATTCTCCATCGTCCCTCTCTGGCTGAGACTGCTCGGGATTCTGACTGTTCTGGGAGAAAACCCTGTGGAAAATCCTTCCACTCCGGAGCACCATCGCCTGCGGATTTTGTATCTCTACAGGGGTAACAGTTGGTTTTAACAGAGGTTTGAGGGGTAGTGGTGGAGGAATGGTCGATGAAGCAGGGGTGATGATGGGAGCAGGGATTCTGATGAGGGGTTTGTTAGGTAGAGGCATGGTGGAGGTAGAGGGGATATCGCACGGGTTATGAAGGATAAGGGGTCTAGAAGGTGGAGGTGGAGGCAAAGTGGAAGTGGGTAAGGTTTGGAACGGGTAGTGGTGTTGAGATGGATGGTGGGTGATGAGTGGTTTTGAAGGCATTGGCGGTGGTATGGTGGGGGCAGGTGAGGTTACGTACGGTGGACGGGTGATAAGGGGCTTAGAAGGCATAGGGGCAAATGCAGTAGAGGTGGATGGTAAAGTGGGGGGGTGAGAGAAGATGAGAGGGTGTGAGGGTGTAATGAAGGGTGTTGGCTGATAGGTTATTGGGGGTGCGAATGAGAGGGCGTGATGGCAGTGGAAATGGTGAAGGCGGTACTAATGCGGGTTGATGAGAGAGAGGTGCTACCCGGGCAAGGCGAGGGGGTTGCATGATTATAGGGTTGGCGGTAGAAAGAATAGAGGTACTTTCTGGGTGCCATACCTGCTCTCTCTCGACTTCCGGGAAGGAGGAGATGGGGTTGACCTGATGATTGGGCTGTTGGTGCTCCGGTAATGGATTCTGGATTATGCCCATGTTGGGCTGTTGTGGTTGGGCCTGCTGAGGCTGCTATTGTTGTTGTGGTTGTTGCTGTGGCTGCTGTTGTAACTGCTGCTGTTGTTGCTGGAACTATGGCCTAGGAGGAGGTCTCCTAGCCTTGAGAGTGGCGACGTATCGCCTCATTTCATCCCAGTCAATCCCGCCTTCATCATTCGTATCGTGGATGTAATCTTTAAACTGAAAGCAGTTGTCCACTATATGTCCTGGCTGCCTGTGATAGACGCAGTATCTGGAAGTATCAACATTCGGGGGCCACACAGGCCTTTCCCTGGGTAGGATGAGTGTGTTTGAGGCCATGAGGGCGTTGAAAATATCCGCCAGAGTTTCTGGCAATGGGGGGTAATAGGCTCTCTTGGGACCAATCGGCCTCCTTTGTTGCTGTGGGGGGCCATAATTCCCTGGGGGTGGAACTTGGTCGTATTGAAGTGGTAGTTGTTGTTGCTGGGGTTGGGGTTGTTGCTGGGGTTGAAGTAGTTGAGGCATATGAACCTGAGGTGGATTATTTTGGTGTGGAGGACGAGAGGGGAGTGGACCTTGTTGAAGGGGAAGTCGGGGCATTTGTGGTAGCCTTGGGTTGGCTACATAGTTAGCATTGTTGACCGCATTCACTTGCTCATTTGTTACGACCCCTTCTGTCGCTCCGCCTGGGACACCAGTGCCCATCTTTCTGACCACCTTGGGCTTCAGCGGCTCAAACATGTTCATAATAGGGGAGTCTTTTAACTGGGTTTGGATATACCGGGCTCTTTCATAGAGTTCCTCCATTGTGGTAAGCTTGTTCATGGCCAAGACATGACTGAACTATGGGGTGGCATTGGATCAATCATCTTCACTTGTTCAGGCTCTGAGAGGGTATCTCTTATTCTTTCTGCCAGAGACCACCATCTATCAGCATAGCGGATAAAATCCTCGTCGGACTTCATCTTTTCAGCCACTAGGTCGGTAAT
Source organism: Amorphophallus konjac (assembly GCA_022559845.1). Lineage (NCBI taxonomy): Eukaryota > Viridiplantae > Streptophyta > Magnoliopsida > Alismatales > Araceae > Amorphophallus > Amorphophallus konjac. The sequence goes on along the minus strand of CM040122.1, from coordinate 322,854,078 downwards.
GGAGAGAGAGGGACCGACCCTATCTCGATACTTTTGCAAGAACCTTCTCTGGACTATTTCAGAATTCTCGGCCTCGCGGGGCTCCAAAGAATAGAACCACTCTAGCGCAGGACCGTCCAATGACCTCCGAAAGAGGTATGCCAGGGATCTCTGGTCGTTTTGCCAATAGGAGGACTCATACATGAAATCCTTGAGGTGAATGAAGGGGTTTCCAGTGCCATTGTACCTGCGGTACGTGGGCATTTCAGAGAGTGGAAGATGGATGACCGGAAGGATTGGCAAAGCAACCTCCGGGGTGGATTTCACGTCCACCATTTTCTTCAAATTCTGAAACTGTTCGTCCATCCTATTGAACCTATTGAGGAGCGATTGGGCGAGCTCCTTAGGCGGTGAAGGTGGCACTTGCCACTGGGGAGGAAAATGTCTCCCGGAGACTTGGGGGGGAAACCCCGAATGAGAGGGAGCCGCCGGGCCGCCGATAGTTGGCCCCGGCTGAAGCGGTATGTAGGGAACAACAAGGGTTTGAGATTGCGAAGGGAACTGGAATGAGGGTGGTTGTTGGCTCGATTGCCCTTGAAGCGAGGGAGATTGGATGGCTTGTGCCAGTGAAGGAGATGGAATGGCCCGCACCGATTCTTGGAGAGGTGCGATGGCCGGAGTTGATTCCTGGGGAGCGGGGGAAATAGATTTCCCCTTCAAAATGGCCTGGAAGGCCCGGAGCTGCTCAGAGGTAAGCTCTGTGTTGGCGAGGACACCTAGTAAAGAGGAGATGTCCTGTGGCGGGGATGTGTCCCCTGTGGTAACCTGCACCTCACGTGAGGGCTCATGGGAAGGACCCGCGTCCATAGCATGGACTCGCTACTCGACTGACTCACCACGACCAGGGTGGTTCTCCTCAAAAGACTCGTGAGCCATGCTTACAGTTTTCCCGGAACGCAAAAACATACACTAGCAAGCAAATAGCAGAGATTATCAAACAAGTGGATGCCTTTACGCCCTTTTTTGTGTTTTGATATTGATGATTTTTTTTGTGTTTTTAACCAGATCCGAAGTTCACACAAAATAGGGACCCTAGTTCATTTTTGTTTTCACCACCGTGTCAGCTAGGGGCTCTCGTCTCACCACGAATGGGTCGACTAACTCCGGGGAACTTCAATGGTACAACCGGCCCAGTGAACGAAGAGGAGATTCTTCGATGTCGGGGACTTACGGAGGTCCCAGTGGAGGAGATTCTAGTCCGTCGAGAGGAATTCCCGAACGGAGAGTCCTTCCTTCACCGAGAGAGGGTGATCCTTAGAAGAAAAAAATGAAAAAGAATAGAAAAGAGGGATGGATGTATGCAATGGAATGCTGACAGATATATGGAGCACAACAGAACAACGAATCAATCAAGATATAATAACACACAAGAGATAGTAAAGTAAATCACAAGAAATTGCAAGGGTAACTGAAAGAAAGCAAAAGAGGTCCCACCGTGATCGCCAATCTGTGGAAGCCGAGGAATCCACTCAAGGAGAAGAAAATGAACTAAACTACAAACTATCAAGCGACTAAAAATTAAGAAGGATTATGAAACATGCCAATATGAGGAAAGAGCATACGTAGGATGCTAAAGGGATGTGATCGCCAGAGGGGTTACCTCAAAGAAACGAAATGATCGCGTGTAACTTGTATTGAGCGCGGAGATTGTGAATCCTCGAGAGCGGGAAATGGCAGGTTGCTTCTTCCTCCCCCTTCTTTCCTCAGGTACCCTTGCAAAACAACGACAAACAAGTAACGAGTGGATCAGAAAGACGAAGGTGCAGTATTCAAATTCTAACGACGCAAGTAACGAAATGATGGCAAGACACACACCTGGTTGGTGTTGTCTTTTAAACCCCTCTCGGACACGAGTAGGAGGAAAATGCTTATGATGAGTGGCGATTATTCCGACATAGAAACGGGAAGAGACTCCCTCATAAAAGGGGGGGGGGTAGAAGATATGATATGATGAATGCAAGATAACTAAGAAAGAAGAGGAGAGAATGGCTTATTGGATGGTCGATGGTGAGATCCGGCAGAGCTTCGGCAGCATAGGGACGACGAGGTAGCGCGGCGGGCGAAGGCGGCCTCTCTCCTGCGAGCACGGGCACCCGAGGATCCGGCAGGACCTCCCCTACAAAACACCCACGGGCTAGGAATAGAATCCGACAGCCTCTCGGTGCTCTTTTTCGACCTCCTGAACTGGGGGGGTAGGCCTCAATTTATAGAGGTCGGGAGGATGGGGGCGTCCAGGGGCCTGGACGCCTCCATAACTTGGATTTTATTCAAACGACAGGCTAAGCAATGGTCAGTCGATGGTCGGGGGTCGCCCGTGAGCTGGTCGATGGAGGCGTCCAGTGGCCTGGATGCCTCCATGAAATTATATATATTTTTTGTTCAATCTCATATATATATATTTTGTCATTATTTTGTATTGATGGAGGCGTCCAGGGGCCTGGTCGCCTCCATGATGACCCCCGGATTCCCCCGAAAAGGGCGTCGGCAGTCATCCGTTAGGCATTTTCCTGGTCCCGGCAACTTCTGATGCATCCGATTGATGTTGATGCCGTTCGAATGCCGCATGATTTCCACAACGAGGTTGTTTCCGGATGCCGAAGGAGCGTTACGCTACTTGCCCAGAAGACGAGAGAAGACTCAAAGATAGGAAACACTCAAGTGATTCAAAATGCGAAAGCCGCTGCGGGGCGTCGCGTGGTAATATGAGATTTTCTCAGGGGACGTCAGGAATAGCGTGTCTACAGAACCCATTTCTTATATAGTTTTTTCAAGCCTCCCAAGGCCTTTTCCCACGCCCAGTAAGGCTCAGCCCAGCCCAAAGGTCGCTGGCTTAAAGAGGGGGTCAATGCTAAGTACCCCTTTGGTTTGAACAGAGGTGACCCTTCGTCTACCCGGTCAAAGATATGAATGGGCGCATTTTTCTGATAGGATTTAGGTTGGGCTATCTTCATATGAAATAAAGAGGACCTCCAGATGTAACGTTCAGTCATGATTTCATCAAATTTCATCAACTCTAGCGTGAGTTATGAGTTTCACAATATTAATGTTATTCCTCCTCTGTTTCATCGCGACCCTTCGTCTACCTGGTCATAAATGCGAGTGGACGCATCTCCTGTTGGGATTTGGATTCGGATGTCTTCAGATGAAATCAAGAGGACTTCTTGATCTAACTTTGGGTCTTGATTTCATCAAATGTCCTTATTCCTACCCCAAGTTATGATTTTTTCAAATTTATCATTTATTCTCCATTATTCAAATTGTGACCTTTCGGTAGCCAAAGGTAATCCTGGCACAGCTCTATTATTCAGTCCGCATTGGGCCTTGACCCCATCATAGAAGTTGTAGCTAACATCCTACTCGAAATTGTGGCTTTGGTTTAAGGTCATTTTATTAACCACAGGTGAAGTTATGAATTTCCCATTAATTACCTTTGAATTTCCCCAACAGTCACACCCCTTCATGACAACTGTCAGCCAAAGGGCTCTGGGCCCAAGTTCTGGTGCGAATTGGGCTTCCTCCCCAACAAAGAAATTTGGGCTAAGGGCTCAAGCTTTCTAACGAGCCTAATTTCATCCTTTTCTGATCTTCCTATGTTAAGTTACGGGTTTTCTAAGGATTCTTAATTAATAAGTCCAGATTTTTGGCTCGTTGAGTCTTATGTATCCTAATTATACCCGATTGGCTAGTGCCCATTTAGCGGTAATAACACCATCAACCATTGTAACGTAGATAGGGTACTAGTTGATAATGGCAGTGCGCCGGATGTTTTGTCTTATGAATGTTTCTTAAAGATGGGTGAAAACCCATCTAAGTTGCGTCCGGTCCGAACCCCCCTTTGCGGGTTCAACGGTCAAGCATCCCACCCCGAGGGACCCCTAAGCCTGCCTGTCACTCTCAGGACCCCCCTAAATCCCTGACTTTTGTGATGAATTTCATAGTGGTTAAAGGGATAACGGCCTACAATGCTATATTTGGCCGAGGAATCATCGATCGTATAAAGGCTGTGCCATCATCCTACCACCAAAAAATGAAATTCTCGACTAAATTCGGCATGGGCGAGGTCCTAGGTACCCAGGCAATAGCTAGAAGGTTCTATATGATCTTGGTGGATTGTAAACCCCCCGAAGACCCGAGCCAGAGCTTCGATATCATTGAGGAAAAGAAGGGGGCAGGCAAACCCGGAGGGGAGCTTGTTAGGTGCAAGGTAGGATCTAGAGGGAGGTGAATAGATCCCTCTACAAAAATTATGCCCAATTAAAATCACACCCAACCCAATTCAGGTTAGAAGGAAACTAACACTTCAAACTAAGCAACATATTGATAGTCAGATCTAGGCACACAAGAAAACAAAGACTTCTTACAGCAATGCTCAAATGCAGTGTGCTTCAAGTTAAAACAACTTACAAATCTAATTGTATACTGACTAACCAAGCAGTGAGCTGAACAGATTCAGTAATCAAGTAAAACTACTTAGACCATCTAGCCATTCACACTAAGAATGCATCAAGCCAATTAATCAGATAATGATTCATACAAAACAGCTCTTGAACACTTAGCACACAATGGACATACCATGTAGAAACAGCTCACATACTAACCTACGAAGGGGGTAGAAGATAAGGAATGAATGCACAAGCCAAACCACATTAGACCATGATTTTTAGGTGGTTCGGTCTGCTACCCACAGACCTATGTCCACCCCTTACTCAAACCGAGTGAGGCTTCCCCTTGCAAATGCAAGACCGCAGACTCAGTCAGCAACAAATGCTGACTAACAGCTTGAAACTGAGGGAAACAAATCCCTCACCCTGATCTCGCACCCTGCAAGACCAGACCCACTACCACTGGTAGTGACCGGAGGAACCAATCCTCCCTTCCTCTAAAGACACAGAGGGACTCGTGCTCACCAACCTGATGAACACACTCTTGATTCGACCCCAATAGAATCAGTAACACTGCACTAAGGCAGCACACGAGGAACCCACCTCACGAGGACTAAGCCTCCGCTGACACACAGCTTCCCCCGATCCCAAAATAGGGAATCCGAAATACAAAGTAGAAATGAGAAAGAACAAACAAAAACACAAATAAAAAAAAACAAACGGAATATAGCTCCACAAGAGCAGAGTAGCTTTGGATTTGATCTACGAGCTATTGAACACCACAGATCTTCAATTGAACCCTCGACTGCACTCTAATGCTTCTCTCGAGCTGAACTCTCGATCTCTCTCTTCTCTTCTTCTTCTCACAAGCTCTCTCTCAAACTCTCTTCGAACTAAACTGATTATCAGTAGCGGCTCACTCTTTTCTTTTCTGACTTCACAGCTCTGTCTATTGGAACACCCTTCTTTGCAACTACTCACTTTCTTCGAAGAACGAGGGCTTCATTATATAGAGCAGAGATAACCAAATTTTGAAATCATCTTTTCCAAAAATAATTCCCACCATTAATTCATCTGTCTTGGCAGAACAATCTTCTTCAGAGACTTTCATAGAGTGTGTCAGGTGACGTGTCAGATCTAGGAACTCGTGCCAATGATTGGCCTTCGAGCATAAGTGTGAAGTTTCCATGGCAGACATACGGCTTCAACCTTCCCAGCTATTTGTCAGCCTTACTAAGTTATTTTTCACCCTTAACGGCTATTTGTCAACCTTACAGACTCATTTGTCACCCTTGCTCGCTTGAGCTGCCTTTGAGCCTTTTGTCTCTTACTTTGAGAGTCATCGCCTTGCGACCTATTTGTCACCACTATCGAGTATTTTTCACCCTTGAACACCTATTTTTCACCGCTATGTTTTCATTTGTCAGCCTTGTTCGCTTGAGTGTCTTGCGACCTATTTGTCACCACTAGTTGGCCATTTATCACCCCTGTGAGTTATTCTTCATCATTAATGCTTATTTGTCAGCCTTATCAATTCTTTCTCACCCTTATCACTTAAGTGTCTTGAACTGCCTAAAGCGAAGTTGACTGCGGTCAACTTGACCCGATCATTTTAGTTAGTTGACTTTGACTGAGGTAGCTTGACTTGAAACCACACGAAGTTTGAACTTGGCTGGAGTCACTTTGACTGGCGTTGACTATGACTAAGTCAACTTTACTCACGTTTCATTAACTGGAATCAACTCCCTTTGCAAACAGAGCCAACTCTTCTTCTTCTTGTTCATGTCTCACAACCTTATCATCCATTTGTCAGACTTAAGATGTATTTTTCACCCTTAGCACGATCTTTGTCTCCCTTGCTGTTCTTCGGGCTGCTTTAGAACCCCTTTGATATCACTGTACACCATTTGTCTCCTTGTGTAACAGTTATTCACCATTGAGGTTCATTTGTAGCTAGGATTCCTTCATTTGTTACCTTCATAGCCCGTGCCAAGCCATTTGTCTCCACTACATATCTATTTGTCACCCTTAGCTATCTTTTGTCACATGTATCAGATAGTTTACACCGCTACGGGCTTCAACTAGTGGGTGGCTTTGGCGTCGACTCCAAAGGGTTCTGGAGTCAACTCCGTCAACATGAACTCTTCATCTTTGGCCATTCGTCAACGTGCAGAGCTATTTGTCTCCAATATCCATATATTTGTCACCCTTAACGGGTATTTGTCACCCATGAAGGCTATTTGTCACCCTTATGTACTTCAGCTGGCGAGTGACTCTAGCGTCGACTCCAAAGGAATTTAGAGTCTACTCTTCTTCATCAAATTTCTTCTTCTTCTGAATTTGAGCTTTTCTATGCCTGCAACTGCTTGACCCTTAATTGTTGGCTTCTGCGGGGAAACACTTTCAACATGATCTTCATCAAATCATCAAATTTGTTCTTCTGATCTTGAATATACCTTCTGCTCTTGCTTGATCTGAACTGTGGATCTGTCAACCAATCTGTTCAACCTGTTCTACACACAGTTCAAGGATGTGCCCATATATATATGACATCAAGCATATGATATCATAGATGAGTCAAAACCAATGCACCAATGCATGACTCATAGATGAGTCATAGTGTTTGACATCATCAAAATCACAGGGATACAACAATCTCACGCTTTTTGATGATGGCAACACTATAAGTCAAATGATCAAATTAACACACAAGGTGCAGGAGAGAAAAAAATACTGACTCATCAACCTATAAAAAAAATACTGACTCATCAACCTATTCTCCCTCTTTGACATCATCAAAATGACAGAAATAGTTTGATATAAGCAGTAGAGACATTCTCCCCCTTTGACATGGAATAAAATTCCGATCAATGCAAGTTGAAAAACTATTCTCCCACTTGATGAATGAATACATCATAAGATAAACACACACATCTCCCATAAGAAGTGAGTTAGCAATGGAAGCTGGAGATGATTGAAGCAATGTTAGTGTTAGAGTTGAGACTTAACAAGAAAGGAGATATGACATGAAAACTTCAATAGCAAAGAAGGTTTCCCTTTGACATTAGCATGAATATCAGAAAAGTTTTGGAGAAGGTCAATAAAGAGATCATCAAAAGCACATGTATGAAATAGTTTCAGACATGGAAGTAGGTCATGCACAATTGTGACATTAGCAGTCATAAGAGCAAATGATTTCCAGCAGTCATAAGGCATTGAACATAAGATTTCTAGCAGAGATTTCAAAGAAATTGATTATTCAAGAAGGTTTTCAATCTGATACCAATTTCATAAATAAAAAAAGATTAATTTTGAAGATTCTTCCATTATAAGGGCCTTATGAATTGATCCTTATTTGACAACATTGTTTAAATTTGATGTATTCAGAGTTTGTCAATAAAGTTTCTGTATTCATATCTGAGTTCAAGCTTTAATAGAAATGAACCAAACTCTCATATTGAAATTTTGTTTAACCTCGCTTCATCTTACTCATTCACATTCAATGACTCCTTCAGGAGTTTAAAAATTAGTATTGAGGTTAAACAAACATGATGATTTCTAATTTTGTCCCAGGTTCCAGCAATTTTCCTTTTCAATTTTTGCTACCAATTTCAGATTTTTCTTTTGCTTATCAACAATTTTTCTTCTTAGGAGCAATTAAGTCCAATAGATACTTTGTATCTAGAGGACACATTATTTAGATGTCAGTATCCCTAAGTACTTGGTATGACTAACTGTCATGCTTCAGATAGAACAGAGGTAGCCTTGTCACTTCATGACATATCTCATCTCATCTCATTGATGAGTGAAATATATTTCTTAGTAAACAAGCCATTGCTCTGCCTAGATTTTCACTGAATTTTCAGCAGAGTTAATAATGGTACTTCATGACACAGTCTGCTTTTCTTCATGGAAAAGAGACATGGATTCTCAGTGAACCAATGTCATTACTCTGACAATTTTAAACCTTAGGAATTATCAAACTATCCGAATGTTTAAAGATAATACTCAATTCATGTATCTCAACCAAAGTTGCCATGATTTTAATGTTTTCATATTTTAGAAGATTTTACAGACCCAACATGTAGAACCTGTTGTGTCCCTTGTGCTCTAATGATGGTGTGATGTTTTGAGGATAGTAACATAATGAGTTACCACATTATTTTGATGAGAGCAACATAATGAGTCACCACATAAGAATGCATGAGTGATCTAGTGCTTATTCTGCATATGCTCTCGGTGCACGTTTTCATCCCGCATAGGTCAGTGCATAATCTTGCTACTGCATGCATACATATACTCAGTGCAAACCGTGCCTTGTTGCATGATGTGTATTGCCTTGTGATATACAAGGTCAGTACAGAGTTTTGCTTAGACTGCATGTTTTCTTGGTGCATACTCTCATGCTGAACAAGCTAAGTCTGTGCATATGTTTGCTGCATGAACCTTGAGTCCGTGCAAGGTTGCTCACATGTCGTTAAGCTCGTGCATGCATACATAAACTCGATGCAAGCTTTGTTGCTGCACGCGACCGAGTCAGTGCATTGCTTAAGTCAGTGCAGGGTTAATTGTCTAGGACTATGCATATCATAATTATGTTTCATGGTGGGCATAAGTCGGTGCATGTTCTTCCTTTCGCTCATGTCAAGTTGGTGCAAGTCTGCATTTCACTTAGTGTCTTGTTTGTGTCTAAGGCATACATACTCGGTGCATACTTTGTTTAAGCCAAACCATACTCGGTGCATGTTTTTGGGCTGCGCTGCGAACATACATAGTCGGTGCAGGTTTTACATAAGCATACATACTCAGTGCATGTTTTCTTGCATGATCAAAGTCAGTGCATGTTTTTTGTCACATGCAAAGAGAAACGCCAGTGCACATTTGGCTTGTGCGAAATCAAACTCGGTGCAACTTGCATATCATGCAATCTCATCGTCCGTGCAAGTTTACCTTATACTAACCAGGTCTGTGCAACTTTAGTTGCTGCGAGCATATAAGTCTGTGCATACTTTGCATATATTCCAAATCAAGTCGGTGCAACTTTTGTACCATGCACACAAAGTCAGTACATTCTTCGGTGGCATGTCTGTGCATCCTTTTGTACCGTGCATACCCAAAGTTCGTGCACATCTTACATATGCAAAATGATGTCAGTGCATGATTGCATAAAGTCTATGCAAGATAGGTTTTGGCATTTTACGTCCGTGAAGTGTCTGCACTTTGCACACACCAAGTCAGTGCATTCATTGCTCATGCACACAGATAGTATGTGCATCTCTTAGCTCTGCACTCATATCAAGTCCGTGCATGATTCATCAAAGTCAGTGCATTGCTCTGTTTGGACATTCATTCTCGGTGTAGATTCCTGCTTATCAAATACAATGTCTGTGCTATCGTGTGTTTGACTGCATTAAGGTCAATGCTAGTTGCGTTGCATGCATACTAGAGTCGATGCCTGTTTGTCCCTGCTAGCCAGCCCAAGTTTATATTTGTTTCTATTCAAGTATATGCATGCTTAGCATAATGCATCCCAGGTCCATACATGGTGCCATGGTAAGGTATGTGCATCTTTTATACTTAACTAAAAGTCACCTATGCAATAGGTCAACAGCTCGTGTTCCTTAAGAAGGGCACGTGATCCAATGATGATCATCATTCATAGATGCTGCCATGTGGATCCTTATTCATCCAGATTCTGACAAGTGGAAAGGGTCTCCTGAAGCTTCCAAGCGGGAGTGTTATCTCCACATGCCTAGAGCATGAGCGCGCATATTCAGTCTGAGGAAGTATATAAGCCACCCTTCTGCAAGTCAATCAGAGACGACACTCCCGGGGAAAGATCAAGAAGAATTATCGGAGAGCAGAAGAAGAGAGAGTTCAAGAGAGAAAAAGAGAGAGAGAGTAGCAGAGAAGAAAAGAAACGAAGAAGAAGAAGAAAGAACAAGAAAAAGAAAGAGGGAGATTGAAGGGAAGAAGAAGTTCACTAAAGATTTGCTCTACTGGACCGTGGATCAAATCCAGGCCAGTCAGCTCCTTGAGAGCCACATATGCACTTCATTGTTTACAGCTTTCAGTCGTTGTTGCTTCTTGTCGTCTGTTTTCATTTTACTTTTCTTTCAAGCTATTTGTCAGGAGAGCAACCTGTGATGCTCAGCGGGCAGAGGAGGATTCCTCTAGACGGGTTAAGCTGTAAGCCCCAGCGGTTGCAGAGGTGTGGTATCCTCTGGTCGGCTAAGCTGTAACACCCAACGGGTCAAGCTATGAGTCAGCGGTTGGCGAAGCTGTAATGCCCAGCTGTTAAAGCTGTTCGTCAGCGGATGTAGGCAGACTGTGAGGCCCAGCCGTTAAGTTGTGTATCAGCGGAAGCCACACTCTAGTTGGAGTGTGGGGTGGACGTAGGTCTGCGGGTTGTAGACCGAACCACCTTAAAATTTACTTGTGCACTGTGGTTTGATTGTCTCATCTGCTCTCGATAGATGTATGTTTAGGCTGATTAATTTGTTCTTCCAATCTAGCGAGTTGTTGGGTCCCGTAGTGCAGGAACACGGATCTATCGGGGGGGTGAATAGATCCTTCTACTAAAAACTATGTCCAATTAAAAACATAACTAGCACACAACAGAATATACAAGATCGAGTAATTCAATCTAAATAGGTTTAAACTAGATTCACTCAATCTCACCGAGCTCACACGATTGCACAAACAGATAGGATAGAGAACACACAATCACAAGAATCAAACCACAAGACACGGGGATTTTTAAGGTGGTTCGGGACCACGACGGGCTCCCTACGTCCACCCCTCACCAAACCGGTGAGTCTTCACTACACGCTACAAAATGTAGCAACATGGGGACGAACCCCAACACACACACGCTGCTTCCGCAGCAATCCACACACGAGGCGTTGCCTCAAACTGCTGCCACAGCACACACACACACACACACACACACACACACACACACACCGCTGGGGAACACACCCCGCACTAAATACCTCACACGTAGACACAACTCCGTCCACACACATGTAGGACAATGCCTACACAACCACACGGAATTAAACTCCTAACATCACACACGGATATACTCCGCACAAATCGACACACATATATCAACACACACACTCGGAGATCCCTTTCTCCGAACACCCACACAAAGCATTATCTCAAATGTATATGAATCAAAAACACATATATGCTATGACCCTCCAAACAAATTATAGAGATGAAAACTAGACAGATGCATCAAGTATAAGGCTACCCCTTCTTCAGCATAATCTGATTCTCCTTGCTCGTTGACGGATGATCATAATCTTGACATCATCTTCTTCCTCTCCTCACGGCACTCCTATTTTCTTTCTTCCATTTTCTTCTTCACCTGAAAGAATAGGTAAACGGAATAATAAGCCCAAACTTTAAGCTAATCTCTAACAAGAATATGAAAATGAATGGTTTAGAGATCCCCCTCTTCTTCACCTATACGAAAGAATATATGAGCATTAGAAATGTTGTATCACAAAAATCGTAGTTCACATATAGATGCAAGAGAGAGTGAACAAAGATCATGTAAAACAATTTCAAGGAGATGATGTTTATAGCAAATATCTAAAATAGAACTAAGAGCAACTGGAGAACTAAAATCAAATGGATTTTTAGTGGATAGAGTTCCCCCTTTTTTTGTCTCATCAAATAGGCTTAAGCTTTTCTACAGGATGAAGAACGTTCTTGAAGGAAGATGAATGATTCTTTGCAAAAATGAAGTTGTAACTTGATTTCTCACGTAGCTTTGAGTAGAGGATCGATTGGAGACTTGAATCCACCTTCTTTTCTTCACATACAAGCTCAGAAAAACATGGAAGAAGCCTTTGGAGTAGCTACCTACGACCTGCACTCACAAGGGTTAGAAAACACACCCAAATTTCAGATCTAGCATCATGTTCCTTAGGGTTTACAACCCAAGAGATGGTTTTATATGTTTAGAACGGTCAAGGAACACTCCAGGGACCAGATCCACGAATTAGGGAGATATTTAGGGCATTTGGAATTGATTGGTTGGACTTTCGAAACAAGGGCAAGAATGTCATCTTTGACGGCTCCGCACAGGTGTCGACACCTGGTGTCGACACCTGGTGCCCAGGTGTATACAAAAACACCAAACAGAAGATCTGGACACTAGGTTTCGACACCTGGTGTTCTGGCTTGCTGCCAGAACTAGTTCCAGGCAGGTGTCGACACCTGGTGTCGACACCTCCTGGATAGGCTGCTAGAACCCAGTTCTGGAACCAGATGTTGACACCAGGTGTCGACTCTTGCAGTTCTAGAAGGCCCAGAGACCCAGTTTGCTAGAAATGAAAGCTCCAACCTCACCGTGAGTTTTGGGATGATGAAAGAAGGTTGTGAGGAGTTCTTCCAACCTACAAAACACATAGAGAGATTAGTTTTGCTTCAATGTTAATCTCACAAATCTCATTTCACCTTCTCTGATAGATTCATGATGACTCGTGAAAGTATAATCAAGTGGGATCTTATCCAAGATTGTTTCCATTGCTCATTCAATAAGAAAATGATGAGATATATTACATAACAAACTCATATCAGTATTTACCTCATCATTTTACCTGAATTCACCATTGATCCTCAATGTCTTGTTTATTGGTTGAATCGTCCATACACAGAGTCATGAGGTTCCAAATATGATTCACCATTACATGATAGAATAAATTTGGAATTAAAGAGTAAGGAGCAAAGCCACGCAAAACAATATTGAGTCACATTCCATTTGATCATCATTCAAACTCATCAAACCACACATCATTACTTTGGGGGCAAACAATGGTATTTGCTTCACAATCATTCATTTAGCATTACCAAAGTACACATGCATGATATGAGGCTCAATATGACATTTATCCAAGCATGTTTTCCACAAAGGCTTTCTCATCGAGTACAAAGCAATCTTACCAAGTGAATATACAATGTATGTGTAATGTGCTAACATCAAAGCACATATGAGCCTTATAAAGTCACAGATCTATCCACATGATGATATCCCAATAAAAATAGTTTGTACTCATCTCCATAATAATTTCAAACTTCATAGTGAGCGGATAATGAGTTCAACCACATGAAGACATGAATAAGCATTCACGCATAAGGCCAAGCAACAAAGTCATTTTGTAATCATCAAAATCACATACACAACAATCTCCCCCATTTTGATGATGATAAAATATTATGCTATAATTAATGCTCTCTCTCCCTTTGACATAATCAGAAATGGGGAGTATGACGGGGAATCCAAGATGGCAAGAACCTATGGACAACGGGGTTATAAAGAGAAACAATATGCACAATATGCATGAACGAATTGCAAAACTGTTTGATACCAATTGTTGAAATTGGAAATGCAAATGTGGACAATATGGTCATATAGAATGCAAGATGACAAAACGATATGCAAATGCTCACAAGTTGCAGCTATTGGAAATGGTGTATGGCATGACAATAATGAGCAAGCAAACAAGCACTCAAACACCCATAGAAAGGTATTGACTCATGCAAGTCCTGATGACTTAAGCAGATAAGATCACATGCAAAGCTCCCCCTTTGACATTGACACATTAGATGATTGGCTTTGATTTTCAAATTTTTAGATTTTTAATTTTCTTGTGAAATGCATGAAACATGATGTATGAAAATGATGAGACATGAAATGCATACAATGTAATCAAGCAGATATCTATATGTTCATGCAGCATAACTCCCCCATTTTATTTAGAGTGAAGGGATAGGTGTATGAAAAGTACAAGTGAGTCATTAAGATCTGAGTGCTCATGATTACACCGAGAGGATTATGCAGATAAATAGGAGAAGACGTACAGCAGGTCATGTAATTAATCAAATTTTCATAATACATATCAAATCAAATTACCATGTGTAAGTGAGTACCATGAGTATGAATTTTAGCCATATAGATATCCGGATTTTCAATTAAACACGATAGTAACTGCACAGACAGCATTTCCATCTAGAGAATAGCGTATTGGAGGCTTCGCGCTGCCTCAATCAAATTAATCATCAGAAATTTTCATACTGACAATCTGAATTTTTTTAAGAAGGATCAGGTTCAAATAATTCCTTTTTACGCGAGGAGACACATGGAGCTCATGCCAGAATCCCCGATTACTCAGAATATTGAACCTTGTCACCTCATTTGAACAGAGATACTTTAATCAACACTTTTCAGAAATGAACCACATCACGTCTCAGGTGACATGTGCCCAATTTACTCAGTGAAACAAAGCATTACTCTGCCTTTCATTTCAACCATTTTTTTTATGTGGAGGCAGGCAGCTTTTTCCTCAACTGTCTCTTTATCATTCATGCAGCAAGTTAAATTACTTTAGAGTGTTGAAATGAAATTCCTATATCCTTATGAATAACACTCAATTTCACATTAAAGTGCATGAAGTGTGCGAATTTGATTTAACATGTATGGAGAAAATTTAACTCAAAACAAGATAGTGTAGCCCTCCCTATGTAAATGCAATAGGCATGAAATGCTCCCCTTGAGAGTTTGACATGAAGCATACTTATTAAGACTCAGATGCAACATTATTTAGCAATGGAGTGTTTGGTCTTAGAAGTTTCAAAGGAAGGGGTTGAATAGCATATAATAACATGCAAGCATACGATGAGAGTATATGCAATATGCAATGAAAAATGAAAAGGTATGCAATCTCAGTTCTTGAAATGTTGGCTCCAAAGATATGATGCCACTGTTGGAAGTATCTATTTTGACATGTATGCAACATGGAATGTTCAAAATGATACATTTCAAAATATGCACTGCATGCATGCTGAGAATGTCAACTATGCAATAAGACACACGATGAGGTTCATCTCCCAAAAAAACACTATGTGAATGATATGCAGAGAATGATATGTAAATATGCAATGTGATGCAAGATTTCAGATTTCACAAGACACTCTATATGCACCTAATGCAACTAATGCATGACATGCATTATCAATTGTTAAAATGTGAGGACACAGTTTTATTCTGAAAAGAGAATTCAAAAAATTCATTCAAAGCATCAAAGTCATCACATGTGAACTTTTTCTTGAAAACAGTTTTGCTTTTATCCAAAGGATGAGTGGTACATTGGTAAAGACCATGGAACATTGATCAACTTGGGTCCTCAAGATGTTCAGTCACAAAAAGAATATCATCATGCTGAGAGAATGGAAAAATATCATATTCAAAATTTTCAGCATGCAAAACTCCCCCATAATCAATGCATAATTTCAGAAAATTCATTTAAGTTGGATGCCATATGCATAGATGATTCTTGGTACTGGGCGGAGACACATTCTCACGCATGGTGATAGCTTTAAGACATGCTTGACCTATCCTTCCACATGTCACCATTTTATATGCCATGTAATTATTGGAATGATGATCAAAAAAACACAATGCACTCCCATATGACATCGAGAGTTTAGCAAATTCATGAGCATTGAAAGGTAGTTTCAAATTCATCGTCTGTCAAGATATGGCACTAGCATCAAGACCAAAGAGCTTCAAACAGACACTTTATTTTCTCACTTTTGCCTTGAGTTACCTTTATTGACATCCTCAAATTCTTCACTTTATTCCGCTTACTGTAATCTTCATCAACAAGCTCCAAATCTCAATAAAGGTAGAACAAATCTCGCATTGAAGACTCTTGAGCTCCTTTCTTTCTCTCCTGCAAGAAATAGAATGATATTATCCAAAGGAGTTCCATTGAGAACCAAATTTGCATCTTATAAATAGCAGCATATAAGGATATGAAAATACAAAGAACCCCATGCCAAAACCCTTTCAAAACTCCTCTAAGATAAGAAGAGAGACCCTGAGGGTAATGGGGTAGAAGTTCAAACCAATCGGTCCTCAAGATGGGCATTTCACAACCCAAAGTGCAGACCTATTCCAGATCTGCCAAAACAGGTGTTGACACCTGGTGTCGACACCGACTGAGGAAACATGCAAAACTGCCTAAGACAGTTAATCTGAACTCAGAAAAGCCATACATGAATTAGACTCAATCTAGGCACATGGATGTTATGTAATTAACAGAGCCATGGTAAGACCTTCTACCCCGCAAACACCATATGAGATCTTAAAGGGTAAGAAACCTTCTATTGCTCATTTCAAGGTTTTTGGATGTAAATGTTTTATTCATATAAATGATAAAAGAGACCTTGATAAATTTGAACCTAAAGGTGAACTAGGAATCTTTCTTGGTTATTCTGAAAACACCCGAGCATATAGAGTGTACAATCTGAACTCTAAAACTGTTGAAGAATCTCCACACATAGTTTTTGATGAATCCTTGGTAAATTCTAATGTTGGTCAATGTAGGAATGAGGACAATGGTGAAATTTTGAAGGAAGGAGATCCTGCAGACAAATCCGAGGATGAAGAAGGACATACAGAGCTTAATGAAGAGGAGCCTACAGTTCAGGGGGAGGTAAATCAAACACATGACAATTCAATTGTTAACATTAGATATCTTAAAGATCATCCTGTAGATAATGTAATTGGAAATCTGCATGACCCCCCTAGGACTAGAGGCCACTTGAGAATTCAACATGAACTGAATGCTTATGCTTTTGTATCAAACACAGAACCCAAGTCCATTGACTGTGCTCTCCAAGATGTGCATTGGATAAATGCCATGCATGAGGAGCTCAATCAATTTGACATGAATAAGGTGTGGCATTTGGTTCCACCTCCTGATCATGAAACAGTCATAGGGACTAAATGGGTGTTTAGAAATAAAACTGATGAATCAGGGAATGTTATTAAAAATAAAGCCAGACTTGTAGCTCAGGGGTACAATCAGGAATTTAGAATAGACTTTGAAGAGTCTTTTGCCCCTGTATCTAGGTTAGAAGTAATCAGAATCTTATTAGCTTATGCATGTTCCCTAGGAATAAATCTTCAGCAGATGGATGTGAAATATACTTTTCTGAATGGGGAAATTAATGAGGATATCTATGTGAGACAGCCTCCTGGGTTTGAATGTTTAGATTTCCCTAATCATGTTTACAAACTCAATAAAGCTCTCTATGGTTTAAAGCAAGCTCCTAGAGCTTGGTATGACAGGTTGAGCAAATTCCTCACCGACAAGAATTTCACAAGAGGTATAGTTGATCAAACATTGTTTACCAAGGTGAGTCATCCAGATATTCTTATTATTCAGATTTATGTGGATGACATTGTGTTTGGGTCAACTAACCCCAAATTGTGTGAGGAATTCTCTCAAATTATGACTGATGAGTTTGAAATGAGCTCAATGGGTGAGCTCAAATTATTTCTTGGACTGCAGGTTACACAATCAAAAGATGGCATATTCATTTCTCAGTCCAAGTACATAAAGAATCTATTGAAGAAGTATAAAATAGACAACCTCAAGGAAATAGCAGCTCCAATGGGTACCTCAACAAATTTAGATGAAGATTCTAAAGGTAAACCAGTGGACCAAAAGCTATATAGAGGTATGATCGGATCCCTTCTTTATCTTACAACATCTAGGCCTGATATTCAATTTGCAGTGTGTTTATGCTCTAGATTTCAGGCTAGTCCTAAAGAAACCCATTTTAAAGCTGTGAAAAGGATTTTTAGGTATTTACTAGGCACCCAAGAGCTAGGTCTTTGGTATCTTGCTAAGTGTGAGTTAGAGCTTCTAGCCTACACTGATGCAGACTATGATGGGTGTCGAGTAGATAGAAAAAGCACTGGTGGCTATTGTCAATTCCTTGGTGGCTGTCTAGTGTCTTGGGCATCTAAGAAGCAACACACTGTAGCATTATCTACAGTTGAAGCTGAGTATGTTGCAGCATGTAATTGTGCTGCCCAAGTACTTTGGATTAAGCACCAACTGGCTGATTATCAGATAAATTTGGGATGTATTCCACTTTTATGTGATAATACTAGTGCTATATGCCTTGCTAAAAATCATGTTCATCATTCTAGGACTAAGCACATAGAGATACAACATCATTTCCTTAGAGATGTTGTAAATAAAAAGGAGATTGAAATGAATTTCATAGAAACTGAAAACCAAATTGCTGATATTTTTACTATGCCTCTTGGGAATGAAAGATTTAAATTTCTTAGAAGAGAACTTGGCTTATGTAAATTTAAGCATGATGAATGATATGTTCAGCTGCCTTGAATAAAATTTCTGATTTGGACTTGCATCTGATAGCTTGAATAAACCTGTGGATGTTGAATGTGGCATCACACTCATGATCATCATTGCATATCATTTAGTCCTGATTGTGTCTAAGCTCTCTCTCATTCAATTCTTGCCATTCATTTGCAAAATTGCATGCATATAGACAGGGGGAGTTTCTGCTAGAAATTCAGAGTGTCTTCAACTTTCTTGAATTCGTTCATCCTTTAATTCTGAATGTCGATTCTGACATTATGGCAATCTGTTAGTCAGTTCTGATTTCTAAGCAATAGAAAATGGACTTCTTCAGTTGTAAGAATTTGAATTGCTTAAGGACTGACCTAATGGTTTAAATTTTATAACTTTTTGGAGTTTAAAATTCCAATCAGTATAGGAGTAAGCTGAAAATTGATAAAACTCTCAACCCTTATCTTATTTCATGTCAGACAAAGCTAATCATATCTGAAATCATGTTAGAGAAGCTAAGTATGTGTATTGTTCTTAAACAAGTCATTCTGAAACATATAAAGGAGTAAAGGACAGCTAAGAAAGATATTGAAAAACATTGAAAATCATTGCACAATAAAATTGGCAGAGCAATGACTGGTAAATCACTGAGAAACTGAGTGATCCATCAAAGAAGTGGACAACACTTATGTCATGAGGTGCATCAGCTATCTCTGTATAAAATGATCAAAACAGTAGGGTGGTTTCATTGAGTACTTAGGGGTAACTGGCGTCTGATAAACATGTACCCTCACACAAAAAGGTGAAAATCACTTTTATTGAGTTTGATCATGGCAGAATGGTCCATCATGTTGAGTATCTAGGGGTATTGGCGTCTGATAAACGTATACCCCTATGCAAAAAGACAATGGCACCTGAATGCCCTTAATGAACTTGTATTGAAAATGCTGCTCCATCGAAAGAAATTTCATGAATGTCAATTTGTTTAGTTTCAATACATGACTTGGTATCTCTCAATCATTTTTTTGAGACTATGAAAGTAAGATATTTTAAAACTGACTCTCTCATACAAATGTGATTCTGGTTTATTGTTTTATCATGCACAGCGAACTTATCTATTGATTGTAGTGCATGAACTCAAAATTTTATAGTCTTTAAACCAGCACTCTGTCTGAAAGTAGTTTCTAAATTCATATACCTGAAGACTCTGTGCTTTAGCATGCTTATTCATGAACTACTTGTTCAGAATGCCAGTCAGCTAACTTCTTGATTTTTCCCTTGCATTCCCTTTCCCTCCTCTTTGTTGATGGCAAAGGGGGAGAATATTGTCTAGGGGGAGAATATGTTGTCTGAATAATATTGTCTAGGGGGAGAATATGTTGTCTGAATTCTGAATTCATTTACAGGGGGAGAATATGTTGCTTGCATTGTGTAGCATGCATTCATAGCATCTGCATGTCAATCTGAATAACAAATCATGTTTTT
Organism: Amorphophallus konjac; assembly: GCA_022559845.1. Lineage (NCBI taxonomy): Eukaryota > Viridiplantae > Streptophyta > Magnoliopsida > Alismatales > Araceae > Amorphophallus > Amorphophallus konjac. The sequence goes on along the minus strand of CM040122.1, from coordinate 322,833,980 downwards.
CATCAAAATACATAAACATACATCTGTTTGACAAGATGTTGCTATTCTATTTAATAAGGGATTGCCATCATCAAAAAATGGGAGATTGTTGTGACTCCTCTGTGTTGATGATGTTGGCATTTGCTTCATTTCTTTGGCAACGCCTTATCTTGATTGATTGTTTATTTTGATTGATTGGCAACAGTTCCTATTTTGATGAAATTGCTTTTATCAGGTTGTCCGTGTACATAATGCAGTCAGAGTCTATACTGTGTTCTGCACACACTCACAAGTCTTCACAGTGCTTTGCAGCATGAAACTCTATACATTGGCATACATTGCAGCGTCAACACATTGCATCCTTTTTACAAGTGTGTACATTGCATCACATTGTTAAAGTCTGCACATCGGCTAAGTGTGTACATTGTTCACCTTAGTTAAAGTCCATTCATTGGACTGTGCATAGTCTATACATTGCCCGTCGTTGCAAGTCCATACATCCACAGTGCATTGCATAGTCTATACATTGCATGTTCAAGTTCAAAGTATATACATTGCTGCATTACCTGCTAGAGTGAAGTATATACATTGACGCAAAGTCTGTACAGCCATCAGTGATCTTCCAAGTATGTACATCAATTTACTTAATGAATGCAAGTCTATACATTCGTCTAACTTGCATTATTCATCAAGTATGTACAGCCTTGTCTTGCATTCAACTTCACAAGTGTGTACAACGAAGTCTATACACTCGTGAGTGTTTTTATCAAGTCTATACATTGGATGTTGTTCTTCAAAGTATGTACATCGCATCATATTGTTCATGCAGTGTCTTGGTGAAGTCTATACATCGTTTCACTGTACAGGTCCATACATTGCATTGCATTGGCTAAGTGTGTACACCAGTCTGTCTCTGTTGAGTCTAAGGCTTTGGGCAAAGTCTATACATTAGTCTTCATATTCGAAGTCTATACAGTGGTATTCAGCTAAAGTCTGTACATCGGACTTTCACTTAAAGTCTGTACATCGCTGCTTTGTCAAAGTCTGTACATCGCAGCTGTGTTGAAGTCTGTACAGCCATTCTCTTATCAAAGTCCATACATCCTTCTGTTGGAATTCCAAGTCCATACATCGGACTATTTGAGCAAGTATGTACAGCATTTCATTCACACCGGAAGTCTATACATTAGACTATGGCAAAGTCTATTCATTCATTTCCAGAAGTTCAAGTCCATACATTGATCATTTGGGTAACAAAGTCTGTACAACGTGAGCTTCGGTTCTTAAAGTCTATACATTCTCCCGTTCAAATCCTTCAAAGTCTATACATCAGTTTGATTGAGTAAGTCTGTACAGCATGCCTTGTTGTTCACAGCCTTTAAAGTCTGTACATCGGCTTTGCATCTGCAAGTCTGTACATTGGCTTCATATCATAAAGTCTGTACATTGGCTTCGCATCTGCAAGTCTGTACATCGGTTTGATATCATCAAGTCTGTACATTGGCTTCAACTCTCCAAGTCTGTACAGCCACATCTCAAAGGCTAAGTCTATACATCACTGTGGCTGCTCGAAGTGAAGCATAGTCTATACACTCCTCACCTTTCCCTACGTTTGGCCAAGTCTATACACTCATACCTTTCCCTACGTTTTCTGGCCAAGTCTACACATCGTTACCTGGCGTTTGCTTCAAAGTCTAAACACTCGTTTCTAAGGCAAAGTCTATACATTCGTTTCTAAGGCAAAGTCTGTACATTGCCTTTGGACCTCAGAGTCTATACAGAGTCTGAATCCTCTAAAGTCTGTACATCATATTGCCTTTGCTTTGGTCAAGTCTGTACAGCCAGGGAGACTGTTTAGTCTATACATTCCTTCACTGTAGCTGGCACGAGGAGAAGTCTGTACAATGGTCTTAACTTTCCAAGTCTATACATTGGCCTCCATGCCTCAAGTCTCTACATCGGATTGTTTGGCCAAGTCTGTATAGCCAACGCCTTCATTGATTCCAAGTCTGGACACTGGTCTTCAGGCGTTCCAAGTATGCACATTGATTCAGGTTCTCCAAGTCTATACAATGAAGTCTGAACATTGCATTTGCATTCACAATGTCTTCACACCTAAAGTCTATACATTGTGTCGTTCACATCTGCAAGTCTAGACATTGGAAAGTCTATACACTGTATTGTGCATACTATGATGTCTGTACAGGGTTTATGCTTAAACTGATAATCTGATACTATGTCTGACAGGGATTCTCTACAGGGATTGCTGACATGGCTCGTGATCCCAGGAGGACGAGGTGATCAGATGATGACACGTGGATAAAGTTACCTCGGATCTGGCAAATTCCTTGGGCGGGAAAATGTGGAAACCACGCGCCCTTATCCACCTGCTGCCAGTATATATTTAAGCCTTGGTGTTTAGATGGAGGTTGATCGAAATCTGAAGAGAGCAAAGTCTATACAGCAAGTCTGAAAGCAGCAGAGTGCCATCGATCCACTGTGAGAAGAGAAACAGAGAAGAAGAAAGAGAGAGAAGAGAAGATCAAGAGAGATGAGTTGAGAGAGCTTGATTGAGAGAGTGAGATTATGAGAGTTTTTGTTTGAGAGGTTGTATCTTAGTCTCTTGGTTCAGAAACCAGAGCTGAGCATTGCTCATTCGAGCTACATTCCCATTTTGGGTTTTCATTTTCGTTTTGCTTCTGTCTTTCATTTCCGAATTCCTGTTTCTTCAAGCTGTGAGTCAGCGGATTTGTAGTGGAAGTCTCCACTGGACGGGTTAAGCTGTATTTCCCCAGCAATTGCAGAGGATCTGTTCCTCTGGTCGGTAAGCTGTAGTGCCCAGCGAAGCTGTGTATCAGTGGTTGTTGGCCAAGCTGTAGTGCCCAGCATACGCAAGCTGTACTGTGCAACAGTAAGCCATACTCGGTTGAGTGTGGGGTGGACGTAGGTCCTTGACCGAACCACCTAAAAATTGTGGGTGTTTTGTGTTTGTGTGATTGTCTATGAATTGTATGCTACTGGTTGTCTTGTTTACTTTAAGAGCTTGATTCGGTTCTGTTGAAATCTAGTATCAGGGTTAGTGATTTAGCAGATTTGCCTATATTCCGCATTTGAATCTTACATTGGTTTTTAAATAGGCATTAGATCTATTCACCCCCCTCTAGATCCACATTTCGTGGAGATAGACTGCGTCCATCTAACTCAACACTTGGTATCAGAGCCACACTCTTCTACAGGGACTCATCGCCCGAAGAGGATAGGCAGAGATGGATGCTCGAGGGATGATAGCTGAAGGTCACTCAACAACTAAGCCCCCATTCTTCGATGGATCTAACTACGCATACTGGAAGAATCGTATGCAAGTGTTTCTGAGGGCTAAGGATTACGAGATCTGGAAGGTTGTCAGCAAGGGACCTTATGAGCTGTCCCCGAATGAAGATGTCTGGACCAAGGAGGAGATCAGAAGGTCCACGCTAAATTGGAGTGCCATAAACGCCATCCAGTGCTCTCTGCACCCTACCGAATTCTCCCGCGTGTCAGCCTGCAAATCAGCCAAGGAGATGTGGGATGCATTGGAAGTCATTCATGAGGGTACATCTCAAGTAAGAGAGCAGAAGGCCAATCTTCTTGTATCCGAATATGAAGCCTTCAAGATGAAACAGAACGAGACCATCAGCGAAATGTATGCTCGGTTGACTGTCATTACCAATGGTCTTAGAGGTCTAGGGAAACCTCAGACAGAATATGATGTGGTGAGGAAGATTCTGCGGTCCTTGACTCATGCTTGGCACACAAAAGCTACAGTGATGGAGGAGTCAAGGGATTTGCGTAATACAAGAGCTGATGAGCTGATTGGCTCGCTAATGGCATATGAGATTAATATGCCAAGGACAGAAGAAGCTGAGAGGAAGAAGAAGCCGATAGTGCTGAAGGCTGGTTCAAGCAATTCCAACAAATCCAGCTCCAGCAGTTCTTCATCATCAGAGGAGAGCCCGAATGAAAAAGATATGACTCGTTCTGAGATGGCCATGATGACCAGAGAGTTCAGGTGATTTCTCAGAAAAGGAGCAGGATGATTCGATCAAAAGAAATACAGTGGCGGCCGAAAGGATAAAAGCTATAAATCTAAACCTGCTAAGAAAAGTGAACCTAACGTCTGTTACCAATGCAGGAAACCGGGCCATCTGAAAGCTGACTATCCAGATGCAAGCTGTACTGTGCAGCAGTAAGCCATACTCGGTTGAGTGTGGGGTGGACGTAGGTCCTTGACCGAACCACCTAAAAATCGTGGGTGTTTTGTGTTTGTGTGATTGTCTATGAATTGTGTGCTACTGGTTGTCTTGTTTACTTTAAGAGCTTGATTCGGTTCTGTTGAAATCTAGTATCAGGGTTAGTGATTTAACAGATTTGCCTATATTCCGCATTTGAATCTTACATTGGTTTTTAAATAGGCATTAGATCTATTCACCCCCCTCTTGATTCACATTTCGTGGAGATAGATTGCGTCCATCTAACTCAACAACTCAAGCTTGTATATTCCGCTGTGTGTTAGTTGTGTTTTAATTGGACATAGTTTTTAGTAGTAGGATCTATTCACCCCCCCTCTAGATCCGTGTTCCTGCACTACGGGACCCAACAATTGGTATCAGAGCGAGGCTCTGTTGTCCCTAGATCTTGCGATCTACAGAGTGATCCCAGTGCATTCCACAATCATGAATTTTTCTACTGAACATATATCAATGAACTATTTGCCAATCTTCACTGGTTTGAATTTTAATTCATGGCTAGGTAAATTGTGTGTGGTGATCAATTCTATTAATCCTAGTCTTTGGAAATTGATTTGTCATGGTCCACACATATTACCTCTAGATGAGACCAAGTGATCTAATCAGGATAAAATGATGCATCATGATAATGTTACTGCTTTGAGTTTATTGAAAGCTTCTGTAAGTAGTAACAAGTATCCATTTGCATCTTCTTGTAGGATGGCGAAGGAGCTAATGGACAGGCTGATCAAAGCTCAAGAGAAGGAAAGGCAAAAATGTCTCATGGCCGATGATGCTGATCAACAAAGTGACAAAAATACAGAAGAGGTAAATTCTGATTCTGAAGAATTTACTCTTGACGATCTTGTTGAAGCTTATGATGAGTTGGCAAAACAATATAAGAAAGTCAAGTTAGAAAACAGAAAATTGAAAAAGAAATCTAAAAACTTGGTCCATGAAAATGGTTCTTGTGATAAATGTTCTGAGCTTGTTAACTTCAATGAACTTTTAGAGCTTGATGTTGAATGTCACAAAGAAACCATTGCTTGTTTGAGAAATGAGAATGTTGCACTCAAGAATAAAATCGATCAATTGGAGAAAACTGAAAAAATATAAGAAACAAAATGGAATCAAACTCAATTGATCAGGATATTTGCAATGAATTGATTATGAATGATAAACTTGCAAATAAAAATGAAGAACTTAAAAAGGAAAATAATGCTATATTGATTCAGACATCTCTGGTTGAAGGCAGCATGGAGTTTCTTGAAAAAGAACATGTTTTGTTAAAATCTGAAAATGAAAAATTGAAACATCTAAACACAACCATGTCAAAAAAAGTTACTTGCTTTTGAAAAAGGGAAAAGTTTGGTTGTTGATGATTCTGAAAAGATGCATGTGCTAGAACAAATGATGGAGAGCTACAAAACCATCAATGCCCAATTGAATGAAAAAATCATTTTCTGTGACAATGAGATCATTTCCTATGAATTGCATATTTCATCACTTGAAAAAGAAATTCTTGATCTGAATGCTTCTTTGCGTAAGTTTATGAACGGGGAAGAAAATCTGAACAAGATATTGGGGACTAAGATGAATTTTCAAAAAGAGGGGCTAGGCTATAATCCTGTGAACAAAAAGAACTTTGAAAATAAAGTCTACACATCATTTGTCCATAGTTCTAATATAGCCAACACATCTAATGGGTCTCCAAATCAATCTGTTCCTCAAACAACCAAGCAATCAAATGAAAGTCTGAAAAAGAAACAAAACTTGCATCAAAAGGCTAAAAGTGTTGTTGGTGTCACAATGAATGCTAAGAAAAATCATGTTACACACACACATGCATCCACAAAGAAAACCTCATATTTTTATTGTGGTGAACTTGGTCATATGATACATGATTACTTTTTGATGAAATCTGAAGATCTAGATGCATGCAAGAAAATGAATGGCTTCACAAAGCCAAGAAAGTTTTTGAACACAAAAAGAACTTTTGATAACTCTTATGTTCATGCAAGAAGACCATTTGAAAGAATTGGTCCATTGAACTGTTTGCAGTGTGGAAGGTTCGGTCAAAGGATGAACAATTGCTTTAGGTTGAAGATTGATAACATCTCTACAAACCCACAGAAATTTCATGCTCATCCTGTTGTGAAGAAGAAAAATTTCCATGCTTATAATGATAACATTCATGCTAAATCACAGAAATTTGATTATCATGTTTATGAGAATTCTGTGAAGTCTCTTGGTGGTTGTCATTATTGTGGTGAGTTTGGGCATACCATGCATGTTTGCTCCTTAATGTATTTTGATGATATGCATGCCCAAGAACTGTGGAAGGCACCCTCTAGAGGTGCAACTAACCATCCAGGACCCAAGAAGGTTTGGGTACCCAAAACAACCAAATGAGAACTTTGTTGCAGGATTGCATTAAGGTCAAGGGGAAGGCTTTAAGTCGACTTGGCCAGTTCTGGTGTGATGCCTTGGTGAACATGGGCTTGTCCCTGAGTTGATACTTGAAGCTCATCATTCATACTTGCAACTCATAGGAGATTGTCTTGTGCAAGAAAAAGCATTGATATTGGCCTTCTCATTTGTATTGAATTGATATTGACATGAATTGAGCACTTTACAGTGCAGGTTTGATAATGACCATCAACCCCTGAAATCATGGTAAGAATTCAAATGTTTGAATGTATCACCATGTGCCTAGATGGAGTTTAATTCATGTTTGGCATTTCTGGGCTCAGATTAACTATCTTAGGTAGTTTTGCTTGTTCCTCAGTTGGTGTCGAAATGCCCATCTTGAGGACCGATTGGTTTGAACTTTTACCCCATTACCCTTAGAGTTTCTCTTCTTATCCTAAAGAGTTTTGGAAGGGTTTTGGCATGAGGTTCTTGATCTTGTCATATCCTTATGTGCTGCCTTATATGAAATGCGAATTTGGGGTCTCAATGGAACTCCTTTGGCTAATATCGATATATTTCTTATAGGAGAGAAAGAAAGGAGTATGTTGATGAAGATTACAACAAGCGAAATAAAGCAAAGAATCTGAAAATGTCAATAAAGGTAACTCAAGACAAAGGTGAGAAAATGAAGTGTTTGTAAGAAGCTCTTTGGTCTTGATGTTAATGCCATATCTTGATAGATAATGATTTTGAAGTTTTGAATACCCCTTGGTTGCTTTTGACAATGTGGATGATGAATGCTTGGCTGAATGGTATTGGAATATCTGAGCAGTATATATGAGAGTGTAACCATTGAATGTCTTTTGCTAAACCCCCGATGTGATATGGGAATGCATTGTATTTTTCTGATCATCATTTCAATGATTACATGTTATATAAAATGGTGACATGTGGAAGGGCAGGTCAAGCCTGTCTGAAAATAATCACCATGCGTGAGAATATGCCTCCGCCCGGTACCATGAATCATTTATGCATATGGCATCCAACTTAAATGAATTTTCTGAAATCATGCATTGATTATGGGGGAGTTTTGCATGCTGAAAATTTTGAAAATGATATTTTTCCATTCTCTCAGCATGATGATATTGTGTTTATGGCTGAACATCTTGAGGACTGAAGTTGATCAATGTTCCATGGTCTTTACCAATGTGCCACTCATCTTTTTGGTTAAAAGCACAACTGTTTTCAAGAAAAGTTCACATGTGATGATTTTGATGCTTTGAATGAATTTTCTGAATTCTCTTTTCAGAACAAAATTGTGTCGTCACATTTTAACAATTGATAATGCGTGTCATGCATTAGTTGTATTAGGTGCATATAGAGTTTCATGTGAAATCTGAAATCTTACATCACATTACATATTTGCATATCATTCTTTGCATATCATTCACATAGTGCTTTTGGAAGATGAAGCCCATCGTGTGTCTTGTTACATAGTTGGCATTTCTAGCATGCATATAGTGCATATTTTGAAATGCATCATCTTGAACATTTCATGTTGCATAAATGCCCAAAAGAATACTTCCAACATTGGTCATCATATCTTTGGAGCCAACATTTCAAGCATTGAGATTGCATACCTTTTCGTTTTGCATTACATATGTATATCTCCATTGTATGCTTGCATGTTATTATATGTTATTCAACCCCTTCCTTGAAACTTCTAAGACCAAACACTCCATTGTTAAATAATGTTGCATCTGAGTCTTAACAAGTGTGCTTCATGTAAAATTCTAAGGGGAAGCATTTCATGCTTATTGCATTTACATAGGGGGAGCTACACTATCTTGTTTTGAGTTAAATTTTCTCCATACATGTTGAATCAAATTTGTAAACTTCATGCACTTTAATGTGAAATTGAGTGTTATTCATAAGGATATAGGAATTTCATTTCAACACTCTAAAGTAATTCAACTTGCTGCATGGATGATAAGAGACAGTTGAGGAAAAAGCTGCCTGCGTCCGCATAAAAAATTGGTTGGAATGAAAGGCAGAGCAATGCTAAGTCTCACTGAGTAAACTGGGCACATGTCACCTGAGACGTGATGTGGTTCATTTCTGAAAAGTGTTGACTAAAGTATCTCTGTTCAAATGAGGTGACAAGGTTCAGTATTGTGAGTAACCGGGGATTCTGGCATGAGCTCCATGTGTCTCCTCGCATAAAAAGGAATTATGTTGAACCTGATCCTTCTTAGAAAAATTCAGATTGTCAGTATGAAAATTTCTGATGATATATTCGATTGAGGTAGAGCGAAGCCTCCAATACGTTGTTCTCTACTTTGAAATGTAGTCTGTGCAGTTACTATTGTGTTTACTTGAAAATCTGGTTATCCATATGGCTAAACTTCATTCTCATGTTACTCACTTGCACATGGTAATTTGATTTGATATGTATTCTGAAAATTTGATTAATTGTAATGACCTGCTGTATGTCTTCTCCTATTTATCTGTATAATCCTCTAGGTGTAATCATGAGCATTCTGAACTTAATGACTCACTTGCACTTTTCCTACTCCTAACCCCTCACTATAAATCAATTGGTATCACTTCTTGTGAAGGAGTTATGTTGCATGTATCTATAGATATCTGCTTGATTACATTGTATGCATTTCATGTCTCATCATTTTGATCATACATCATGTTTCATGCATTTCACAAGAAAACTAAAAATCAAAAATTTGAAAATCAAAATAGTCATCTAATGTGTCAATGTCAATGGGGGAGCTTTGCATGTGATCTTATCTGCTTAACTCATCAGGTCTTGCATGAGTCAATACCTTTCTATTGGTGTTTGAGTGCTTATTTACTGGCTCATCATTGTTCATGCCATACGCCATTTCCAATTGCTACAACTCATGTGCATTTGCATATCATTTTGTCATCTTGCATGACCACATTATCCACATTTGCATTTTCACTTTCCACAATTGGTATCAGACACTTGGTCTAAGAGTTTCATTTCAACAATTGGTTTCCAACAGCTCTGTAATTAGTTCATGCATAATTGTACACATTGGTTCTCTTCATAATCTGGTTGTCCATGGGTTCCTACCCTTCTGGATTTTCCATCATAATCCCCATTTCTGATTATGTCAAAGGGGGAGAGAGTATTATAGTATAATATTTTGTCATCATCAAAATGGGGGAGATTGTTGTGCATTGTGATTTTGATGATTACAAAATACCTTTGTTGCTTGGCCGTGTGCGAGAATGGTTGTTCATGTCTTCATGTGTTTGAAGGTTGTTCATGTCTTCATGTGTATGAGAATGGTTGTTCATATCATCATGTGGATGCATTGTAATTCTATAAGGCTTATCATCATGTGGATGCATTATGATTCTATAAGGCTCATACGTGCTTTGAGGTTAGCACAAACATTGCATATACATTGTCTCTACACTTGCCACCAAGGTAATAATGTGTGGATTGATGATAGTTTGGATGATGATCAAATTGAATGTGAACTCAGATAAAACAATGAGGTAAGTGTTGCTCTGAACTGAATTTGGAACTCATATGAGGATCTTAAGATGAAAATGTTATCAAAGCATTTATGTGTCTCATGCAAGTACTTTCATGTTCATACTTCATGTCATTTGGGTCTCGGCCTCAAAACTAGCTTCATATTTTAATGCATGACCCATATATTTTGATCTTGATCTAACCTCTTGCTTTGTCATGTTTTTCAGGATGAAAAATCATGGTTGATCTTCATGGGATTTTGGTAACATTTAATCAATTGTTTCCCCTTGATTTGTTGGAGGTTTTAGCCCTTTTTCATACCCAAACAAGAAGGGGTCGACCCATCGGGTCGACCCTCTGAAGTTCTGTTCAAAACAGAACTTAGTTTTGAAACCTGCTGAAAGGGGTCGACCCGTGGGTCGACCCTGGGGTCGACCCTGGGGTCGACCCCTGTAACCCAGAACCTTAAATCAAGTTCGGTTTTGGTTCTGGAAGCACGAGGGTCGACCCCTGGGGTCGGCCCATTGAAATTTTAGGTTCTGTTTGGCTTCTGTGAGCCCGAGGGTCGACCCCGGGGTCGACCCCTTCCGATCGAACGTCCAGCCACCATCTTTGACCACCGTTTTCTTGCCCCAAAAGTCCTACCAATCAATTCCTAATGCCCTATATGTCTCCCTAATTCGTGGATCTGGTCTCCAAGCTGTCCCTTGACCGTTCTAATCATTTATATACATCTCTTGGGTTGCCAACCCTAAGGGATATGATGCTAGATCTGAAAATCATTTTCTTCTAACCCTTGTGTGTGCAGGTCGCAGGTAGAAGCTCCAAGGCTTCTTTCACCATGTTTTGAGCTTGTGTATGAAGGGAAGAACAAGGTTTCACGTCCTCATCCATTCCTCTGCCACAAGCTGCGAAGAAATTCATGCTACAAGCATCATCCATGCAAGAATCAATCATTCTTCTTCAAGAACGGGTTTCATACTTCAGAAGCATTCAAATATGTTCAAAGGAGAGAAAGGGGGAGCTCTAATCACTGTAACATCTTCTTCATTCTGATTTCTCGAAATCGTTGTTGTTGATAGAGCTTGAATATCTACTTTAAGACATCTTAGGATGGTTTTATAAGTCTTATATCCACTCTCTCTTGCATACATATATATGAGCTGCGAATTGTGTGATTCAACAATCCTAATGCTCATGTGATCCCTGTATAGGATGAAGATGAAGAGGGGGATCTCTAAACCGTTCATTTCTATTGTCTTGTTTGAGATTAGCTTGAAGTTTGAGCTTATCATTTCTATCTGTTCTTTCAGGTGAAGACGTGCAACTCGAGGAGACGAAGAAGATGATATCTAAATCATGAGCATCCGTCAATGAGCAAGGAGAATCAGATTTTGCTGAAGAAGGGGGAGCCTTATACTTGACACATATGTCTAGTGTTCATCTATATAATTTGTTTGGAGGGTCATAGCATATATGTGTTTTTGGTTAATATACATTTGAGATAATACTTTGTGTGGGTGTTCGGAGAAAGGGGTTGTAGACACGCCAAAATTGACGTTATGTTGATCAAATCTCATGTTATTATGTAAACGCCCCAAGTGGACTTCAATATTCCTATAACATGAAGTTTTTCTATTTTTGAGAATTTTATGCATTTTTTTTTGCATCCTTCGTGATTCACGACCTGACGAAGGGCGTTACTTTCGAAAGTAACGACCTGTCATAGGGCGTTTTCAAAAGAAGAGACGACCATAAGTGAGGGCGTCCATTCCTGGTATTATCCGTTAATTTCTGGAATTATCTACTTTCAAAATAAAAAGCATTTTGTGAGTAACGTCCTCTCTCAGGGCGTGTTTTTAATAAACGTCGTTACCTCAGGCGTGTTCCCTTGATTTCTTTAAACAAGAAAGTTTTATTTCCAAAATTAAATCCAGGAAGAAACGGCCTTTCCTAGGTCGTGTTTCAAGAATCGTCTCTGTGAAGGTCGTCAATTCCTGATTTGACGCCCTGTCCTAAGTCGTGTTCCACTCCAGAGTCCTTCCTTTTTCCATCTTTCCCTCACAGTTCCCTACCATCCATGGGACTCTTGCTCGATCTTGATCTTTCCCTGGATGCCTCGTTGCCCGTTCTTATCATTCCTTGATTTGATCACATCCGCTGGAGGCACTATAAATTGAAGTCTCGATCGATCGTGTGAGGGGTTAATGACTCAGAAGGTTAAGCACTCTAAGCATTCAAAAGGTTAAGCATTCAGAAGGTCGCGAGCAGAGCCTTCTTCGTTCTTTGCTGCTTCCCCTCTGCATCCTTCGTTGGGCTTCATCCGGTGCTTCATCCATCTACTTCCATCATACTCATCCGGTTTTCCCTTTACTGTCGCCAGGGACAGCAGGGTTTCTCAGCTTTTCATCTGTTTGTTCTACTTCATTTATACCACTCCATTCATCATATTTATTCATCCTTCATATTTATTCACACCTTGCTGCATTTTTTATCATCATATTCCCCCTCCCTTAAGTCTTATTAAGGGGTTTTAAAACAACAAAAAAGAGGTGCGCACGTTGATGTCCCCTTTTCATTGCATATGCCATTTGGGATTGATACTACAGCATCGCGACTGATCCTTTCTTTCTTTGCTTGTTTGTTGTCTATTGTTACAAGGTAATCAAAGAAGAGAACCCTTCTCATCGGCCGGCCGATTGAGGAAGGAGGAAGAAACTCCACATCATCCCGCATTTCCATTTTCACCAGGTAATTGTGATCCTTTCCATGTTCTCATCTCCTCTTGAGACCCTCGCGTCTCTGGCGATCACATCATCTCCACTTTAGCACCTCGTGCTATTTTTATTGCATCTTATGCATTTTTGTTTATTCATTGTTATTAATTTAACTTCTCCTAAGTGAGGATTTTTAATCCGATCTACAAATTGGCGATCACGGTGGGACTTCCACTGTTTTCTTCATTGATTACCATCTCCATTGGCACCCTCGTGTGCCCTTTCCCCTTGGCACCCTCGTGTGCCCTTTCCCCTTGACACCCTCGTGTGTCCTTTCCCCTTAGGCACCCTCGCGTGCCCTTTCCCCTCGGTACCCTCGGTACCCTTTCCCTTGTGCCCCTCGGGCACCCTCCATTGTGCACCCTGCACACTCCCCAGATCAGTCAATTGCTGCTTATTAACGCCTTCAACAAGGGCGTCTTTTGATTTAACGCCCCTCACAGGGACGTGTTTTGTTGATTAACGCCCCCTTCCAGGGCGTGTGTTTATTGCACCTGCTGGCGTTCTGTTTGCTCATTTTATCGTCTGCTATTTAACGCCCCTCTCAGGGACGTGTTTCGTTGAGTAACGCCCACTCCCAGGGTGTCTTTTACCATAACTGCTGTCTGCTGCATGCTTATCATATTGTCTGTGTATTAACACCCCTCTCCGAGGCGTTTCATTTCTTATCAACGCCTGTCATTAGGGCGTTTCTCTTTATCATAACTGCTGCTGCTGCTTATCATATTGCCTGTGGATTAACGCCCCTCCCCGAGGCGTTTCATTTATTATCAGCGCCTATCATCAGGGCGTTTTCTCTGAGTTTTGACGCCCTCCTGTGGAGGCGTCCTTTCTTTATAACGCCTCACCTAAAGGCATGTTTTCCTACCGTCTGTGAGCCCCTCACAGAGTTTAATGACAGCCGCGCTGCCGTGTTTTCATTTTGTCACGACCTACCGCAGGGCGTGTCTTTCCTCCTGCTGTGAAAATGACCTTTCCCAGGGCGTTTCTTTACTGTTCTTTTCACAGATTAGCTCTTATTCATTGCTTGGCATTTGTCTTGATATTACATTGCTGCTTGGATTGTCTTGATTTGTTGGCTTGGTTGAGAGACTTCCTCTCTCTACCCTAGGATCCACACACCCTTCTTGGAATCGGGACGACCCTCCATTGAGCATTCCGTCTCTTTAGACCGGAAATCCCTTTTCCAAGACCTCCATAAGTCCCCGCACCCGTGGATTCCCTCACGGACGCCGGGCTGGTTGTACCCTTGAAGTACCTGGAGTTTAGAGAACCTATGCGTTGTTAAAGAGAGAGAAAAACTTAGTTGACCCGGAGGTTACACTTGGATCAAACTAGGTCTCATTTGGCAAAAGAGTGAACTTTCACAAATAATCCACCCTAATTCAAACATCAAACATTAAAATCTTGCGTTTCTTGCCAACCTTGTTTGCATAAACATAGTTGGGTGATTTGATTGCCTTGTTTGGATTAAATATCTTGTGATAGTTCCTTCATTAAACACTCTCTCTTTTAAGAATGAAACTCCGTTCAGGTAAAACCATCAACATGTCAGGTAACGGGTACTCTTATGATAATGAGAATGAGAACATATTTGGTCAATATGAGGACCCTCTCCAGGATTCTGTTTATTATGAGGGGAACTACCTTCCTCCTCACCCCCATTACTCACAAGTTCATGTGGTTGATACCACTATTCATGAGGCGGACCCCTCGTCTCAAGTTCCATCTTCCAATACTTCGGGGAACCCTTCCCCACCCATCAACGTCACAGATTTAATCCAAGCTCTCTCTCAATTGGATGACTCCCAGTGGCAAGCCATTCAGGTCCCTTTGAAGGGGAAGTCGGTTCTTTCTTCTTCTTCTAATCCCCCTCCGGCCATGAGCGGCCATCAGATTGTTAATGACCAGGCGGTCTTGCATCCCCCCTCCTCTCGTCCACAAACGCCTACTGCGGCCATGCCGGCCCAGCAGGCGAGCTATTCAGCGGTTAGGCATCAATCCTTCCAACCTCCTCGGATTCTACGAACGCCTATACCGCCTTCTTTTGCTCAGAATCAGGCCTCGGTCGAGCCCGATACCAACACTCTCTTGCTTCAGAAGCTGGCCAGCATGGAGGAACAACTCAAGAAGGTTACAGCAACTAAGAATGCTCCGGAAATTTCTCTTCCTACGTTGCTGGTGTTCCATTTACCACCTTCTGAAATGCCGAATTTCCGGCGATATAATGGGACGGGCAACCCATTCATTCATTTAAAGGATTTCCGATATGAGACTTCCTTTTGGCAGGACAATAAGGCCTCCCTGGCCTACTTATTCAGGAGGTCTCTTGAGGGGCCAGCCCTCGAATGGTTTTATTCTCTGGAGCCAGCTGATGCCGGTGATTTTGATGTTATTCAAAGAAAGTTCCTGCAAAAGTACAGAGACCGGGTGGGACCTTCCCTTTCTGTTACAGATTTAGTTGCCGAGAAAATGAAACCCGAGGAGGACTTCATTGTATTTGCTGATAGGTGGCGGTCTATGGCCGAGAAATTAAAGGACACATTGTCAGAACAGGAGCAAGTGAAAATGGTCATTTCTAATGCAACCCCCCAATTCCGGCACATTTTGGCCATGAATCGGCTAACAACTATGGAAGAGCTCTATGAAAGAGCTCGTTATATACAAACACAAATGAAGGACTCGCCCATGATGGGCATGTTTGAGCCAAAGCCTCGGCTATTTAAAAAGAATACAAATGTCAACAGCGGGCCCATGACTGAAGGCACTGTCACAAATGAGCAGGTTGGCGTAGTTGTCAACCCCCATAATCAAGCTAACCCACGTCCACCACCACCTCCACGACAGAACCCTCATTTTAACCCTACTCCACCACCCCAATTCGCGCCTCAACGCTCTTTCACTCCACCGCAAAACCAAGCCCCCCGCATAGATCCTCCAGCTCCACCACAATACCATCAAGTGCCCCCACCAACCAACTACGGCCAACAACAACAACGGAGACCGCCACTTGGCCCCAAAAGGGACCACTATCCCCCACTTCCTGAAAGTCTCCCCGATATTTTTAATGCCCTGATGGCCGCCAACTTGCTCGCATTACCAAAGGAAAGAACCGTGTGGCCCGCTAATGTTAACACATCCCGTTATTGTGCCTTTCATCGCGGCCCTGGTCACAACCTGGATCGTTGCTTCCACTTCAGAGATTACATCTACGATCTAAATGACCAGGGTGACATCAATCGGGATGAGATGAGACAATTCATAGCCGCTATGAAAGAAAGAAGGGCTTCTCGGCAACAACAAAATCAGCAACAACAGCAGCCAGCTCCGCAACAAGTTCAGCCACAGCAAGCTCCAGCACCCCAGCAGGATATGGGGATCGTCCGTAATCCATTGCCGGAGCACGCTCCTAATCAACATGTGAACCCTGTCACGTCTCTCTACGAGGTGGAGAGAGGGCAGGGATGGCACGAAGAAAACGCCTCTGTCGGGGCATTTCACCATGATCCAACTCAAAATCAAACTCCGCGCCTTTTGCGCACACCTTCTTCTTCTATTCTCCTATCGGGACGTCCCCTTCTACGCCCCGTCAATCCTTCTACCTCCACCAATTCCACGGCCTTGCCGGCTCGCTCTCTTCTTACCCGCCTACCACCTCCACAACCTACCATTCCACCTTCCACCACCAATCCCACACATGCGCCATCCAGGCCACTCCTACTCCGCTCACCGCCAGCACCCGCTACCCCCTCTACCACTCCTACACCGGCAAGAGTTCCTCCGTCATCAGTTCAACCACCTTTTGTGCCACGATCTCTCCTTATTCCACCACCTGCCAATGCCCCTCGCATTCGGATATCCCTCTCTTCTCCCGCGCCTCCTGCGAGGGCACATTCATCAAATACTCCTCCCATGCCTCCCGCGGGGGCATCTTTGTTAAACACCACTACCACGTCTCCTACGAAGGCGCCCCTTTCATTGAATTCCCCTTTGATATCCCCTAGCAGGGTTTCTGCTACCAACATTCCTTCTTCTTCTTCCAACCCTCCTCCTAATATTGCCCCGACAGAGGCGCGTCAAGGCGTAGCGCCGCTCCGCAGTGGACGGATATTCCATCGTGTTTTCCCACAGAGAGAGCTAGAGCCTATGTAGGGGCCACAAGAGCAAGAGCAGGAACAAGATTCAGTGCCGAGAACTCAGTATGATTTATTAAAGCACTTGGATCGCACTCCAGCCAGAATCTCCATTCTTGAATTAATCAAGAGGTCCACCACTCATCAGCTGGCCCTGAAGGAATACCTGCAGAAGGTCATGGTCAATGAGGACCTTCCGATTGAACAGATAATTACAGTCTTGACCCCTGCCAGCAGTCAGCCGACAATCACATTCCATGAACATGAGTTAGCACCTCTACCGACAAGAAAATATGCCCTATGTATTACGGTTGATATCAACAAAGTGGCCGTTAAGCAGTGTTTGGTAGACACCAGTGCATCTATCAATGTGTTGCCTCCGAGCACTCTGAAGTTATGCGGTATCCCTGAGTGCCAGATTCGGCCATCTACCATTACTGTCACGGCATATGACAATACAAAGAAACCCCCTCTGGGTATGATTACTCTCAAAGTCAGCTTGGGTCCAGCCACCATTACAACAGATTTTCATATTCTGGATATGGATCCGACCTTTAATGGCATCCTGGGTCGCCCTTATATTCAGCAGCTTGACGCAGTGCCCTCTACAAACCATCAGTGCCTCAAGTTTCCGCACAAGGGCCGCATTATCAAGGTGACCAGCGTGCCGATCTTGCCAGAGGAAGACATTCATGTAGCTTCATCAGTTCCTTCCATATGGCCTGCCAACAAGCCGTTATTATCTGTGCTGGACGTTCCCCGTCCACGGCCGATGCTATCTGAGACTGTTACCACAGTTGCTATGACACCCCTGCCTTCTAAGGGGAAGAAAAAGAAAAATATGATGAATACCCCTGGCTGGAACATTCTGATAAGAATGGGATATCAAGATGGCAAGGGCCTGGGCGCCAAACTCCAGGGCAGGATTAGGCCCATTAAGCCTCAAAAGGTGATTGCACGAGGCGGCTTAGGCTACAAAGCACCGGGCAAGAATGAAGGAGAGCCGTGGGCTGTTATGACGTCCACCTTCAAACCAGACCGCCAGCCGCTCACCTGGACTTTAAAGACACATTTTGTCACCGGTGGCATTCAGAACAATGAGCAGACTACCGTCATTACTTCATTGCTTGATTGTCAAGATGTGCACGCTAGACAGTTTGCTCGTCACATTGCCCCACTAGCTACCTACAAAGCCCTGGAGTCTTTAAGGCCAGATAAAAGAAGAAAAATGGGTGATCCGGAATGTGACTGGTACAGGTGGTTTGACATGAATGACATCACGATCTCTCTGAGCTGCCTGTTCATGCCGACAGATCCAGAGTGGCCGCCGCTGATTCAAGAACTGATTGAAATGCCAGCAGTAATCACAGATAAAAGGCAGATGTTAAGTGACTACACAGATACGGGGGAGCCAGATGTCCCCTTTGAAGAAGGATTTTCCGTGGATAGGCTGTGGGCCGGCCTTTTCTCCCTCACTTCTGTGCATCCATCTGTGTTGGCTTCTCTCTATTCCCGTTGGTTTGGTCACGTGCCGCGACCACCACCGATTACCATCAACTTGTCTCCCGATTCAATTCAGATTTTCCTCCCGATTGCTCCTTCGCTCCTCGAGCGATTTTCTAAAATCTCCATCTCGCCCCCGCGTGGGCCATCTTTGATTAAATCTTTCTCCAATCTTGCAATCTCCACTCCTCCTGCTATTCTCCCTTCACATTGCTTTTTACTTGAAGAAGAAAATAAAAACAAAGGAAAAGCTAAAAACGAAAAAAAAATGCCAAATCTCCAACATTCCAATCCTCCATTTCTATTGAGGAGACCTCCTATTTTTCTCCCGAGTGCGTCCCAACCCAGGGGCCGCTCCTCCAAGATTCCTTGGTAAGACTCTTCTCCCCCTCTGGTGAGGGGCCCTCCTCTGTATCACCTCCTGTATCCGCTTTTTCATCTCCTTCCCCTGGTCAAGCTAGCTGTTCCTATTCTTCCTCCTTTCCTTCTAATAATAAAAATCAGGGGATAGTTCCACATAAGAAGGCCAAGGGTAAGCAGATTCCCCGAAGATTTTTGTTGGAGTTGGCTGTCAGATGCCAAGCTTGTTTAGAAATCCCTGAGTTTGTGGAAGAACCGATCATCCTGCCGGAATTAGAATATGAGGATTCTGTTGCTGCTTATGAGGGTTTGGGCGTTTATGAAATCATCAATGATGAAGACCCTATTGAAGAGGGGGAAGAAAGTTATGAAGACTATGAGGACGAGGCGGATGCCTTTGCTAGTGGCATGAGACGATTCGACGAACCATCAGCCTCCGTAGAAGAACCTACCAAAGAAATCAATCTGGGTACCGAGGAAGACCCTAGGATTGTCCTCATCAGTAAGAATTTACCGCCCTCCGAAGAGGAGGCGCTAATTTTAGTTCTTCAAGAATACAAGGACACGTTCGCATGGAGTTATGAAGATATGCCGGGATTAGACCCTGCGCTCGTTGAACACCGCCTTACACTCAAGCCAGGGTCTGTACCGGTCAAACAACGGTTGAGGCGTTTCCACCCTAATATGGCTTTGAAGATGAAAGAAGAGGTCGATAAACTCCATAAGGCTAGATTTGTTAGAGTCGTCCTCTATCCCAATTGGGTGGCTAACATTGTCTCGGTTATGAAGAAAGATGGAAAAGTTTGAATTTGCATAGATTTCCGGGACCTCAATCGGGCGTGTCCTAAAGATGACTTCCCCCTCCCTCATATTGATGTTTTGATCGACAACACAGCAGGATTTGAAACTCTTTCATTTATGGATGGCTTTTCAGGTTACAATCAAATTCGTCTGTCTGAAGAGGATCAAGAGAAAACATCATTCACTACACCATGGGGTACATATTGCTATGTGGTCATGCCCTTTGGACTTAAGAATGCTGGAGCCACCTACTAGAGGGCTATGATGGCGATTTTTCATGACATGATTCATATTTACATCGAGGTGTATGTGGACGACCTGGTAGTGAAATCAAGGACAAGGATTGAGCATCCTGGGGTTCTAGCTAAGGTTTTACAGAGGTCGCGAGAATATCAATTAAAAATGAACCCCAAGAAGTGCGTATTTGGCGTTTCTTCAGGAAAGTTGCTTGGATTCATTGTCAGTAAGAGGGGAATTGAAGTCGATCCCAACAAGGCAAAGGCCATCAGAGATATGCCTCCTCCCAAGAATTTGAAGGAAGTTCGAGGATTAATCGGGAGGTTGCAATTCATTCGCCGCTTCGTCTCCCAGCATTCACAAAGATGCAGGCCGTTTTACGAGCTTACCAAGCCGGGAGTCAAGTTTAATTGGGATGACAAGTGTCAGGCAGCCTTTGACGGATTGAAGGATTATTTGGCCAATCCTCCTGTCCTGAGGCCGCCAATTCCAGGCAAACCACTTATTCTGTATGTTTCGGTCCTGGATGACTCCGTAGGTGCTGTCTTAGCTCAAGTGGATGAAGAAAGTAAGGAGAGGGCAGCATACTACTTGTCTAAACTTCTTAACCCCTGTGAGCAGAGGTACTCAGCCATGGAGAAGACTTGTGCAGCTTTGGTTTGGGTAGTTCAGAAATTAAAACACTATTTCCTAGCTCACGAGGTTCACCTCATTGCACGCATGAACCCAATCAAATTCCTCCTTGAAAAATCTATCCTCACTGATCGATTAGTACACTGACAAAGCTTCCTCTCCCAGTTTGATATCACTTACATTCAACAAAAAGCTATCAAAGGTTATGCCATCGCCGAACATCTTGCTCATCACCCTCTACCTCATTTTGATCCTGTCAATTCTGAGTTCCCAGATGAAGAATTAATGTCCATTAATCAACCCCTTGATCCTATGTGGACGTTACATTTTGATGGAGCTCTTAATTCTCAAGGAAGAGGGATCGGCATGGTTCTTTTAACACCTGAAGGAGTCACCATTCCATTTGCTGCTCGGCTTACTTTCCCCGTCACCAATAATATAGCCGAGTATGAAGCTCTTTTGGCCGGTCTACAAACCGCTCATCAATATGGTGTCACTCATTTATGAATTGTCGGTGACAGTCAGCTTATTCTGCGTCAGGTGTTGGTTAAGTGCCGCACCATCAATCCTAAGCTCAAGCCCTACCAGGAACTCGCTTCAGCTTACGCCAAACTCTTCACTAAATTGATCTTCGTTCATGTCCCGCGTAGCCAGAACATCTTGGCTGATGCACTTGCTTCTTTAGCTTCCGCTTTAGTCTTCCCTCCTGAGCGTGATTTTCATGTCCCTCTGATTCATCAGCGTGATACTCCAGCTATTAAGGATCGCGCTTTCCTTGATATTAGGGATCAGGTGCTTGAGAAAGTTAGACGGAAAGAAACTCTTAAAGGCAAAGAGGTCATGCTTTTGGACTGGGAAGAAGAATTGGCTAACGAAGAGAAGCCTTGGTATTATGAGATTGCCAGATACTGTAATGATCAGTCCTATCCTGAGGAAACCACAGCAGAAGAAAAGAAAGCAATTAGAAGAGTGGCTCAACGTTATACTTTGGTTGGAGGTGTGCTCTACAGAAGAGGGCTCACCGGTGTTTTATTGAGATGCCTCGATGATGATGAATCTTGGAAAGTCGTGGAAGAGGCGCATTCTGGTGTGTGTGGTGGTCATGTGGACAGCCAGATGCTAGCTAAGAAAATTCTTAGGCTAGGTTTCTATTGGCCAACTCTAGAAGAGGATTGTTCTATCTACGTTCGTAGGTGTGTTAAGTGCCAACTGCACGCCGACAAGATTCATTCTCCTGCTTCTTCACTCCATCCTACGTCCTCCCCATGGCCTTTTTCCATGTGGGCTTTTGACATCATTGGACCTCTTGGTGACTCGAACCTCCTGACCAAGCAAAAATCGTTCATCTTGACGGCAACGGAGTACTTCACCAAGTGGGCGGAAGCGGAAGCTGACGTGGAAATTAAAGCATCAACTGTTTGCAAATTTATCATGAAGAACATCATCACGAGGTTCGGCATCCCGAGCACCATCGTCACCGACAATGGACCTCAATTTATCTCTCAAGATCTCAAGGATCTCTGCAACAGGTATAACATTGCATTGCATCATTCTTCTCCCTATTATCCGCAGGGCAATGGCCAAGCAGAAGCGACTAACAAAACTTTGATCAAGATCGTTAAAAAGACGTGTGAGGCTAATAAATTTTCGGACTGGCCAGACAAGCTGGTTGAAGCTCTTTGGGCCTACCGCACTTCCATTCGCACTCCCACTGGGCAAACCCCTTTCGCCCTCACTTATGGGATGGAGGCAGTAGTCCCTTATGAGATTCTTATTCCCTCTCTGCGAGTACAATTGGATGAGGAACTTTCTATTGATGAACGTTGTGATTCACTCCTTGCCCAATTGGAACTCCTAGATGAGAAGCGTCTGGTCGCCGCTGAGCATGCGCGCGTTTATCAAAATAGGCTCTCACGTTTTTACCAAAAGAAAGTAATTGAGAGAAAATTTAAAGTTGGTGAAATGGTAATCAAGAGAATTTTTGTTAAGCCGGGTGGCCCCCGTTCAAAACTCCAACCAAATTGGGAGGGACCGTTCGTTATAAAAGAAGTTTTTCCTCGCAATGCTTATAAATTAACTAATGCTGAAGGTGAAGAGTTAACTCACCCTTGGAACGGTTTATATCTTAAGAAATACTACCCCTGATTTTCCAAAATCCAACAAAAAATGAATATTTTCCCAAAATCCACAAAAATGAATATTTTCCAAAATCCAACAAAAAATGAATATTTTCCAAAATCCCACAAAATAAAAAAAAATGAATATTTTCCAAATCCAAAAAAAATTAGAATATTTGCCAAAATCCAAATCCAAAAAAAAAACAAAAAAAGAAAAGAGAGAAATTTCAAACAAACAAAAAGGCTTTTGTCATGGCACACAAAAGATCAAGGCCTGAAAGGTCAAAATTCAGAATTCATTTATCAGTCTTGGTAACTTAAAAATGGGGTTGACACCCGCACACACTACACGCTTTATTCTTGAACTCAAGCAGTGCAAAATCTGATAGAAAGTCAAAAACCTGACTAAAAGTGAAAGACAATACCCGTTCTTTTCTTCTTCGGCCCATAAAGGGGGAAGGGAGACCTCGAGGCAGAGGCGCCAAGCCTATCTGCCGCCCTAGTAGGTGGAAGTCAAGGCCCAAAAGGGAGCAAATGTCACAAAAGCCCAAGTACAATTAGGTTTATTTTTTTCATCAATGCAAATCAATTCCAAAGTAAAAGTCAAGTTATGAAAAGAAAAGCATGTCAAGAGGGCAAAGTCCCCGCAAGGAAAATCTTGGGCGTATACATGCATTATAAACGGGCAAAAAGGCAACAATTTCCTACGCCAAAGACCGAACCCCAACAGGCATAGGGCAGGGGAGGTAACTTTACTTTGAGCATCCCAGAACCCCTTATGGGCTTCCCTTATATTTTCTTCCATCCTTTCTATGTGGTAAAGTCACGAACTGGCAAGGATGGTCAAGATGAACTTAAGAAATTGCACTGTGCGAAATCTCGAATATAAGTCAACTTTGAGCACGTCGACTCCCTTTTAATTATTCAAGAAAGATTAATGATCTGGATAGCCTTGTCAATCTTTTTTGAAAATTCATATAATTCACGCCTCTCACTAAGGCGTTTTTAATTTAACTCACGCCCTCGTGAGGGTCATCTTTATCAAATTAACGCCCTTGTTCAAGTCATCTTTTCACCAATTTCCAAAATCCTTTTAAAATGCACGCCGTCTGAGGGGGCGTCTTTCACCCGAGTCACGACCTAATCTAAGGCGCATTTTTCAGGAAAATAACAAAAAATATATATAATGCCTTCTTCATTCGTATGCCTGCATTTTGCCTGTGCATATTTTGATTTATTGTTTGCATGTGTGTGCTTGCATGATGCATCTCCCCTTTATTGGTTATTTCACTTTGCCTTATTTGATTAAAGGCTTGGCCCCTTGACCCGTCATTAAGGTCAGAATATTGCCACCCCTTGCTCATTGGGCAAGGGGCCAAGTCGAACAGATGAATTAACCTATTTTATTCAAGTGAAAACCGCAGCTGTAGATACAGGGCAAAAGCAAAGTAAACATGGAGAACGTGGAGAGAAGAAAAGTACACAAACACAAGCCCACAACCACACAAAGTGCTCAGGTAACAAAAGAAATCTCAATCTCATATATATATATATACATCATGAATGTCTAAGTATAGGTGTGAGGGTGGAGGAGTACAAGTAAGTCTCTCAGCTCTCGCCTCCACCCTCCTCTACTCTCCTACTCTCAACCTCCTCCTCACCGTCCCGAGCTGGTGCTGGTGGAGGAGGCATGGGCCCCCGTGAAGAAGCCGCAACTCGAGCCTGGCCCCCTGCCTCACTCCTCTCTCGAAGGGAAGAACCCGCCACGAAGGTAGAGCTGGTGAAGGAGTACCCCGCAGCCCGTGCTCGCTCACGGCCTCGCTGCAACCGCTCCTCGGACACTCGCAGCCGCTCCTGAGAAAGGATCAACTGGGTCCTCGAGTCGGCTAGCTCTCGCTCCCGTGCTGCCACCTGCTCCTGGAACCGGGCACGCTCCGCCTGCTGAAGCTCAAGGAACTGGGCACGCTCCGTCTGGTGCTCCGCACGCTCCCGGGCACGCTCGCGCCTCTCCAGCTCAAGGGTCACCCGCAGCTCTGCCACGTCTTGAGGAAGCTCCTCACGACGCCTCACAGAGCGCTCCAACTCTGTGATCCGCTGCTCGCGGATCGCCAACTCGGTACGCGCCGCTCGCAGCTGTGCACTCTGAAAACAGGCAAACCAATCATCAAATTTCACAATTCAATGAAGCAAATAAACAACACATGGTTGAAGGTAAATCACTCACCTGCGAGGACGTCGCCTGCTGTCCCTCATAGACGCAAGCAATAGCTGCTCGGAGCTCCTCGGTCTGCAAAACATTCTTTTTATCAGTGCTCAATGCTATATTTAATTGATAATTGAATTGACTGAGTTTGAGTTCAGAATTTACCCGTCTGGTGAGGTCGCGCTCTGCTGCCTCAGCCCGTGCAACCGCTCCAGCTAGCTGCTCTGATAGCGTGGTCACCTCCGCGCTAGGTCCCCTCGAGCTGGAGGCCTCCCCTGGATCTCTCCTCACTACTCCCTGCTGGGCACGCTGCATTCATTGAGATCGTCAGGGGCTAATCATCAATAATTCAACAAAAAGATTCATTTGCATATAGAAGTAATTTAAGCACTCACCAGGGCCTCCAGGTCTGCCCATGTGGCGGCTAGCTGGTCCTCCAGGCCATGTAGATGGGCCTGGGCATCCATCACCGCGATGTCTCGCGCATCCTGCATTCATCACATATTAGTTGCATAATAGACATGTATAAGCATCGGCATTTAGAATTAATTGCATTCATACATACCCCTAAGACCCTCATCTGGGGTCGGCCGGCGTATACCTCCCAGTAGCGCCGGAGGTACTCGGAGCTGTCAGTCGCTCGGGAGGTGACTCTGGTCCCGCCACGCTGCCAGTCGGCGTACTGCTCCTCGAAACGTACCCGCCAGTCGGTCGTCTTGGTGCGACCGTGGGTCTTCTTTCCTATGCCTCGAGGCTCACCGACCTCGATCCATTCCTGGTGCAAGCCCAGGGTCCTCATCACCAACCTGAGCCGTAACGGCTCAATCTCGCTCAAGCAGTGTAGCCACAGCTCACGCCCGAAGCGAGGTCGCCCCGATACGACCCAGGGCTGGCCCTCATCTGTCATCCCCTCGTATGGCCTCCACCGCACCTGCATTCATACATACCATTATCATTTCATCATAATCAATTCAAATCAATTCAAAAGAAATGCATATCATTCATTCATACATACCAGCGAGGGAGGGAAGTCGCGGAACTCTCTCCGTAGAACCCACAACTCGTAGTCAAGTGGGGCACCGAAGACGACTGGTAACCAGCGTCGCGCCAGAGGGAAGGATCCCTCAGCTCCTAGCCGTGGGTCGACGCGCCCCATCGGCATGTACAAGTGACTCCACACCTGCATCCATGCATTGCATTAGTAAAGCATTCATTTGCATAAAAGAAAAGGAAAAAGGAAGATAACTACCTGAAGAAAAGGTGAGAAGCCACTGACGGTCGTCTCACATCCTGTACCCGTGGACAGGTCCGCCAGCAGGTGTGCCAGCAGCGCCGCTCCCCAGGCGTAGGTGCCAACTGTCTCCAGGTCCTCGAGGATCGCCAAGAAGCGGCAGTTGATGACATCGGCTTTCGTCCCCAGCAATAATCTCCCGAGCAGTAGCAGCAGGAACCTCCTCAGGTCTCGATCTGCTCTCTCATGGTCAGTCGGGTCCTGGCAGCATACCGCTCTCACCCCGTCGGTCAGCCTCTGTACAAACTCACCTAAGGTCTCCCCTGACCTATGCCTGGCATCTCCTAAACCCATCACCGTAGTCAGGTCGGTACGGAAGATGGTCTTGCACTCACTAGGTACCTCATAGACCATATCCAGCCCTAGCAGTCTCTGGGCCATCTCCGTGTAGTCAGGATAGGTGAACCCACTCACAGCCTCACCATCCACCCTCAATCCTGTGATCCTGGTCACATCCTCTAGGGTGGGAACCATGTGCCCCCAGGGCATCAGGAAGGACCGGCTCACCCTATCCCAACACTCCCGTAGAACCTGGATAAGTGCTAGGTCGGGTCTAAATGGCTCAATGGATAGGAAAGCCCCGAACCCCATAGCATCTACCCTAGCCCTCTGGAAGTCGGGGAGACCCTGGTATGCTGCCCAGACCATGACCCATGAGATACGGGTCCTCATCAGCCCCTGCACGCATTAAAAGAAAGAACTTTGCTTAATTTTTTGATTAATCATGTGTAATTGCATTTGGTTTTGCTTGGGCTTGTTTTGGAAGTCACGCCCCTCCTCAGGTCGTCTCTTAGTGAATTCACGCCCCTAAAAGGGGCGTTTTCTTTTGCAGTAACGTCCTGTCTGAGGGCGTTTTCATCTCTGAAACGCCTCTGGGTAGGGCGTGAACTTGTTGTTAATTTCTAAAATCCTAAAATGTTTTTCAAATCACGCCCTCGGCTGGGGCGTTTTCCATTTAGGACCGTTCAGTTTAAAAAGAGAATTAATGAAGAGACGCCCTCTGGTTTGGGCGTTTCCTGTTAAATAACGCCCTGGTGAGGGGCGTGGCTTTAATGATTTTCAGATAATTTAAATAAAAATGACAGCATGCGAAATAATTAATGAAAAACATTTAATGGGCATGGAATTAATGGAAAATCATAATTTTTGAAGAAACGACATGCTGCAGGGCGTTTGTCATGAAGGTTAATTAATTTTAAGAGAATAAAAGGAATTTACGCCCTTGGTCAGGGCGTTTTGTTTGTGAATAACGCCCCCATGGGAGGCGTTTCTTTTCTGAGTTGCAGGTTTCATGCCCGAGGGCTATGGAAAATCAGGAAAAAAATAAAATAAAATGAAAATAAAATAAAATAAAATTGGAATTGGGGAGGGGAACCCACCTTTTTGTGCTTCTGGGGTTGTGGTCGAGGCAGTGGCCGTCTGGGCCGCCGGAGCTGACCACGGGGAGCGACCGCCGCCGTGGGCGGTGGTCCACCGTCTTCTTCTTCTCCATCTCCCTCTTCTTCATCTTCTTCTCTTTCTTCTTCTTCTTCTCCACCTTCGTCTTCTCCTCCTTCTTCTGTTGATGCTCCTTCGGCCTCGTCGCCACCGGCAACCACCGCCGGTTCTTCAACCGTCACGATGGTGAGTTCCTCCTCGGCGTGGGCAGCCTCCAGATCAACGACCTCTGGGGCGGCTACCCTCTGGCGCTTCTGTCCTCCACCAGCCATGGCTAGGAGGTCGTTGATCTGGAGGCTGCCCACGGCGGCGGTTATCCTCGGCGTGGGCAACCATCCCCTTCTGCAATCCCTTTTTGATCATAATCACAGTGATGATTGGCTCAATCAGAAAGCAATCTTTATTATTTGAAAAAAGGGATTACAATGCCTAATGAGCCACTTTGGGCCTTAATTTCCTCAATGCTATCGCATAATTTTTCCTCTGTTCCTTGTCTTCATCCAAGTCTTCTATAGAGTGATGAAGCTTGCTTAGTTTCCACAGAGCTTGAATGGTGATTGTCTCCTCTCCATCTTCATTGCTGCCTAGAGCCCTTAATTTGATTGGAGGAAGATGGGAGATGTCTTCTAGCACTTGCCTTGGAAGCCCGAGCTGAGGAAGGCACCGGTGTGCATTGTACAAGACAAGCTCGGATGCGCCAATAAGTCGAAGGTCCGTGCCGATGGAGAATCTTGCGCGAAGTGCCTGCATTTTGAGTACTCCCGGAGTGCAAGTAAAGAGGTTTTTGGGCATTACCTTAAGGTGTTCTCTCCACTCCGCCCTGTTCTTGATTTGAGGAATGCGGTTCGTCACCCTATTGCTTATTCCCAACGAGCCGGTGATATAAGAAAGCGGACTTTTGGAGAAGATCCTTGACGATTGTTGGGCTTCATGGCATGGATCAAACTTAAAGTGGAGGTCCACCCAACTTGAGAAGGCTAGCATACAGCTGTATATGGGCCGCCCCATGGCCGCCGATGTAAGCCCGCTGTAGAGGTAAGCTAGTATGGCCGGTCCAACTCTTTCACCTTCCCATAAGCTCACCACTGCACTTATTTGACTCTCTTCAAGGAAGTCCTTCATGGATGGAAACAGTAGTGCGCCTGCTATGCACACCACGAAGGCTTTTGTTATTCTTTCTATCTCCTCCTCTTCCTTGGCTTGATCTGCTCTTTTGTATACCCATGAGGCTAGCTTCAAAAGGTTGATTCCCTTGGTGATTTTGATCTGATTCACTAAGTTTGGGTTAGGAATAAGGCTGGTTAAGAGCTCATGAGAGGAGATGGGTCTTGGCATGATGGCCATCTGTTCTTCTTCACTTTGTTTCATTCTTTTTAAACCCAAGATCATCTCTATTTCTTCCAATAAAATGGTGGCTTCAAAAGTGGAGAATAGAAAGGTGTGGGTGGAAGGATGCCATGTCTCAATCAATGCTCCCATGGCACCCCAATCAAGATGGATTTGGTCATAATGCTTGGCATGGGTTATCAATCCTAAGAGATGCCATCTAGCTACAAAGGCCCTCATGTCAGAAGAGAATTTTGAAAGTATGAGGGATAACCACTTGACTCTTATATATCTTCTAGCCCCTGGAAGATTTGGGTACTCCTGTGAGAAGAGAGGAAGAAAATAAAAACAAAAAAAATAGAGGTACATGAGCATGTGAATTCAAACACATGAGCGGTTCAGCAAAGCGGTAAAAGGGTTATATGCACAGTAAAGGAAATTGAAGCTAACCTGATTCATGCATATCCTGTTGTTTATATGACCTTGGATATCGTTTATTCTGGGAGTTGAGGGTTTTGGCATCTTCAGTGCCCTGTCCACCGTCAGTAAAGTTTGGACGGCCGCAACCTGCAGAGCAGATGAGGAAGAAGAAGAACAGGAAAAGCTTCGACGGCTGCAGGGTTTTGGTTATTTCTGTTGAAGGAAGGCCTCCTATTTTATAGAGATTATCGTAAGGTTGTGGGAAGTTAGCAATTTGATTGGCTTAAGGACTGTGCTGTGCTGTTAGGAAACGGAAGTTCGTGCTGAATTAACGACGTTGGTTAGGGCGTCGATTCTTAAATTGACGACCTGACTGACGACGTGTTATATTTAACGCCCTAACATGGGGCGTCTTCTTCTAAGCTTTCGTTACTGGTTACGCCTTTGAGTAGGGCGTGTTTTAAATGCTAAACGACCTATGGTTAGGCGCCTTTCATGCTGTTAACGCCCTATGCTTAGGCGTGTTTTAGTTTCCCTTCCCATGCTTTGATGCTTTAATGAACTTAAGTGCTGTTATTTTTGTGAAATTGTTTATGATTAAGCACTTATGATCATGTCATGTTCTGAATTAATGGATGAGGGCTAATAAGTTTCAAGTGCAGAAGTTCGCAGGATTCGAGGCATTTGGACCACCCGTGGGAGTAACATCGTGTCACCTTGTATCTGTTTCTTGTAAGCATTGTTACTATATGATATCTACACTATTATAATATGTCAAGGACCTTGTGGTTCTGATGAACCTGAAATTTGAGTTCCCCTTCATCAAAAACAATGACGATTTCAGGAAAGTCTTGATCACACGGATAGGCCGTTGAGTTGTTAAAGGTTTGGGACGATGGTTCCACTTTCTGAGTTGATGCGCGGACAAACGGGCCTTGGCTTAGTGTTAGCTCAGATATATGGGTTCTTGACCAAATCTAAATGGCTTAGCAATATTATCCTTGATTAGTTTCTATTTTTAGTTTGTTTTAATCTTTTCTTTTAGCCCAGCATGCATCATGTAGGACTTTGAGTTTCATGCTGAAAATCTTCATATTATGGCAATAATGAAGTTCACTCGCTCTCGATTGAGTTGACATGAGATATTCCACTTCAAATCAAGTACTTCATTCTATTTGAAGCCGTTCAGGCTGATTCCTTGAAAGTGTCCCTTTTGTTGGATCTCTATCCCAATTCTCTTTACTTTTCTGCAAAATTTACCTTGGTTGTAGCACGTCCACGTTGGCTGGTAATCGCTCTCCAATGGTCTTTCCCTGTCGTGCCCACGCGCACATCCCTTTATTTGCTTACTTTAATCTCCATTTATCCAACAAATCGATATTTCCTTGGAACCACTCAGAATCTTGGAAAGATTTCAAATGATTAATATTCTGAGGCGTGTCACATCACACCTTGGCGTCTCCTTATCAGTTCATTCCACTTCATTTCTTTCATTACACTTCATTCCATTTCCGTCTCACTCCCTTGCAAAGCAGACGCCAAGGCGGGGTAGCTGTAGACACGCCAAAATTGACGTTATGTTGATCAAATCTCATGTTATTATGTAAACGCCCCAAGTGGACTTCAATATTCCTATAACATGAAGTTTTTCTATTTTTGAGAATTTTATGCATTTTTTTCTGCATCCTTCGTGATTCACGACCTGACGAAGGGCATTACTTTCGAAAGTAACGACCTGTCATAGGGCGTTTTCAAAAGAAGAGACGACCATAAGTGAGGGCGTCCATTCCTGGTATTATCCGTTAATTTCTGAAATTATCTACTTTCAAAATAAAAAGCATTTTGTGAGTAACGTCCTCTCTCAGGGCGTGTTTTTAATAAACGCCGTTACCTCAGGCGTGTTCCCTTGATTTCTTTAAACAAGAAAGTTTTATTTCCAAAATTAAATCCAGGAAGAAACAGCCTTTCCTAGGTCGTGTTTCAAGAAACGTCTCTGTGAAGGTCGTCAATTCCTGATTTGACGCCCTGTCCTAAGTCGTGTTCCACTCCAGAGTCCTTCCTTTTTCCATCTTCACCTCACAGTTCCCTACCATCCATGGGACTCTTGCTCGATCTTGATCTTTCCCTGGATGCCTCGTTGCCCGTTCTTATCATTCCTTGATTTGATCACATCCGCTGGAGGCACTATAAATTGAAGTCTCGATCGATCGTGTGAGGGGTTAATGACTCAGAAGGTTAAGCACTCTAAGCATTCAAAAGGTTAAGCATTCAGAAGGTCGCGAGCAGAGCCTTCTTCGTTCTTTGCTGCTTCCCCTCTGCATCCTTCGTTGGGCTTCATCCGGTGCTTCATCCATCTACTTCCATCATACTCATCCGGTTTTCCCTTTACTGTCGCCAGGGACAGCAGGGTTTCTCAGCTTTTCATCTGTTTGTTCTACTTCATTTATACCACTCCATTCATCATATTTATTCATCCTTCGTATTTATTCACACCTTGTTGCATTTTTTATCATCATATTCCCCCTCCCTTAAGTCTTATTAAGGGGTTTTAAAACAACAAAAAAGAGGTGCGCACGTTGATGTCCCCTTTTCATTGCATATGCCATTTGGGATTGATACTACAGCATCGTGACTGATCCTTTCTTTCTTTGCTTGTTTGTTGTCTATTGTTACAAGGTAATCAAAGAAGAGAACCCTTCTCATCGGCCGGCCGATTGAGGAAGGAGGAAGAAACTCCACATCATCCCGCATTTCCATTTTCACCAGGTAATTGCGATCCTTTGCATGTTCTCATCTCCTCTTGAGACCCTCGCGTCTCTGGCGATCACATCATCTCCACTTTAGCACCTCGTGCTATTTTTATTGCATCTTATGCATTTTTGTTTATTCATTGTTATTAACTTAACTTCTCCTAAGTGAGGATTTTTAATCCGATCTACAGGGGTCTCCGAGTGTGTGGGTTGATTTATGTGTGTCATTTTGTGCGGAGTATATCCGCGTGTGTGGTCGGGCGTAACTTGGGGTGCGTTCCCCGTGTGTGGTTGGAAGTTTACTCCCGTGTGGTTGTGTAGACATTGTCCTACGTGTGTGTGGACGGAGTTGTGACTCCGTGTAAGGAATTTGTTCGGGGTGTGTTCCCCAGTGTGTGTGTGTGTGTGTGTGTGTGTGTGTGTGTGTGTGTGTGTGTGTGTGTGTGTGCTGTTGTGGCAGTAGCTTGAGGCAAGGCCTCGTGTTTGTGTGGTTTGCTACGAAAGCAGCGTGTGTGTTGTTGGGGTTCGTCCCCATGTTGCTACTTTTGTAGCGTGTAGTGAAGCCTCACCGTTTTGGTGAGGGGTGGACGTAGGGAGCCCGTCGTGGTCCCGAACCACCTTAAAAATCCCCGTGTCTTGTGATTTGATTCTTGTGATTGTATGTTCTCTATCCTATCTGTTTATGCAATCGTGTGAGCTCGGTGAGATTGAGTGAATCTAGTTTAAACCTGTTTAGACTAAATTACTCAATCTTGTATATTCCGCTGTGTGTTAGTTGTGTTTTAATTGGACATAGTTTTTAGTAGTAGGATCTATTCACCCCCCCTCTAGATCCGTGTTCCTGCACTACGGGACCCAACATTCCATTTGTTTTTTTTATTTGTGTTTTTGTTTGTTCTTTCTCATTTCTACTTTGTATTTCTGATTCCCTATTTTGGGATCGGAGGAATCTATGAGTCTGCGGAGGCTTAGTCCTCATGAGGTGGGTTCCTCGTATGCTGCCTTAGTGTAGTGTTACTGATTCTACTGGGGTAGAATCATCGGTGTGTTCATCAGGTTGGTGAGCACGGGTCCCTCTGTGTCTTCAGAGGGTGGGAGGATTGGTTCCTCCGATCACTGCTAGTGGTAGTGGGTCTGGTCTTGCAGGGTGCGAGATCAGGGTGAGGGATTTGTTTCCCTTGGTTTCAAGATGTTAGTCAGCGTTTGTTGCAGACTGAGTCTGCGGTCTTGTATTTGCAAGGGGAAGCCTCACTCGGTTTGAGTGAGGGGTGGACGTAGGTCTGTGGGTAGCAGATCGAACCACCTAAAAATCCTGGTCTACTGTGGTTTGGCTTGTGCATTCATTCCTTATCTTCTACCCCCTTCGTAGGTTAGTATGTGAGCTGTTTCTACATGGTATTTTCATTGTGTGCTAAGTGTTCGAGAGCTGTTTTGTATGAATCATTATCTGATTAATTGGCTTGATGCATTCTTAGTGTGAATGGCTAGATGGTCTAAGTAGTTTTACTTGATTACTGAATCTGTTCAGCTCACTGCTTGGTTAGTCAGTATACAATTAGATTTGTAAGTTGTTTTAGCTTGAAGCACACTACATTCGAGCATTGCTGTGAGAAGTCTTTGTTTTCTCGTGTGCCTAGATCTGACTATCATCAGGTTGCCTAGTTTGAAGTGTTAGTTTACTTCTAACCTGAATTGGGTTGGGTGTGATTTTAATTGAGCATAATTTTTGTAGAGGGATATATTCACCCGCCTCTAGATCCTACCTTGCACCTAACAATTGGTATCAGAGCGGGTCTCTGATTAATTCAGATTCAACAATCTGCAGAGAGGATCCTGCTAATTTGGTGCATTGTCATTTTTAGATAATTGTTCTGAATTGCTTTCAATGGCTCACCCACCTAAGTTTGACAAGTCTGATTTTTCTCTCTGGCTAGGCAGCATGTGCACTTTTGTCAACTCAGTTAATCCGAAATTGTGGAACCTCATTTCTAAAGGTCTACATAAATTACCTAAGGACACGTTTAAATGGTCTAATGTTAATAGGATGAAAAATAATGAATATCTTAGAGTTCTTAATATCTTGAAAAGTGTTGTTGATCATGACACGTTTCCATTTGTCTCTGCTTGCAGGTCCGCGAATGAAATTTTGGACAAGCTAATTGCTATCTACAAGGAGGACAGATGCATGATGGCTGATGGAAGTGATCACAACAGTGATCAAAATGAGAATCACAAAGAGGTAAATTCTGAATCTGAAACTAATGAAATGACTTTTGATGATTTAAAAGAGATGTATGTTGAGTTATTTGAAAGATACAAGAGAGTTAAGTTTGAAAATAAAAAAATTGATAAAGAAAACAGAACAAAACATGTCTAGTTCTTCATGCAATGATAGTTCTTTTCTTCAAGATTTGAATGAAGGTCTTCAAATTGATCTTGACATGAAAGAGACCTAACTACTTCATTAAGAGATGAAAAATAAAAGTTTGCTGATCAAGATATCTGAACTTGAACAAATAGAAAAGCAGTTGAAAGAAAGATTGAGTTCCATGCCTAATAATGATCAAATGCTAATTGATGAACTCATTCTAGATGAAAAACTGGTGGAAGAAAATGAAAAATTGAAGCAACTAAATAATGCTATGTCAGAAAGATTAATATCTCTTGAAAAAGAAAAATGTGTGTTTTCTGACAATACTGAAAAACTACCCACTATTGAGAAAGAAATTGGAAATCATAAAAAAGTCAATGAAACATTGAAAGAAAGGTTGGCTATCTATGAAAAAGAAAATGCCAATTCTGAAATCCTCATTGCCACCTTGGAGAACAAAATCCAAGATTTGAATCACTCTTTATCTTAATCTGTTAAAGACAAAGGTAAAATGAAAATATCCTTGGAAGATGAGGTGAGTGGTCAAAGAGAGGGGATAGGTTACATTTCTGGAAATAAGAAAGCTATCAGGAATCAGCTATACACCACTTTTGTGCAAAGCTCAGAAATGGCTGGTACCTTTAAAGAATCCCCAAAACAGTCTGAAATACAGAAAAACTCAAATCTGAACAAAAAGTAGAAAAATGAATTCCAAGGCTCTAATGTGCATGTTAAGAACTCACATGCTAGATACCATATTTCAAAACAAAACAATGTTAATTGTTTCTATTCTGGTAAGCATGGTCATTTAATGCATAACTATAGAGTGATGAAACAAGATGATCAAAATGTTGGTAGGATACATGATAGGAATTTTCATGCTAGAAAATTTCCTAATGTTCGAAAAAGGAGTAATAAATGTTTTCACTGTGGTAAAGTAGGACATACTGTTGCACAATGTTGATTTACTAAAGGACAACGAAAATCTCATTCTCATGCTGAACATGTCAATTTTCCTGCAAACCAGCATGTCTTTAATAAAAATAAATTTACTTCGAAAGATAGATTTCTTGTGTGCTTCAACTGTGGAAAGCCAGGCCACAAGGCTAATAATTGTTGGCTGTTTGTTTATGGAAGAAACAAGTTCCATGTTAAAAGTGGCAACACTCATGATCACTCACAGAGATTCCATGTTAATGTTCACAAGAAAAATTTGAATACATCAAAATGTTGTCACTATTGTGGAAAACTGGGGCATTCTATGTTTGACTGATATTTGTTGCAATTTGATAATTTTAATGCCTGGAAATCATGGAGAGCACCTACCAGAGGTGCTACTAACCATTCAGGACCCAAGAATTCTTGGGTACGTCTATATGCAAAATGAGAATTATTTTACAGGTGTGCCTTGGAGAGAGAAGAAAAATAAAAAGAGTTCAATAAATTCAAGGCACATGCAGTTGGTAAAATCTCATTTCTATTTTTATTTTTTCCATTGATGCTTTTGAATAACTTTCTTATCAAAATGTGTATTTATTGCTTTATCTATCAATTAGGACTTCATGCATATCATCATGTTTAAATGATCTAAATGTGAAGTCATGAATAGAGTCTTAACTGGGTTGATTGAAGGGGAGTTGAAATAAATTTAGCTGCACATATTCATAGGTTTGCATATGTCATTTGTATTGTTTTCATAAGTCTCTATGCATATGTTGGTCTGCTCATGCATACATTTTTACATATGCATACACAATTTGCATTGTCATGTTTATGCATATATTTCATAAGACTCTATTGTATTTGTTATGCATTTTCATGCATGACCTCAATGGTATATCAAATAGTACTGGGAGAAGGGCAGATTATGTCTGTCTGGAAACTCACACTATGCGTGAGGTGGTCTTAAGACCTAAGTTCTCCGCCTAGTACCATGGGTCAAAAAATTACATATAGACCAATTTAGGCATTCATGAGCAAAGTTTAGCAACTCCCTGCATGGTCTTCCTGTTGAGATTGATCCTTCAGTACAATGCATATGCATACATCTGGTTGATTACATATCATTCATGTTTCAAAAGGATTGCTTGACATATATGCACATATATAGGGGGAGTCCCTACATTTTATAGTCTACTTATGTGCATCTGTTTGCTCTCATGCATACAATATGTGTCAAAAACTCAAAAAATCATTAGAAAAATATGCATACATTTAGGGGGAGTTGGCAGTCACATAAGCATGTACACATACTTAATGTGTCTGAATCATTTGCATACCATTTGTGTCAAAAAATTCCAAAAAGATTGTTTGAATGCATGCACATTCTTAGGGGGAGTTAGATTGAATAAAATATGTTCTGTGAAAGTCTCCCAAGTTGACATATTATTCAGCCTAAGTCGACTTAGTTGTGAGAAATTCAAAGCTTCATCTGCCTTCTGTCTATTTGTGATCTTCACTCCTAGCCTTTTCAAATTAGTTTGGAATGCCTGATCATTTCTATCTTCACTCTCATTCCATGTTCTGGCATCTCTGAAAATGCTTGAGCTCACAATGTCTTGGTTCTAGAATTTTTTGATTGCCAGCTCCTACATTTTCTGAGGGGGAGCTTTATATGAAAATTCCTGAACTGCATTGTATCTCATGATCCTTATTTCCATGAGAACTGATCTCATCCATTTCACTCTACATATCCAATGTTTTTAAAATCTGCTAAAGAGTTTCCAAACTCATATTTCTATCACTTGCTTGAATTTCATTGTCATATTTTTGAGCTAGTCACCCTGGAAATCTTTCATCTTAATTGGTATCAATGAAATCATTTCTAAAAGCATCTCTGCCTGCTGTCTGTCACTTATTGTGTCTATTCTTGGAAACTTCTATCTGCTGCTCATTGTTGAATCTCCTTGAAAGTCACCTTCATGCTTGCTGCACTGCATCTGACTGCTTCTTAAGCTCTTTTGAATCATTTGAAATTTGGGAAGATTTCAATATGTATACCATGATCATAAATTTTAAAACAACTCAAACAAGGAATCTTCTATTTTACATGATTATGAATGTCAAAAACAATCAGTTGGTTTGAGTTTAATGAAATCTTGAGTTTAGATATAAATATCTTGAAAATATATGTGTCAATTTTAATAGACCTTCACCAGGTTCTGTTGGAACAGATGGTATGCTCTGATACCAACAGATGGGTGAGCTAGGCCCGGATTCAGAGGGGGGTGAATGAATCCCTCTTATAAAAATTTCAATCAATTAAAACTACTAATTACGCCCAGTTAAAACTTGTGGAAAGGCAAAGACGCGGAAGCAATATGGGTAGGTAATTAGCACGAACTGGATGCTCTCTACGAAGGACGAGAGGATGACAGACAAATAAAATTTCAGAACTATGCAGAATAGACTGATAATAAGAACAGACTTCACGAAACTCACACGAGACCTATATCAAACGTGTGGTATGCAAATGGAACACTAGCTAGATTGGAAGAACAAATTAATCAGACTAAACATACATCTATCGAGAGCAGATGAGACAATCAAACCACAGTGCACATGGCAATTTTAAGGTGGTTCAGTCTGCAACTCGCAGACCTATGTCCACCCCACACTCCAACTAGAGTGTGGCTTCCGCTGATACACAACTTAACGGCTGGGCCTCACAGCTTGCCTACATCTGCTGACAGAACAGCTTGAACAGCTGGGCATTACAGCTTCGCCAACCGTTGACTCACAGTTTGACCCGCTGGGCGTTACAGCTTAGCCGACTAGAGGATACCACCCCTCTGCAACCGCTGGGGCTTACAGCTTAACCCGTCCAGAGGAATCCTCCTCTGCCCGCTGAGCATCACAGCTTGCTCTGTTGACAAACAACTTGAAAGAAAAGTAAAATGAAAACAGACGACAAGAAGCAACAGCGACTGAAAACTGTAAATAATGAAGTGCAGATGTGGCTCTCAAGGAGCTGACTGGCCTGGATTTGATCCACGGTCCAGTAGAGCAAATCTTTAGTGAACTTCTTCTTCTCTTCAATCTCTCTCTTTCTTTCTCTTTCTCTTTCTTCTTCTTCTTCGTTTCTTTTCTTCTCTGCTACTCTCTCTCTTTTTCTCTCTTGAACTCTCTCTTCTTCTGCTCTCCGATAATTCTTCTTGATCTTTCCCCGGGAGTGTCGTCTCTGATTGACTTGCAGAAGGGTGGCTTATATACTTTCTCAGACTGAATATGCGCGCTCATGCCCTAGGTGTGTGGAGATAACACTCCCGCCTAGAAGCTTCAGGAGACCCTTTCCACTTGTCAGAATCTGGATGAATAAGGATCCACATGGCAGCATCTATGAATGAGGATCATCATTGGATCACGTGCCCTTCTTAAGGAACATGAGCTGTTGACCTATTGCATAGGTGACTTTTAGTTAAGTATAAAAGATGCACATACCTTACCATAGCACCATGTATGGACCTGGGATGCATTATGCTAAGCATGCATATACTTGAACAGAAACAAGTATAAACTTGGGCTAGCTAGCAAGGACAAACAGGCATCGACTCTAGTATGCATGTAACGCAACTAGCATTGACCTTAATGCAGTCAAACACACGATAGCACAGACATTGTATTTGATAATCAGGAATCTACACCGAGAATGAATGTCCAAACAGAGCAATGCACTGACTTTGATGAATCATCCACGGACTTGATATGAGTGCAGAGCTAAGAGATGCACAGACTACGTGTGTGCATAAGCAATGAATGCACTGACTTGGTGTGTGCAAAGTGCAGACACTTCACGGACGTAAAATGCCAGAACCTATCTTGTACATACTTTATGCAATCATGCACTGACATCATTTTGCATATGTAAGATGTGCACGAACTTTGGGTATGCACGGTTCAAAAAGACGCACAGACATGCCACCGAAGAATGTACCGACTTTGTGTGCATGGTACAAAAGTTGCACCGACTTGATGTGGAATATATGCAAAGTATGCACAGACTTATATGCTCGCAGCAACTAAAGTTGCATAGACCTGGTTAGTACAAGGTAAACTTGCACCGACTATGAGATTGCATGATATGCATGTTGCACCGAGTTTGATTTCACACAAGCCAAATGTGCACCGGCTTTTCTCTTTGCTTGTGACAAAAAACATGCACTGACTTTGATCATGCAAGAAAATATGCACTGAGTATGTATGCTTATGTAAAACCTGCACCGACTATGTATGTTCGCAGCGTAGCCCAAAAACATGCACCGAGTATGGTTTGGCTTAAACAAAGTATGCACCGAGTATGTATGCCTTAGACACAAACAAGACACTAAGTGAAATGCAGACTTGCACCAACTTGACATGAGCGAAAGGAAGAACATGCACCGACTTATGCCCACCATGAAACATAATTATGATATGCACAGTCCTAGACAATTAACCCTGCACTGACTTAAGCAATGCACTGACTCGGTCGTGTGCAGCAACAAAGCTTGCATCGAGTTTATGTATGCATGCACGAGCTTAACGACATGTGAGCAACCTTGCACGGACTCAAGGTTCATGCAGCAAACATATGCACAGACTTAGCTTGTTCAGCATGAGAGTATGCACCAAGAAGACATGCAGTCTAGGCAAAACTTTGTACTAACCTTGTATATCACAAGGCAATGCACATCATGCAACAAGACACGGTTTGCACTGAGTATATGTATGCATGCAGTAGCAAGATAATGCACTGACCTATGAGGGATGAAAACGTGCACCGAGAGCATATGCAGAACAAGCACTAGATCACTCATGCATTCTTATGTGGTGACTCATTATGTTGCTCTCATCAAAATAATGTGGTGACACATTATGTTACTATCATCAAAACATCACACCATCATTAAAGCACAAGGGACACAACAATCTGCCCCTTTTTGATGATGGCAACACAATGACAAAATGAGTCACACTGATGAGACACACTTACTCGTCAAACTATTCTCCCCCTTTGACATAATCAAAAAGGAGATGGTTTGCGAGAGAAAAGATAAGCAACAAGAGCATGAATACATATACTAGTCTCCCCCATAAATTCAGCATACAGAGAATGAAGCAATGCCTATTGTAATAAAGTTCCCCCTTTTTTTGGCAAGAATATAATTTTCCCCCCTTTATCAACATGCATGCAGAGCTACTCTCCCCTTAGAACATATAATAACCAAAGCTCCCCCTGAGAACATGAGGGAAAACAAAGATGCTCACACAAGATGTATCTATAGAATTTACTCTGGTTATCCAATGAATCAATCAGGAAACCACCATCACAAGAATTCCAAGCAGGATTGGTTGTGGAACCTTACATTAGTATGGACAGAATAATGCAGGTGGAAGGCCCAAAGAACAAGAACCGGTTACATGAGTCATTCGACGGGGTTACAGAAACAAGATGGAAGATTCTAACAGTGTGGAGAGTGAAACTGATGATGTAAATGAAGTAGATGTAGTCAAAGGTAGGAGTAAATTACAGCAAACAAGGCACGTGATCTCCAACAGGTGAGTAAGCATAATGATTAAGTTGTCAGAGGTGAACCTGATCAAAAGAAATTGTGAGACAGTTACCACAGTAATAAGTCCTCACAAGGAAAGACTCTCTTATCATAGGGGGTTATGAATTAATCTACATGACCTAGTTGGTTTAAATCTTATGTATACCAAATTTGACAAGTAAACTTAATACTCATATCTGAATCTTTGTTTTAATAAACCTGAACTAGCGAATCATGTCGAACACAAGATCAACCACCTCCAATCTTACATAAATGAACTCAATGACCACTTTGAGAGTTACATAGTATAGTATCAAAATTAAACACACTTAGAAAAATGTGAGTTGACAGCTTTTGCAAGAAATTTTCTTTCAATAAGCACAATATTCCCTGAGCAATTTAAGTTGATCAACACCTTTTTACATGAGGCACAACACGTCTTAGGTGAAGTGACCCAGTTACTCAGTGTGATGACTGTCATTGCCTCTCAACTTTGAGAACAGAGTTAGCAATAGGAGTGTCTTTTTACATGAAGAGACACCTTGATCAGAGGTCGGACTCCCCAGTTACTCAACACAAACATGCCATTGCTTTGTCAGATTTTAAATATATTTTTACCAGATATAACTATGAAATTTCATGACATAGGTTTACTCTATTTCATTGATAGAGAACCCAGTTTCTCAGTTACCAAGTCATTACTCCGAATACAATTTTTCATTTTAGTCAACATTTTTCAAGTTAATGTTTAAAAACAATGCTATCTCTATGTATCTCTACCAAAGAAGCCTTGATGACAAATTTTCAGGTTTCAGATTAGTGAATCTAGAGTTTTAATGACACAGGTGGTTAAAATTTATTAAAACTTAACATTCAGATATTTTCAAATCATTCAAGAGCAAATCTGAGAATACATTAAACTTATATCATTCTGAATCAATGGTCATTCTTAAACCTGTATGATAGGAATTTCTTTTACCTTTTTCAGACTAATAACATGGTACACAACTTGAATTTCTTAGACCAGTTCAATCAAAGTAGCTGAACAACTTATTATCACTAGAGCAAAAATGGATCAGTCACACCAGCTAAAGAGAATGTGAGGGATGATGGTAAGCTGGCAGTGCAACAAATAGCAAGGGAAGAGTATCAAAGTTGTGCTGGATTAAATTCAGTAGCTGAGTCTAGAATGCAGACAGATCAGCTTGTCTAGAGGAGAATAGTAAAAAATTCAGGTTATCCACTAGAGAGCAGTAGAGTGATTCAAATAACTAAACAGGAGGGATTCAGGAAGTGAGGAACAAATGAACATGACAAATCTCCCCCTGTCTAGATGCAGTGAAGCTAATCATAAGCATCAATAACATCAAACTTAACCAGTCAAACTCCCCCTGACTAAGTGCATGATATACAGTGAAAGTATAGCACATGGTCTTAAAATTTATGTTTAAGAGAAAATCATGCGGTTCAATCGGAGGGAAAGACTACCAAAAGCATCAGGTTCATTTCAAGTTTTCAGAGGATTTCAATTAAGCATGAATCAAATCAACATGAAATTCAAACCTTTCAAACTCACAAATTCATATGATGGAATTTAAACAGAGTGTTCAGAACTGACCTGAAGCATAGGATCCTGGGGTTTTCATTTTGAGTGCCTTGGCTTATTAACCTCCCTTCATTCATTCCAATGCACACCTGCAGCAAAACAATCATTTCGATCCTGTAGGAACCCAAGCCGCCTTGGGTCCTGTATTAGCCCTAACAGGTATTCTAAACAATCTTTTAGCAACATTATCATCAAAATCCATCAAATAACAATTAGTCATGGAATGTCCAATTTTACTACATTATCTGCATAAGACAACAGATTTTCTGGTCCTATGATGCATATCAACAGCAGCTTGAGACCTATGAACGTGAGCATGAAGTTTCCTGCTGTTCACATGGACATTTTATTTCTTATTGTCAGACAACCAACATTCCACAGACTTGTGACCTGACTTGCCACAGTTAAAACATGGAAAATTCACAGGTCTTTTGGTAGAGAATTTGAAAAA
This sequence comes from Amorphophallus konjac, assembly GCA_022559845.1. NCBI lineage: Eukaryota > Viridiplantae > Streptophyta > Magnoliopsida > Alismatales > Araceae > Amorphophallus > Amorphophallus konjac. The sequence goes on along the minus strand of CM040122.1, from coordinate 322,790,855 downwards.
TTTGTCATTAACATGGCCTCCTTGGGCATGCCAACAGTCCTTGACTGTATGGCCATACTTCCCACACTCGAAGCACCTTAGGTGCTTGCCTCTTGAGTCATTGTTTCCCCATGAAGACCCAAACCAGCACTCAACAGCTTTATGACCACGTTTGTTACAGTTATAACAGATGATGTGTTGGTTTGAAGCAAACGTGTTTCTTTTGGGGTCATGATGATGATTTGTAAAAGATTTATCATGCATCATATCATCATTTTTCATTACACTGCAGTCATCCATATAATGACCATGCCTACCACAGTAATGACATGACACCTGTGATTTCCCGGCAGCATGGTTACTAACAGACTGACTAGATGCATGCGAATGAGTAAATGAGGCATGAGCAGTGTGTATTGACCCATCAAATTCAACCGAGCTAGCAGATTTTAGGGCATGAACATGAATAGTCTTTACCTTCTTCGTTTGACCCATCTTTTTCAATTTCTGATTATTCTTAACAATTTTTGTTTGTTTTGCATTTTTCTGGGCCTTGAACTGAAATACAGATGATGAAGGTGATTTCTGATTTTTATTTTATTTTGAGGATTGATTTGTGGTACAAACTACATCAGAGTTTTTCACAAAAGTGGTGTATAGCTGGTTTCTAATAGTTTCCTTAACATCAGTACTACAACTTATCTCCTTTCTTGAGTTATCATCCTCACCTTTCATGACAACTTTCATTTTTCCTTTATTTTTAGCAGACTCGGATGCTGAGTTTTCCAGCTCATGAATTTTATTTTCCAAAGAAGCAATGTGAAGTTCATAACTGGCTATCTCCTGTTCACTGCAATTAACGCATTCGCTTAGAACTTTGTTTGTAGTTTTATACTTCTCAATTTCATGTTCCAGATTGCTCAAAATTTTTGATTCTTCATCACAGACAGTTTTTCCTTTTTCTACAGTGAGAAGTTTTTCGGACATACCAGTGTTTAACCATTTTAATTTTTCAATTTTAGCTTTCAGTTCAATGTTTTCTTTGGTCAGCTTCTTAATTTCTTCACCACTGGATACAGACTCTAGTCTTTCAATTAATTCTTCTTCTCTTTCCTCCACTTTAATTTTCTCAGCAAGCAGATTTCTGAGATCCTCTTTAGATGAAGCAATTAGTTTATTCAGCCATTCATTCTCACCATAAAGATCTTCATTGCGTTCTTTTAGCAGAGAACAAGTGCTGCAAGCAGCTTTTTCAATTGAGATATGTGAATTTTCCTTGTTAAAATCTTTTATTCTATCAGCAAGATTTTTATTGTTCTCATGTAATTCACTGTTCTCAACTCTCAATTTTTTCAATTCGGAATTAATCTTTTCCAACTCTTCCAGTTTCATCAGATGTTCATCGTTTTTGATCTTCAGCTGGTTTTCCAATTTTAAAATGTCATTAGCAATTTTTTTGTTTTCATTTTTCAACAGACATATTTGTTTCATGTTGGAGTGAACTTCAGACAGACAAGCATCATATGATTGATTTATTTTTAACTAATTTTCACATGATGAACTCAAATCATTTTTATCAATTTTCTTTTTCATCTTCTTATGCTGTTTTCTTAAATGGTCATGAGACTCAAGCAACTCATGGTATGCAGCAATCCAATCATCCAGGGTATAGTTCTCGAATATATTTACCTGATTATCATCATGTTCTTTATCTTGATTGCTGCTATGTTCACTTCCTTGAGCCATCATGCATCAGTTATCATTTTTGCAGCTGCCATCCTTTAGTTTGTTCAACATTTCTCTGGCAGACCTGCAAGATGAGACACATGAGATTAGTGCTCTGTCAATTGATGCTTTTATCAAGTTCAATGCTCTAGAATTGATGGAGTTTTTCAATTTATCCTTCTCGGTCCATTTGGATTTATCTCTCGATAATTTGTGTGGACCGTGAGTCATTACCTTCCAAAGATCAGGATCGGTTGTCCTTACATACCGATGCAACTTTTCCAGCCATAGATCAAAATCATCACCTCTGAAGATCAGTGGATGAGCCATCGACAAATGACTTGATCAATTGAAGGAGATGAGAAAAGCACCGGAATCAACAGAGGTACAGCAAGACACCAACTCAGTGAGACTGAAGCACCGAAAACAACAAAACCAGACCCACTATGAAATTCACCACGGAAGTAGCCGGATCCTCTGTAGATCGTTGGATCTGAATGCACAGAGACCCGCTCTGATACCAATTGTTGGAACAGATGGTATGCCCTGATACCAACTGATGGGTGAGCTAGGCCCGAATTCAGAGGGGGGTGAATGAATCCCTCTTATAAAAATTTCAATCAATTAAAACTACTAATTACGCCCAGTTAAAACTTGTGGAAAGGCAAAGACGCGGAAGCAATATGGGCAGGTAATTAGCACGAACTGGATGCTCTCTACGAAGGACGAGAAGATGACAGACAAACAAAATTTTAGAACTCTGCAGAATAGACTGATAATAAGAACAGACTTCACGAAACTCACACGAGACCTATATCAAACGTGCGGTATGCAAATGGAACACTCGTGTTGTGTATGTGATTTTGATGATTACAAAATGACTTTGTTGCTTGGCCTTATGCGTGAATGCTTATTCATGTCTTCATGTGCTTGAACTCATTATCCTCTCACTATGAAGTTTGAAATTGTTGTGGAGATGAGTACAAACTATTTTTATTGGGATATCATCATGTGGATAGATCTGTGACTTTATAAGGCTCATATGTGCTTTGATGTTAGCACATTGCACATACATTGTATATTCACTTGGTAAGATTACTTTGTACTCGATGAGAAAGCCTTTGTGGAAAATATGCTTGGATAAATGTCATATTGAGCCTCATATCATGCATGTGTACTTTGGTAATGCTAAATGAATGATTGTGAAGCAAATACCATTGTTTGCCCCCAAAGTAATGATGTGTGGTTTGATGAGTTTGAATGATGATCAAATGGAATGTGACTCAATATTATTTTACGTGGCTTTGCTCCTTACTCTTTAATTCCAAATTTATTCTATCATGCAATGGTGAATCATATTTGGAACCTCATGACTCTATGTATGGACGATTCAACCAATAAACAAGACATTGAGGATCAATGGTGAATTCAGGTAAAATGATGAGGTAAATACTGATATGAGTTTGTTATGTAATATATCTCATCATTTTCTTCTTGAATGAGTAATGGAAACAATCTTGGATAAGATCCCACTTGATTATACTTTCATGAGTCATCATGAATCTATCAGAGAAGGTGAAATAAAATGGGTTGATTTGTGAGATTAACATTGAAGCAAAACTAATCTCTCTATGTGTTTTGCAGGTTGGAAGAACTCCTCACAACCTTCTTTCATCATCCCAAAACTAACGGTGAGGTTGGAGCTTTCATTTCTAGCAAACTGGGTCTCTGGGCCTTCTGGAACTGCAAAAGTCGACACCTGGTGTTGACATCTGGTTCCAGAACTGGGTTCCAGCAGCCTGTCCAGGAGGTGTTGACACCAGGTGTCGACACCTGCCTAGAACTAGTTCTGGCAGCAAGCCAGAACACCAGGTGTCGACACCTGCCTGGAACTAGTTCTGGCAGCAAGCCTGAACACCAGGTGTCGACACCAGGTGTCGACACCTAGTGTCCAGATCTTCTGTTTGGTGTTTTTGTATACACCAGGGCACCAGGTGTCAACACCAGGTGTCGACACCTGTGCGGAACCGTCAAAGATGACTTTCTTACCCTTATTTCGAAAGTCCAACCAATCAATTCCAAATGCCCTAAATATCTCCCTAATTCGTGGATCTGGTCCCTGGAGTGTTCTTTGACCGTTCTAAACATATAAAACCATCTCTTGGGTTGCAAACCCTAAGGAACATGATGCTAGATCTAAAATTTGGGTGTGTTTTCTAACCCTTGTGAGTGCAGGTCGCAGGTAGCTGCTCCAAGGGCTTCTTCCACGTTTTTTTGAGCTTGTATGTGAAGGAAAGAAGGTGGATTCAAGTCTCCAATCGATCCTCTACTCAAAGCTACGTGGGAAATCAAGTTACAACTTCATTTTTGCAAAGAATCATTCATCTTCCTTCAAGAACGTTCTTCATCCTGCAGAAAAGCTTAAGCCTATTTGATGAGACAAAAAAAGGGGGAACTCTATCCACTAAAAATCCATTTGATTTTAGTTCTCCAGTTGCTCTTAGTTCTGTTTTAGATATTTGCTATAAACATCATCTCCTTGAAATTGTTTTACATGATCTTTGTTCACTCTCTCTTGCATCTATATGTGAACTACGATTTTTGTGATACAACAATTCTAATGCTCATATATTCTTTTGTATAGGTGAAGAAGAGGGGGATCTCTAAACCATTCATTTTCATATTCTTGTTAGAGATTAGCTTAAAGTTTGGGCTTATTATTCCGTTTACCTATTCTTTCAGGTGAAGAAGAAAATGGAAGAAAGAAAAGAGGAGTGCCGTGAGGAGAGGAAGAAGATGATGTCAAGATTATGATCATCCGTCAAGGAGCAAGGAGAATCAGATTATGCTGAAGAAGGGGGAGCCTTATACTTGATGCATCTGTCTAGTTTTCATCTCTATAATTTGTTTGGAGGGTCATAGCATATATGTGTTTTTGATTCATATACATTTGAGATAATGCTTTGTGTGGGTGTTCGGAGAAAGGGGTCTCCGAGTGTGTGTGTTGATATATGTGTGTCGATTTGTGCGGAGTATATCCGCGTGTGATGTTAGGAGTTTAATTCTGTGTGGTTGTGTAGGCATTGTCCTACATGTGTGTGGACGGAGTTGTGTCTCCGTGTGAGGTATTTAGTGCGGGGTGTGTGTGTGTGTGTGTGTGTGTGTGTGTGTGTGTGTGTGTGTGTGTGTGTGTGTGTGTGTGTGTGTGTGTGTGTGTGTGTGTGTGTGTGTGTGTGTGTGTGTGTGTGTGTGTGTGCGCGCGTGTGAGTGCTGCTGTGGCAGCAGTTTGAGGCAACGCCTCGTGTGTGGATTGCTGCGGAAGCAACGTGTGTGTGTTGGGGTTCGTCCCCATGTTGCTACATTTTGTAGCGTGTAGTGAAGACTCACCGGTTTGGTGAGGGGTGGACTTAGGGAGCCCGTCGTGGTCCCGAACCACCTTAAAAATCCCCGTGTCTTGTGGTTTGATTCTTGTGATTGTGTGTTCTCTATCCTATCTGTTTGTGCAATCGTGTGAGCTCAGTGAGATTGAGTGAATCTAGTTTAAATATGCTTAGATTAAATTACTCGATCTTGTATATTCCGCTGTGTGCTAGTTGCGTTTTTAATTGGACATAGTTTTTAGTAGAAGGATCTATTCACCCCCCCTCTAGATCCGTGTTCCTGCACTATGGGACCCAACAATTGGTATCAGAGCGAGGCTCTGTTGTCCCTAGATCTTGCGATCTACAGAGTGATCCCAGTGCATTCCACAATCATGAATCTTCTACTGAACATATATCAATGAACTGTTTGCCAATCTTCACTGGTTTAAATTTTAATTCATGGCTAGGCAAACTGTGTGTGGTGATCAATTCTATTAATCCTAGTCTTTGGAAATTGATTTATCATGGTCCACACATATTACCTCTAGATGAGACCAAGTGGTCTAATCATGATAAAATGATGCATCATGATAATGTTACTGCTTTGAGTTTATTGAAAGCTTCCGTAAATACTAACAAGTATCCATTTGTATCTTCTTGTAGGACGGCAAAGGAGCTTATGGACCGGTTGATCAAAGCTCAAGAAAAGGAAAGGCAAAAATATCTCATGGCCGATGATGCTGATCAACAAAGTGATGAAAATGCAGAAGAGGTAAATTCAGATTCTGAAGAATTTACTTTTGATGATCTTGTTGATGCTTATGATGAGTTGGAAAAGTAATATAAGAAAATCAAGTCAGAAAATGGAAAATTGAAAAAGCAATCTGAAAACATGCTCCATGAAAATAGACCTTGTGATAAGTGTTCTATGCTTGATAACTTCAATGAACGTTTAGAGCATGATGTTGAATGTCACAAAGAAACCATTGCTTGCTTGAGAAATGAGAATGTTGCCCTCAAGAACAAAATCAATCAATTTGAGAAAACTGAAAAAGATTTAAGAAACAAAATGGAATCAAACTCTCTTGATCAGAATATTTGCAATGAATTGATTATGAATGATAAACTTGCAAAAGAAAATGAAGAACTTAAAAAGGAGAATAGTGCGATGCTAATTCAAATATCCCTGCTTGAAAGTAGATTGCAAAATCTTAAAAACTTGAAAAAGGGAAATCTGTGATTGTTGATAAATCTGACAAGATGCATGTGCTTGAACAAATGATGGAGAGCTACAAAACCATCAATGCCCAATTGAATGAAAAAGTCATTTCCTGTGACAATGAGATCATTTCTTATGAATTGCATATTTCATCACTTGAAAAGGAAATTCTTGATCTGAATGCTTCTTTGTGTAAGTTTGTGAATGGGGAAGAAAATCTGAACAAGATATTGGGGACTAAGGTGAATTTCTAAAGAGAGGGGCTGGGCTATAATCCTGTGAACAAAAAGAATTTTGAAAACAAAGTCTATACATCCTTTGTCCATAGTTCAAATATAGCCAGCACATCAAATGGGCCTCCAAATCAATCTGCTCCTCAAACAACGAAGAGATCAAATGAAAGTCTAAAAAAGAAACAAAACTTGCATCAAAAGGCTAAAAATGTTGTTGGTGTCACGATGAATGCCAATAAAAATCATGTTGCACACACACATGCATCCATAAAGAAAATCTCATATTTTTATTATGGTGAACTTGGTCATATGATGCATGATTGCCTTTTGATGAAATCTGAAGATCAAGAAGCATGCAAGAATGTAAATGCCTTCACAAAGCCAAGAAAGTTTCTGAACACAAAAAGAACTCTTGATAACTCTTATATTCATGCAAGAAGACCTTTTGAAAGATTTGATCAATTGAACTGTTTTCATTGTGGAAGGTTTGGTCACAGGATGAACAATTGCTTTAGTTTGAAAAATGAGAACATCTCTACAAACCAACAAAAATTCCATGCTCATTCTTACAAGAAAAATCTGAAGTCTTTTGGTTGTTGTCATTATTGTGGTGAGTTCGGGCATACCATGCATGATTGCTTCTTAATGCATTTTGATGATATGCATGCCCAAAAACTATGGAAGGCACCCTCTAGAGGTGAAACTAACCATCTGAGACCCAAGAAGGTTTGGGTACCCAAAACAGTCAAATGAGAACTTTGTTGCAGGATTATCTTGAGACCAAGAGAAAGGCTTTAAGTCGACTTGGCCAGTTCTGGTGTGATGCCTTGGTGAACATGGGCTTGTCCCTGAGTTGATACTTGAAGCTCATCATTCATACTTGCAGCTCATAGGAGATTATCTTGTGGAAGAAAAGCACAGAGATTGCTTTTCTCATTTGTATTGAATTGAGGTTGATATGAAATTGAGTTTCTGATATTACAGGCAGAGAGAGAGAGTCTTATGTGTTGAAAAGCCTTGAAGTTAGTTTCTTCATATGCATTGGCTTAATATTGACATGAATTGAGCTCTTTACAGTGCAGGTTTGATAATGACCATCAACCCCTAAAATCATGGTAAGAATTCAATGTTTGAATGTGTATCCATTGTTGAGTTAGATGGACGCAGTCTATCTCTACTGGCAGTAAGGCAAAGGTTAGTATGTTGAATGTCATCTAAATCTATCATGTATGTATTATTTATTCTTTTTCCAGAAAATTTGACACTTTCAGAATCAGGTTCAAAAACCTTGCAACATTGAGAATCAAATAAAACATTGTATCCTTTATCACACAACTGGCTGATGCTAAGTAGATTATAAGCTAACCCTTCAACCAGCATAACATCATCAATGCAGCAGGTAGAGCACTTACCTATTTTACCTGATCCAATAATCCTACCCTTTGTGTTGCTTCCAAAGGTGACAAGGCCTCATAGTTTCTCAGTCAGCATGCAGAACTTGGCCTTATCTCCTGTCATATGCCTGGAGCAGCCGCTATCCAAGTACCACAAGTTGTTCTTGGCTGCCAGACATACCTGCATACACAATTAGGTAAAGGGGTTTGGAACCCAAGACTGATTGGGCTCCACAACAGATGAAATAGAAGCAAAGCAAGAAAGCAGGCTTTTCGGAATCCACATTTGTTTAAATGAATTTTGTTCAGTGGATCCTATAGATTTTCTTCTGTTGTTGTTCCTCTTCTTATTGACAGCAGCATGTTTTTGTTACTTCTGTGCCAGTGACTTGGCCAGGGTGTGTTCACAAAGTTTTGGCCATAGTAGTTCCTGGGTTGGCTAAAGAATTGTTGGTTCCTAGGTGTCCAGTTGCCATACCCATTAACCCAATTGCTAGTGTAGGGTCTTTGATATTGTGCAGCCTGATATGCAAGACCTGTATGCCTCCCCGGAGTTCTAGTCCAATCTGACCTATTGAAGTAGGTTGACTGTGCATTGTGATAGGTCTGAACTCTGGGTTGGTAAAAGTGTTTGGGTTGACTCCTAGCAGCATTCTGTCTCCCCTACACCTTGGACCCTGCTGTCCTATTCATAGGTTTGTTTTGGGTCTTCTTCAGAGGTGGTGATGATGGTGGAGACTTAGTGACTTTAACCTGGGGTTTATGAGACTGTGTAGGTTGACTTCTAACCTGAGTCTGAGCCCTAGGATTTTGCTTGGATGTGCTAACTCTACTAGGCTCACTGACTTTTTGTTTACCCTTCTCCTCAGCACTGATCTTTTTCATATTAGCAGCTTTATTCACAGAAATTTTTGAATTCATGCTGATTAGAGGTCCTTTTTCTGTTTGTGCAACAAATGAAATAGTTTTCATTCCAAAGGTTTTAGTTGCACTTGAGTTAAATCCTAGTCCCTCTTTTCTGAAATTAACTTTTGACCCTAACAAAGCATTTAGATTATCTGTTCCTTGGGTCATTTTATCAATGGTTTTCAGCTTATCCTCATTGTCTTTCTGAATTTCATCAATAGACTTTTTCAGTTCATTATTTACATTGAGGACAGCTTCATATTTTTCAGAAACAATTTTTACTTCACTCTCACATTTCTGAATTTTCAGCTTCCATTCATCAATTTCTTTTTCAAGCCTCACATTCTCTTCCCTAGTAGCTTTTAACTCATTTTTGATTTTGCCCAATTCAGAACATGCGAGTTTCAATTCTTTATTCTCAGAATCTAAGCATGCAATCTTATCAGTCAGAGTTGTATCATTTTGCATGGAGTTAATTTTTCTTCTAAGATGCCTATTCTCTTTTCTGATATCATCTGCCTTATCAGCTATGTCATGATAAGCATCTATCCAATCATTGATAGTAAAATCATCGAATCTAGTGATTACCTCATCTGATTCCTCTTCTCTATCTTTTGAGCTTGTTGCTGTTGCCATGAGACAAATGGGCTTCTCAGATTCGGCTTCACTGACTGAACTGCTACTGAAGGAGCCTTCATCTTCATCACTCCAGGTGCTAATCATAGCTCTCCTTTTCTTATTTTTCTTCTTTGACTTGTCCTTGTATTTCTGATTGTCTGGACAGTCAGCTTTCAGATGGCCCGATTTCCTGCATTGGTAACAGACGTTAGGTTCACTTTTCTTAGCAGGTTTAGATTTATACCTTTTATCCTTTCGACCGCCACTGTATTTCTTTTGACCGAATCATCCTGCTCCTTTTCTGAGAAATCACCTGAACTCTCTGGTCATCATGGCCATCTCAGAACGAGTCATATCTTCTTCATTCGGGCTCTCCTCTGATGATGAAGAACTGCTGGAGCTGGATTTGTTGGAATTGCTTGAACCAGCCTTCAGCACTATCGGCTTCTTCTTCCTCTCAGCTTCTTCTGTCCTTGGCATATTAATCTCATATGCCATTAGCAAGCCAATCAGCTCATCAGCTCTTGTATTACGCAAATCCCTTGACTCCTCCATCACTGTAGCTTTTGTGTGCCAAGCATGAGTCAAGGACCGCAGAATCTTCCTCACCACATCATATTCTGTCTGAGGTTTCTCTAGACCTCTAAGACCATTGGTAATGACAGTCAACCGAGCATACATTTCGCTGATGGTCTCGTTCTGCTTCATCTTGAAGGCTTCATATTCGGATACAAGAAGATTGGCCTTCTGCTCTCTTACTTGAGATGTACCCTCATGAATGACTTCCAATGCATCCCACATCTCCTTGGCTGATTTGCAGGCTGACACGCGTGAGAATTCGGTAGGGTGCAGAGAGCACTGGATGGCGTTTATGGCACTCCAATTTAGCGTGGACCTTCTGATCTCCTCCTTGGTCCAGACATCTTCATTCAGGGACAGCTCATAAGGTCCCTTGCTGACAACCTTCCAGATCTCGTAATCCTTAGCCCTCAGAAACACTTGCATACGATTCTTCCAGTATGCGTAGTTAGATCCATCGAAGAATGGGGGCTTAGTTGTTGAGTGACCTTCAGCTATCATCCCTCGAGCATCCATCTCTGCCTATCCTCTTCGGGCGATGAGTCCCTGTAGAAGAGTGTGGCTCTGATACCAAGTGTTGAGTTAGATGGACGCAGTCTATCTCCACGAAATGTGGATCTAGATGGGGGTGAATAGATCTAATGCCTATTTAAAAACCAATGTAAGATTCAAATGCGGAATATAGGCAAATCTGCTAAATCACTAACCCTGATACTAGATTTCAACAGAACCGAATCAAGCTCTTAAAGTAAACAAGACAACCAGTAGCACACAATTCATAGACAATCACACAAACACAAAACACCCACGATTTTTAGGTGGTTCGGTCAAGGACCTACGTCCACCCCACACTCAACCGAGTATGGCTTACTGCTGCGCAGTACAGCTTGCGTATGCTGGGCACTACAGCTTGGCCAACAACCGCTGATACATAGCTTCGCTGGGCACTACAGCTTGCCGACCAGAGGAATAGATCCTCTGCAATTGCTGGGGAAATACAGCTTAACCCGTCCAGTGGAGACTTCCACTGCAAATCCGCTGACTCACAGCTTGAAGAAACATGAATTCGGAAATGAAAGACAGAAGCAAAACGAAAATGAAAACCCAAAATGGGAATGTAGCTCGAATGAGCAATGCTCAGCTCTGGTTTCTGAACCAAGAGACTGAGATACAACCTCTCAAATAAAAACTCTCACAATCTCACTTTCTTGATCAAGCTCTCTCAACTCATCTCTCTTGATCTTCTCTTCTCTCTTTTTCTTCTTCTCTGTTTCTCTTCTCACAGTGGATCGATGGCACTCTGCTGCTTTCAGACTTGCTGTATAGACTTTGCTCTCTTCAGATTTTGATCAACCTCCATCTGAACACTAAGGCTTAAATATATACTGGCAGCAGGTGGATAAGGGCGCGTGGTTTCCACGTTTTCCCACCCAAGGAATTTGCCAGATCCGAGGCAACTTTATCAACGTGTCATCATCTGATCACCTCGTCCTCCTGGGATCACGAGCCATGTCAGCAATCCCTGTAGAGAATCCCTGTCAGACATAGTATCAGATTATCAGTTTAAGCATAAACCCTATACAGACATCATAGTATGCACAATGCAGTGTATAGACTTTCCAATGTCTAGACTTGCAGATGTGAACGACACAATGTATAGACTTTAGGTGTGAAGACATTGTGAATGCAAATGCAATGTTCAGACTTCATTGTATAGACTTGGAGAACCTGAATCAATGTGCATACTTGGAACGCCTGAAGACCAGTGTCCAGACTTGGAATCAATGAAGGCGTTGGCTGTACAGACTTGGCCAAACAATCCGATGTAGAGACTTGAGGCATGGAGGCCAATGTACAGACTTGGAAAGTTAAGACCATTGTACAGACTTCTCCTCGTGCCAGCTACAGTGAAGGAATGTATAGACTAAATAGTCTCCCTGGCTGTACAGACTTGACCAAAGCAAAGGCAATCGGATGTACAGACTTTAGAGGATGCAGACTCTGTATAGACTCTGAGGTCCAAAGGCAATGTACAGACTTTGCCTTAGAAACGAATGCATAGACTTTGCCTTAGAAACGAGTGTTTAGACTTTGAAGCAAATGCCAGGTAACGATGTGTAGACTTGGCCAGAAAACGTAGGGAAAGGTATGAGTGTATAGACTTGGCCAAACGTAGGGAAAGGTGAGGAGTGTATAGACTATGCTTCACTTCGAGCAGCCACAGTGATGTATAGACTTAGCCTTTGAGATGTGACTGTACAGACTTGGAGAGTTGAAGCCAATGTACAAACTTGATGATATCAAATCGATGTACAGACTTGCAGATGCGAAGCCAATGTACAGACTTTATGATATGAAGCCAATGTACAGACTTGCAGATGCAAAGCCAATGTACAGACTTTAAAGGCTGTGAACAACAAGGCATGCTGTACAGACTTACTCAATCAAACTGATGTATAGACTTTGAAGGATTTGAACGGGAGAATGTATAGACTTTAAGAACCGAAGCTCACGTTGTACAGACTTTGTTACCCAAACGATCAATGTATGGACTTAAACTTCTGGAAACGAATGAATAGACTTTGCCATAGTCTAATGTATAGACTTCCGGTGTGAATGAAATGCTGTACATACTTGCTCAAATAGTCCGATGTATGGACTTGGAATTCCAACAGAAGGATGTATGGACTTTGATAAGAGAATGGCTGTACAAACTTCAACACAGCTGCGATGTATAGACTTTGACAAAGCAGCGATGTACAGACTTTAAGTGAAAGTCCGATGTACAGACTTTAGCTGAATACCACTGTATAGACTTCGAATATGAAGACTAATGTATAGACTTTGCCCAAAGCCTTAGACTCAACAGAGACAGACCGGTGTACACACTTAGCCAATACAATGCAATGTATGGACCTGTACAGTGAAACGATGTATAGACTTCACCAAGACACTGCATGAACAATATGATGCGATGTACATACTTTGAAGAACAGCATCCAATGTATAGACTTGATAAAACACTCATGAGTGTATAGACTTCGTTGTACACACTTGTGAAGTTGAATGCAAGACAAGGCTGTACAGACTTGATGAATAATGCAAGTTAGACGAATGTATAGACTTGCATTCATTAAGTAAATGGATGTACATACTTGGAAGATCACTGATGGTTGTACAGACTTTGCTTCAATGTATAGACTTCACTCTAGCAGGTAATGCAGCAATGTACATACTTTGAACTTGAACATGCAGTGTATAGACTATGCAATGCACTGTGGATGTATGGACTTGCAACGACGGGCAATGTATAGACTATGCACAGTCCAATGAATGGACTTTAACTAAGGTGAACAATGTACACACTTAGCCGATGTGCAGACTTTAACAATGTGATGCAATGTACACACTTGTAAAAATGATGCAATGTGTTGACGCTGCAATGTATGCCAATGTATAGAGTTTCATGCTGCAAAGCACTGTGAAGACTTGTGAGTGTGTGCAGAACACAGTATAGACTCTGACTGCATTATGTACACAGACAACCTGATAAAAGCAATTTCATCAAAATAGGAACTGTTGCCAATCAATCAAAACAAACAATCAATCAAGATAAGGCGTTGCCAAAGAAATGAAGCAAATGCCAACATCATCAACACAGAGGAGTCACAACATGAGTAATTTAGTCTAAACAGGTTTAAACTAGATTCACTCAATCTCACCGAGCTCACACGATTGCATAAACAGATAGGATAGAGAACACACAATCACAAGAATCAAACCACAAGACACGGGAATTTTTAAGGTGGTTCGGGATCACGACGGGCTCCCTACGTCCACCCCTCACCAAACCGGTGAGGCTTCACTACACGCTACAAAAGTAGCAACACGGGGACGAACCCCAACAACACACACGATGCTTTCGCAGCAAACCACACACACACGAGGCCTTGCCTCAAGCTACTGCCACAACAGCACACACACACACACACACACACACACACACACTGGGGAACACACCCCGAACAAATTCCTCACACGGAGTAATAACTCCGTCCACACACACGTAGGACAATGTCAACACAACCACACGGGAGTAAACTCCCAACCACACATGGGGAACGCACCCCAAGTTATGCCCGACCACATACGCGGATATACTCCGCACAAAATGACACACATAAATCAACCCACACACTCGGAGACCCCTTTCTCCGAACACCCACACAAAGTATTATCTCAAATGTATATTAACCAAAAACACATATATACTATGACCCTCCAAACAAATTATAGAGATGAACACTAGACATATGTGTCAAGTATAAGGCTCCCCCTTCTTCAGCAAAATCTGATTCTCCTTGCTCATTGACGGATGCTCATGATTTAGATATCATCTTCTTCGTCTCCTCGAGTTGCACGTCTTCACCTGAAAGAACAGATAGAAATGATAAGCTCAAACTTCAAGCTAATCTCAAACAAGACAATAGAAATGAACGGTTCAGAGATCCCCCTCTTCATCTTCATCCTATACAGGGATCACATGAGCATTAGGATTGTTGAATCACACAATTCGCAGCTCATATATATGTATGCAAGAGAGAGTGGATATAAGACTTATAAAACCATCCTAAGATGTCTTAAAGCAGATATTCAAGCTCTATCAACAACAACGATTTCTAGAAATCAGAATGAAGAAGATGTTGCAGTGATTAGAGCTCCCCCTTTCTCTCCTTTGAACATATTTGAATGCTTCTGAAGTATGAAACCCGTTCTTGAAGAAGAATGATTGATTCTTGCATGGATGATGCTTGTAGCATGAATTTCTTCGCAGCTTGTGGCAGAGGAATGGATGAGGACGTGAAACCTTGTTCTTCCCTTCATACACAAGCTCAAAACATGGTGAAAGAAGCCTTGGAGCTGCTACCTGCGACCTGCACACACAAGGGTTAGAAGAAAATGATTTTCAGATCTAGCATCATATCCCTTAGGGTTGGCAACCCAAGAGATGTATATAAATGATTAGAACGGTCAAGAGACAGCTTGGAGACCAGATCCACGAATTAGGGAGACATATAGGGCATTAGGAATTGATTGGTAGGACTTTTGGGGCAAGAAAACGGTGGTCAAAGATGGTGGCTGGACGTTCGACCGGAAGGGGTCGACCCTCGGGCTCACAGAAGCCAAACAGAACCTAAAATGTGGTTCTGGGATACAGGGGTCAACCCCAGGGGTCGACCCTCGTGCTTCCAGAACCCAAACAGAACTTGATTTAAGGTTCTGGGTTACAGGGGTTGACCCCTTTCAGCAGGTTTCAAAACGGGTCAACCCACGGGTCGACCCCTTTCAGCAGGTTTCAAAACTAAGTTCTGTTTTGAACAGAACTTCAGAGGGTCGACCCGATGGGTCGACCCCTTCTTGTTTGGGTATGAAAAAGGGCTAAAACCTCCAACAAATCAAGGGGAAACAATTGATTAAATGTTACCAAAATCCCATGAAGATCAACCATGATTTTTCATCCTGAAAAACATGATAAAGCAAGAGGTTAGATCAAGATCAAAATATATGGGTCATGCATTAAAATATGAAGCTAGTTTTGAGGCCGAGACCCAAATGACATGAAGTATGAACATGAAAGTACTTGCATGAGACACATAAATGCTTTGATAACATTTTCATCTTAAGATCCTCATATGAGTTCCAAATTCAATTCAGAGCAACACTTACCTCATTGTTTTATCTGAGTTCACATTCAATTTGATCATCATCCAAACTATCATCAATCCACACATCATTACCTTGGTGGCAAGTGTAGAGACAATGTATATGCAATGTTTGTGCTAACCTCAAAGCACGTATGAGCCTTATAGAATCACAATGCATCCACATGATGATAAGCCTCATAGAATTACAATGCATCCACATGATGATATGAACAACCATTCTCATACACATGAAGACATGAACAACCTTCAAACACATGAAGACATGAACAACCATTCTCGCACACGGCCAAGCAACAAAGGCATTTTGTAATCATCAAAATCACAATGCACAACATGGAATATAGCTCCATAATAGCATAGTAGCTCTGGATTTGATCCACGAGCTAATGAACACCACATATCTTCAATTGAACCCTTGGCTGCACTCTAATGCTTCTCTCGAGCTGAACTCTCGACTACTCTCGAGCTTCTTCTTCTTCTTCTTCTTCTCACAAGCTCTCTCTCAAACTCTCTTTGAACTAAACTGATCTTCAGTAGTGGCACGCTCTTTTCTTTTCTGACTTCACAGCTCTGTCTATTGGAACACCCATCTTCATAGCTGCTCACTTTCTTCAAAGAACGAGGGCTTCATTATATAGAGTAGAGATAACCAATTTTTGAAATCATCTTTTCCAAAAAAGAATTCCCGCCATTAATCCATCTGTCCTGGCAGAACAATCTTCTTCAGAGGCTTTCATAGAGTGTGTCAGGTGATGTGTCAGATCTTGGAAGTTGTGCCAATGATTGGCATTCGAGCATAAGTGTGAAGCATTCGTGGCAGACATACGGCTTCAGCCTTCCCAACTCTTTGTCAGCCGTACTAAGTTATTTTTCACCCTTAATGGCTATTTGCCAGCCTTATAGACTCATTTGTCACCCTTCTTCGCTTGAGCCGTCGCCTTTGAGCATTTTGTCTCTTGCTTTGAGAGCCGTCGCCTTGCGACCTATTTGTCACCACTATTGGGTATTTTTCAGCCTTGAGCACCTATTTTTCACCCTAATGTGTTCATTCGTCAGCCTTGTTTGCTTGAGTGTCTTGCGACCTATTTGTCACCACTAGTTTCCCATTTATCACCCCTATGAGCTATTCTTCATCGTTAAGGCTTATTTGTCTACCTTATCGATTCTTTCTCACCCTTATCACTTAAGTGTCTTCAACTGCCTGAAGCAAAGTTGACTGATGTCAACTTGACTAGATCACTACAGCAAGTTGACTTTGATTGAGGCAACTTGACTTGAATCCACATGAAGTTTGAACTTGGCTGGAGTCACTTTGACTGGCGTTGACTTTGACTAAAGTCAACTTTAGTGATGTTTCATTGACTGGAGTCAACTTCCTTTGCGAATAGAGCCAACTCTTCTTCTTCTTCTTCTTCATGTCTCTCAACCTTATCATCCATTTGTCAGACTTAAGATGTATTTTTCACCCTTAGCACGGTCTTTGTCTCCCTTGTTGTTCTTCTGGTTACTTTAGAAGCCCTTTGATATCACTGTACATCATTTGTCTCCTTGTGTAATAGTTATTCACCCTTGAGGTTCATTTGTATGTAGGTTTCCTTCATGTTGTGTGTGTGATTTTGATGATTACAAAATGTTTCTTTTCTATTTGTCAAAAGGTTTTTAAGTGGTGCATTATTGTGGCTTCCATGTTTCTGTCTGGGTTACAAGTCGACTTGGTTCTTGGGAATCGACTTGAACTTATGGTTGATTGGTATTTCTTGTTTTCATGTGCTTGATCATCTCTATTACTTTTTCAAAGAAATATGGAATTGATATATGGTTGTGAGGATTGAAAAGTGTGGCTATCTTAAAAAGGATATTGATGTTTCATGAAGTTGAAGTCTTTGATTTGGATGCATTTGAGTTGGGTCCTGGTCATGAAGTCCCGCGATCAATGACACTCAAGAGGGGGGTGAATTAGGTGTTTATAAATTTTAAAGAAACTTTTGGCCTTTTATAAAATATGTGATAAACACTAATTATTAATTTGAAAACTGTTTAACTAATTCTCTCAATTTATCCGTTCCTACACGACCATATAACGAATACAATTAAACCACACAAAAAAAACACACAATGCACAGTGGTTTTTAAGGTGGTTCGGATGCAACGACGATAATCCTACGTCCATCCCTCACCAAACTTGGTGGGGCTTCACTTGGGGATGAATCCCCAAAAAGAGACGACACTCCAAACACACACGGGACGACGCCCGCACACACACACGGGGACGCGCCCCAATACACACACACACGGAGATGATGTCTCCAACACGATCCGACAACTGGATTACCAACACAAACACACGCTGCCACAAGTGCAGCAATCTACACACACGAGATAAAACATATTTAAATAGATCCACACACACAATAGCAGATCTAGGAAGACCTACGCACACACGAATGGAATACGACGACCACACATAAGACCACGGATCCAAAATGATCCACACACACACAAGTTCTTACAGTTTATGATGACCACAAGTATAACACCCAAAACATTAAAACAATGAGGCTCAGTTTAGAAAACTCCTGATTAAGACTCCCCCTGAGTGTATGATGCTGATTTTGCGTTGATTCCTTCTTTGCTTGAATGGCTTGAGACTCAGCTTGAATGGCCTTGGATGGATGTAGGTTTCCTTGCACGGAGTACTGTTCACGGCTACAGTACCCTTCCTTCTTCCTTGGACAAATCCTTGTATCTCCATGATGCTTGTGAGCTTGTTCTCTTCCTTTGATATTGCTGACTTCAAACGGAGCTAGAGTACCTTCAGATGATGCTTGAATGGCTCCTTCTTTCTTGTAGCATTCTTCTTCTTTATCCTTTGATAGGCTCCTTGGTTGATAGGTTCTTCTCCGATTTCTCTTGGTTGATAGGCACACCTTGATCTCTTCTGATTGGATGTTTGTTTCTTCAACTCATGGAAGATGATTGCTTCAGAAGAACCTTGAAACTTCAGCTGCTGGATGGAGATTTGATTCACGGACTACTGTTCATGCTACAATAACACTCTTCTTCTTCCTTGAGCCACCTTGATCCCTCTTTTGTTCTCTTAGAGTCTCTTAGGGTTCATGACCTCAAAGAGAGGTTTTATAACCCTTGGAAGGTTAGGAGACAAGCCCCAGACCCAGATCCACAATTTATGGGGTGATTGGGAGCATTGGGATTAAAGAAATGGGTGAGAGGATCTCTCCATGGATTGAAAACAAAAAGTCAAAGTTGGAGGCTTCGGGGCTGGCGGTCGACCGGAGGTGGGCTGGCGGTCGACCGTTCTCTAAAAACACTATAGGCAAAACGTTGTTATAATTTTCGGTCGACCAGGATCAGGCCGGCGGTCAACCACTCTGAGAAAAACTGTAGTTTTCTGAATTCTGGTAATTTCAGTCGACCGCCAGCTACAGGTCGGTCGACCGCCAGCTACAGTAAATTCCAAACTACTACATTGTAGCCCCAAACTCTATTGCAACCCTTCCAAACTCTGTGGCATCAAACACCTTTGATCTTGGAGGGATAATACAAAGAATTTAACCTACAAAACCATAATAAAAATGAGTAGAACTTTAGCTTAATAATCAATATGATACATGTATGAAATGCATACATGAAAGCCCATGTTCAAGGTGCATACAAGCACTTGAACCATAAAAGCTTTAAGCTAAAGGTCAAGAATTATTTCTATGCAAGTTAGCAAAGTATGAGAACAATTTAGCCATGCACATGTACAAGTGAACACTTTGAAAACATGATTGACTAAAGATCAAGATCAATAGGTATGCATTTGTCCAATATGAATGCATTATGTAACCAAGCTCTATGAAGAGCATGCATAGGAAGCATTCAATGTTGTAGCCTCAAAAGAAATGTTCAATAGAATCATATTCAACCAATCGACAGGAACAATCAACCATTTAGTTTAGTTATCATCATTCACTTTATCACACATGAAGTGTAGTTAGCATCAAAACCATAGCATTACACACTAAGTTTAGTTATCATCAAAACCATAGCTCAACAATCTCCCCCTTTTTGATGATGACAAACTTAGTGATGAATGAGGACAAACTTAGTGATGATGACAAACTAAATGAAGATACAACATGTTCTTCTTCCCCTAACACAGGTAATCATGAATCGTCATGAATCATCTTTTTTCTCCCCCTTTGACATTATCAAAAAGAGGGATAAGGCAAAGCTTTCTCCTGCATCAAAAATTGAACAAGC
The DNA here is from genome assembly GCA_022559845.1 of Amorphophallus konjac. NCBI lineage: Eukaryota > Viridiplantae > Streptophyta > Magnoliopsida > Alismatales > Araceae > Amorphophallus > Amorphophallus konjac. Next base: position 322,770,848 of record CM040122.1, on the reverse strand, counting down.
GAAAAGAAACTAGCAAAGCAAGAGCAATTCTTGCTCCCCCTTTGACATTATCAACAGGCAGATTAACGCCAATCTTTCTCCCATATTAACACAACAAGATGAAGGGAAGAAACCACAGAGGTCCAAAGAGCAGCATGATGAATGAGCAAGGGATAATGACCCACGTTTGAAATTCTGATGAAACATGAGCAAATTATAAACAAGTGAGTTCATGGAATGTCTGGGAGGCACCAAATCATGTTTTTGTTGATTTTCATGTTTGCAGATTTTTATTTATTTTGTGATACCAATGGTTGGTATGAGAGGATACCAATTGTTGATCACTTGGACGTGCTAGGATGAGTAGAGCTAATTTCACGCTTCTCTCCTTGGTCGATCAAAATCCAAAGCTTATTTAATAAGTGTGCGGCATGTGAAGTCCATTCAATTTTTGGATTTTCATTATTTTCATATTTTTAATTTTTGATTTGTGGTTTGAAATGCATGAGATGCAATATATGCATGTGATGACATGTGAGATGCATAAACAAACAAATAGACAAATATGTATATATACATGCAACATAGCTCTCCCGTACTTATTTAAGAGAGAATGGATATAAGAAGGGTGCATGAGGGTCATAGCAACTGGAGTGTTCACTTATAACACATGGGAGATTATGCAATCAAATAGGAGATTCATGCAATTGTTAATGCAGTCAATCAATTTTCAGAATACATAATAAATCAAATTTTCAGATGTGTAAGTGACTAAACATGAAAAATGATAGTTGCCGTATGGATATTCAGATTTTCAGATTAACACATTGAGACATTTTACAGACTGCACTTCAATTTTTGAGAACAGCGTATTGGAGGCTACGCTCTACTACAATGAGTTTTCACCATCATTTTTCAACTCAACCAATATCACATGATAGTCAGAATTTTTCAAGAGTGATCAGGTTCAAATAATTCCTTTTTACACGAGTAGACGCATGGAGCTCATGTTAGAATCCCCGGTTACTCAAAATACTGAACCATTTCATCTCATCTTGAACAGAGGTACTTTAGTCAACACTTTTCAGAAATGAACCACATCACGTCTTAGGTGACATGTGCCCAATTTACTCAGTGAGACAGAGCATTGCTCTATCTTTCATTTTCATTTCAGATTTTTGAACAAAGATAGGTAGGCAGCTTTTTCCTCAACTGTCCTTCAACATTCATGCAGTAAGTTTAATATCTCCATAGTGTTGAAAGGAAATTTCTATATCTTCTTCTTTAACACTCATTTTCACATTTGTGCAGAATGTGTATGAATTTGATTCAACATGTATACCAAAAATATCACGAACACATAACAATGCAACTCCCCCTAAATAGATACACTTATGAGATATGAACTCTCCCCCAGAGTGTATGACATGAAACACTCTAATAATGACTCAAATGCAACATTATTTAGCAAGAAGGCATAAGGTCATAGAAATTCTAAAGGATGGGGGTGAATAGCATATAGTATCAAGCAAGCACATATAGGAAATGTATGCAACATGCAATGTAAATATGCAACTGATACCAATCAAATGGATACCAATTGAATGAACTGAATGTAGCTAATGCATGAGTTCTAATGCAATGCAACCTTTGATCATTTAGTAGTGGAATGGAAATGCAATATGCCAAGACAAAATGTAATGTGGTGCAAGACTTCTGATATCAAATGAATGAGCTAACTACAGTTAATGTATGAATTCTAATGCATGCAACCTATGCCTGAATGAGAGTGTGATGTAATATACAAATGTAGCAAGGGAGGGCTTTGATTTTCACACCATGAGACAAATTCCTCATTAGAGCATTCACATTTTATTAATATGTCAACAAACATTTTCATGACATGACCTTTATGAGATAAGGGTGCTTAAAAGTTTAAAATTAAGCAATGCAACCTAATTTTCAGAAATTTTCAAAAATAGATTTTCAAAGGTCATTCATAGGTATTGAAATGAGAATTAATCCAATAGTCAAATATATGAATCATTTAATCACAAACATATTTTCAATTTACATAGCTCAGCTCAAGAATTCATTCACACATCAACCAATCCCAATTTTTAATATCTAGTACGAGGTCGAGATTTTAGTCCGAAGACCCAGCTCAACGCATAGGGAATACTTCCAAGTGGACATGATCCACTCTTCCACAGACGCCATTAGATATACCAGATATGCAATTCAAATCAAGTGTGATCATGCAATTCAAATTGAGAATATTCAATATGTAACCACTTCATACACATCTTTCAAGATTTTTAATTTGATTCAACCAATTAGGCACATTCATCACAACATGCTAGTAAATGACAATTCAAGTTTTTAGAATCAATACCTGTCACCTGAGAGTGTCACCAAGTGACAAAGACGGTCATTGTATGAATTGACAAGGTTGAATTACCTTAGTTAAGGAGATAAGATTGGAATCCTTCAATCACTAAAATCACCAACCTCACGAAGGTTGATATTTCAGCTTTTGCTTTCTTACATTTGTCTTGAGAATCTATTTTCTTCCAAGCCTTTCACCTGCAATCTAAAGAAGAATGAGATTCAGTTTACTCATGAGAGTATTTTAAAATTTTCTTGCACAATCCCTGCAAAATCTTCACAAAAGGCATTATTAGTAGCTCAGAAATGATATCATCCACATGTACTTGGACCACTAAGAAGTCTTTTACCTGATTTACCTTGTGAGAGGTGGTTGATCAACCTTACCTATTGAACCCATTCTTGGTTAAAAGAGATGCGCGCTTTTCATACCATGTCTTGGGTACTTGCTTCAACACGTACAAGACTTTCATTACCTTATACTTGAGTCGATCCTGGAGGTTATTCTACATAAGGTACCCCATCTTCTTGTAGCAACTTGAGAGGGTTCTCATCATTTTCATCCTTGCAAGGTATTTCTTTCATTTACTCAAGCTTGGCCATGACTAGCCCATCATCATTTAGATTTTGGGAGTATAATCTGCATCCAAGAACAAACAAACTCTAGTTGTCAATTTCGATTCAAATTTGCAACTAGTATGACAAATTCATTTAACAACTAAACATCCCTTTAATAACATCCAGAGTTGATGCATGACTCAGGCATGAATGCAAGCATTAAGCCCATGTGACGAATGCGATTGCTCCCCCTTAGTGTGTGCATGAATGTAAGATGTTCAATGAGATTCTAATGCTATATGCAGTCATGGATGTGTTGAAGGCAAGAGAGTTGCATGGATTATGACATGAGTTCCTTCAAAATGAGAAGTAGATTCTCCAACTCTTGTGCATGAGATCATGTGAAGGTATATGTAAACATGAAGATGTATGTAAACTCAATGCATATAATGGAATCATGATTTGAAGAATTTTCAAGCTCCCCTATAACAAGATGCTATATGACACTTGAGAAGCACACAAATATGCAAGCAACCATGAATGGAATACAAGTGATGACATATACAGGATTACATGACTATAAGACTGAAAATGAATCAAAACCTTACACAGTCACTGGAGAGAATAGAAGGGATATCACCTGATTTTTCAAGTTCAATTTTTGATTTTTCTTTCAACCTGACTCATGCCAGTTGGCCCGTGTGCCTTACCTTCTTGATGAAAATAGATTTCATGCTTTACATTTCCAAGGCACACCTGTAAAACAGAATTCTCAATTGGCAATCTTAGGTACCCAAATCCTTTTGGGTCCTTGTGGGTTAGGAGCAACATTGGCATGCAACTTCCAATTTTTAACAACATTCAAGTCATTATTTCTCATGAGAAGATAATCATACTTAACATTCCCATATTTGCCAAAATGATGGTGGAGGGCACGTGGCATCATATTCCTTCTTTTCATTAGTTCTGCCAGTTCACGTGAGTGATCATAATGTGTTGAATGAGAGTTCTTTCTATTCGAAAATAACTAACAATGTAATGTTGTGTGTCCCCTTTTACCACAATGATTGCAATGCATGGAGAGTTTTGTGATGAATGATTTCTTTACATTTTTCAAACCAACTTGATTTCTACATGCTCTCAAGTCATCATTTTTCATAATGAAGCAATCATGCATGGCATGTCCATATCTTCCGCAGTAAAAGCATGAGAGTTTCTTCATTAGTGGATGTGTGTGTGAGGTAAAGGTATGCTTAACATGCATAGTGATGCTAGCAACATTTTTGGATTTTTGATGCATATTGATTTTCTGATTTTTGTTTTCTTTTTGAATCCTTTGGACATTCACACCGTTTTTTTGATTTGATTGGCTTCTTGATACAGTGGGTTGCTGGGAGTGAGATGTGGAGGTGCTGGGTGCATAATTATTTGAACAAATGAAGTATATATTTTACTTTCAAATTTCTTTTTGTTCACAGGATTAAACCCCAGCCCCTCTCTTTGAAAGTTTACTTTCATTCCTAGCAATTTGTCCAGATTATTTTGACCGTCCACAAATCTAGATAATGAAACATTCAAGTCAGAGATTTATTTTTCAAGTGATGAAATGTGTAATTCATAGGAAGCCATCTTATTTTCACAAGAATTAACTTGATCATGTAAAGTGGCAATGATAGTTTTATGACTTTGAATTTCTTGCAACAATTCATCCACTATTTCAGATTCATGGAGATTTACAGATTTTCCTTTTTCAAAAGCACACAATTTTTTCAAAAATGGCCATGTTAAATTTCTTCAATTTCTCATTTTCTTTTCTCATACATGAATTGGTTTCTTCATGATTTTTAATATCAATCAGAAGACATTCATTTTCAGTTTTGAATCTTAAGCATTCATCACATGAAGAGGTTTCATGAATGGATTTTTCAAGCTGCTTCAATCTACCTTCAATCAAAGAATTTTGAATTAACAATGCATCGTTTTCCTTTTTAACACTTTCAAGTTCAGAACATTTGTTATAAGAGCCACTCTCATGAAAAGCATGTTCATATTTCTTTTTCAATTTTGTGTTTTCAGACTTAACCTTCTTGTACTTATCAACCAACTCTTCATGGGCATTCAACAACTCTTCATAGCTAAATTCATCTTCATTTTCAGAATCAAAATTTACCTTTGAACTTGATCCACTTGGTGAGCTTGATCCACTTGGCTGATCACTCCTTTGTTCGCTCGTGCCTGCCACAAGACATTGGTCTCCATGCTCTTCCCGGATTTTGCTTAATCCATCCAAGATGTCCTTTGCGGATCTACAATGTGAGACAAATGGGAAATAATTAGGATCAACTACAACAATAAGCACTTTTAGAGTCAAGTAGTTTTGATCATGTTTAAGCTTTTGATTTACAGTCCAGACATTTTTGTCTTTAGGCAATTCATAAGGACCATGTGAAATAACCTTCCATAGCTTAGAGTAGTATGAATTGACTAGACTACACATCCTTCCTAACTACAAATTAAAATTGCAACCATCAAACACGGGTGGAGAGTTCAAGGTGTACATCATGGTAGTCATTAATCTGGATCACTCTTAGATCGTTAGATCTATGAAAAATAGAGCCTTAGCACTGATACCAATTGAAGTCCTGCGATCAATGACAGCCAAGAGGGAGGTGAATTGGGTGTTTATAATTTTTAAATGAACTTTTGGCCTTTTATAAAATATGTGATAAACACTAATTAGCAATTTGAAAACTGTTTAACTAATTCTCTCAATCTCTCCGTTCCCACACGACCATATAACGAATACAATTAAACCACACAAAAAAAAACACACAATGCACATCAATTTTTAAGGTGGTTCGGATGCAACGACGACAATCCTACGTCCACCCCTCACCAAACCTGGTGAGGCTTCACTTGGGGATGAATCTCCAAACGGAGACGACGCTCCAAACACACACGGGACGACGCCCGCACACACACACGGGGACGCGCCCCAATACACACACACACGAAGATGATATCTCCAACACGATCCCACAACCGGATCACCAACACAAACACACGCTGCCACAAGTGCAGCAATCTACACACACGAGATAGAACGGATCTAAATAGATCCACACACACACAATCGCAGATCTAGGAAGACCTACGCACACACGAATGGAACACGATGACCACACACAAGACCACGGATCCAAAATGATCCACACACACACACAAGTTCTTACAGTTTATGATGACCACAAGTATAACACCCAAAACATTAAAACAATGAGGCTCAGTTTAGAAAACTCCTGATTAAGACTCCTCCTGAGTGTATGTTGCAGATTTGGCGTTGATTCCTTCTTTGCTTGAATGGCTTGAGACTCAGCTTGAATGGCCTTGGATGGATGTAAGTTTACTTGCACGGAGTACTGTTCACGGCTACAGTACCCTTCCTTCTTCCTTGGATAAATCCTTATATCTCCTTGATGCTTATGAGCTTGTTCTCTACCTTTGAGATTGCTGACTTCAAACAGAGCTAGAAGACCTTCAGATGATGCTTGAATGGCTTCTTCTTCCTTGTAGCATCCTTCTTCTTCTTCCCTTGATAGGCTCCTTGGTTGATAGGCTCTTCTCCGATTTCTCTTGGTTGATAGGCACACCTTGATCTCTTCTGATTGGATGTTTGTTTCTTCAACTCATGGAATATGATTGCTTCAGAAGAACCTTGAAACTTCAGCTGCTGGATGGAGATTTGATTCACGGACTATTGTTCATGCTACAGTAACACTCTTCTTCTTTCTTGAGCCACCTTGATCCCTCTTTTGTTCTCTTAGAGTCTCTTAGGGTTCATGACCTCAAAGAGAGGTTTTATAACCCTTAGAAGGTTAGGAGACAAGCCCCAGACCTAGATCCACAATTTATGGGGTGATTGGGAGCATTGGGATTAAAGAAATGGGTGAGAGGATCTCTCCATGGATTGAAAACAAAAAGTCAAAGTTGGAGGCTTCGGGGCTGGCGATCAACCGGAGGTGGGCTGGCGGTCGACTGGAGGTGGGCTGGCGGTCGACCGTTCTGTAAAAACACTGTAGGCAAAACGTTGTTGTAATTTCCGGTCGACGGGGATCAGGCCGGCGGTCGACCGCTCTGAGAAAAACTGTAGTTTTCTGAATTCTAGTAATTTCAGTCGACCACCAGCTACAGGTCGGTCGACCGCCAGCTATAGTAAATTCCAAACTACTACATTGTAGCCCCAAACTCCATTGCAACCCTTTCAAACTCTGTGGCATCAAACTCCTTTGATCTTGGAGGGATTATACAAAGAATTTAACCTACAAAACCATAATAAAAATGAGTAGAACTTTAGCTTAATAATCAATATGATAAATGTATGAAATGCATACATGAAAGCCCATGTTCAAGGTGCATACAAACACTTGAACCACAAAAGCTTTAAGCTAAAGGTCAAGAATTATTTCTATGCAAGTTAGCAAAGTATGAGAACAATTTAGCCATGCACATATACAAGTGAACACTTTGAAAACATGATTGACTAAACATCAAGATCAATAGGTATGTATTTGTCCAATATTAATGCATTATGTAACCAAGCTCCATGAAGAGCATGCATAGGAAGCATTCAAAGTTGTAGCCTCAAAAGTCATGTTCAACTGAATCATATTCAACCAATCGACAGGAACAATCAACCATTTAGTTTAGTTATCATCATTCACTTAATCACACATGAAGTGTAGTTAGCATCAAAACCATAGCATTACACACTAAGTTTAGTTATCATCAAAACCATAGCTCAACAGGTCAATGGTTTTTGGTTACCTTGTGATAGACTGATGCTTATTTGATTGTGTGAGTGATTAATTCAATGTGAGCTATAATGAAACAATCATTCATGTTTTTTGAAAAGCATCAAAATGTTCAATGAAATTGCTCATTCATGTGTAAATGCATATCACTCTCTTGAAGCATTTTATTCCTAAAGTGTGCTTAATTTTGTATATCAAAAGTCCCAAAACTATGTGTGATGTCTAGGCAAGGAATGTATACAAGACATGCAAACAAATGGAAAGTCATGGAGTTTCATGTGGAACAATGAAGGTGAAATGTAAGAAGTCTTTAATTGTTCATTCCTATTTTGTCTTGATGTTTCTGTGGTTTTGTAGCCCCAAGAATGGTCTCTAAATCTTCTCAAACTTATGTGAAAATGGTAATATCTAATCACTTTTATTCCCTTGATTTGATGGAGGTTTTAGGTTATTTTCAGACCCAAACTAGAAGGAGTCGACCCGTGGGTCGACCCTCCTTATTTATGTTCAAGACAGAAACTGGTTTCATGAGCCAGTGTGTAGGGGTCGACCCATGTGTTCCAGATTTTTTTTGGCTTCTGTCCGTGGTCTGTTTGCTCAAGGGTCGACCCCATGGGTCGACCCATTCCGGTCGGGACTTACGAAAAGTTTCTAAACTCATTATAAACCCTTTCAAACTTTACCAAACTACCCCCAAAAGGTTCCTAGACATATGAGGGTGTTTTTAAGACATTTTGGGAGGGTTTTATGTGTCTTTTGTTCACTCTTTCTAGCATATATATATCACCTACGAATTTGGGTGTCTTAACTCTAATGCTTATATCTTTCTATCTTGTAGGAAAAGAAAAGGGGGAAAGGAAGGAGGAGCTCTTGCAAGGAGGTTTTGATCTACTTGAAGAGGTTTTTGGAGCTCGTGATAGAAGAGAAAAGGGAGCGAAATGAAGAGAGGGTCAAGGAGATGTTGAAATCGCCACCGTCCATCTACATCGACCAAGCCATCCGACTTCCCTCCGACCTAGGCTTCAAGGAACTTCTTCAGTCAGCTTATGGAGCTCAAGGGGATACATTCTACAACCTTTCCTCATCTATCTACGATGTTCTTTACTATTTACATTTTGGTTTGAGCTGTATTGAATATATTTCTACATTTTTTGAACTTGAAAATACATTGTGGGTGGACCGTCTACGTACCATCGTGTGGTTATTGCTGCGATTCTCGTAGCGTATGTGTGTACATATTGATCTCGGTCTTGGATCGTTGTGGAGACGAAGTCTCCATGCGGTTGGAGTTTTTACTCCGTGTGCTTCATTGTGAAGCAAGTGAAGCCTCACCGGTTTGGTGAGGGGTGGACGTAGGGAGCCCGTCGTGGTCCCAAACCACCTTAAAAATCTCTCTCGCATTGTGTGTTTATGTGGTTTGCATGATACATCTATTTGCGTGATCGTGTGAGATTGGAATGGTTGAGAGAAATACTTCTACATAGTTTTCAACTCCATTCCATCATTGTTTAGATTTTATAATCATTTTAATTCTGCAACACTAGTTTTAAAATCTCCCATTTCGTTTGGGGGACAATTCAACCCCCCCTTCTTGTCCGCGCGCATATCTGGGCCAACAATTGGTATCAGAGCAAGGCCTCTAAATTTTATTCAATCTCACGGTTGAAGAGGAAAGATCATTTGATGATGGAAAGTAGAGGAATGCTCCATGAGGTACATTCTATACATAGGCCACCATTTTTTGATGGCATGAATTACACCTACTTTCAAAATAGAATGACTGTGTTGTTGCGAGCACAGGATCGTGATACATGGAAAGTCATAAGTAAAGGTCCTCATCAATTGCCCGATGATGAGGACAGTTGGATTGAAGAACATATTAAAAAATCATGTGCAAATTTTAGAGCTATGAATATAGTTCAATGTGCTGTACATCTGAATGAATATTCACACATATCTATGTGTTTGTCTGTGCAGGAAATGTGGAACAAGATGAAGTTGATTTTTGAAGGCATTTCAGAAGTCAAGGAAACAAATGCAAATTTATTGGTCCGAGAATACGAGCTCTTCATGATGAAGCCGCATGAGACCATCTCGGAGATGTTTGCTACGCTTATGGAAATCACCAATGCATTGAAAGCTCTTGGCAAGGAATATAAAAATCAAAATCTTGTGAGGAAGGTCCTTCGATCTCTGTCATATCACTGGCACACGAAGGTAATGGTTATTGAAGATTCAAAAGATCTCAGTACCTTGACACTTGATGAGCTGATTGGGTCATTGATGACCTATGAAATCAACATTAAAAGGATAGAGGAGGAGGAAGATAAGAAGAAATCAAAAGCATTTAAGGCTTACACAAAGTCATCTAAGGAAAGTGATGAAGGGTCAATTCTTGATAGTAGTGAGGAAGAACTTGTGGACCTCATCACTAGAAGACCTAGAAAATTTTTCAAGAAGGCTAGAAGGGATGGCACTTCCTTTAGAAAAGTTTAGAAAAAGCCACTGCAGAAGAAAGGAGGGATAAGATGCTATGAATATAACAAGGTCGGACACATGAGGAATGAATGTCCAGATCTTGAGAGGAAAGTGAAGAAAGGAAAAGCTAGCAAGCAAAAGGCAATGAAAGTTGCTTTGAGCAATGAGGATGAGAGCGAGTCAAAATCCTAGAAGGAGGATGAGCTGGATGAACGGGTCCAGAATCTATGTCTAATGGCTGATGAGAAAAATGACAACGATGTAAATTCTGATAACGAAAACCTCACTTGTGAAGAATGGTAAATTACTTATGCTGGAATGTATGAAAAGTGCAAGAAGTTGAAACATGAAAATAAAAATCTGAAAAAGATGTTTCATGATATTACACATTCTAGTTCATCTTCATGCATTAAATGTAGTTTGCTTGAGTTGGAACTTGAAAAAATGAAAGATGAAAATGAAATATTATTGTCCAAAGTTTCTCTATGTTAGGATGAAATTTAATGCTTAGAAATTGAAAAATAACATGCTTATGAGAATGTGGAAAACCTAAAAACTGAAAATGAAGTATTGGTAAAGAAGTTAGATGGAATCAAAGTAAAATTTACCGAATGTGAGAAATCCAAAATACAAATAAAAATCAACTTCGATACCATGCATGATGAATTAATGAAATTGAAAGACGTTGTTCAAAAAGATTTGAAAGGAAAACAAAAAATTGGTGAAACTACCAATGAAAATGCTAGGAATGAGAAGAGAGATGTGAGACACTCACCCACAAAGAGAAATTCATCTATGAAAAATCAATTTCAGAAATCCTTTGATTCATGTTGTTATTCCTATGTTGATCCATGCATGAACTCGTTTGCTAATCGATCAAACATGCATATGAGAAGTAATTTTAGGAAACCAAGTGTTACTTACTTTTATTGCGGTATGATTGGCCATTCCATATATGTATGTGATTTAATGAGGGCCGATGATGAATGGTTTGAGACAAAAAATAGAATGTATTTTGCTCATGCTGGAACTAACACTAAGGGACCCAAGAAAGCTTGGGTACCCATATCTTCATAATTAGAATCTGTTTTGTAGGGGCGCCTTGAGGACAAACAAAATGTCAATAAATAAAGGCTTCTAAAGGTGAGAAATAAAAATGGTTTGGCTTGTGAGTTCATTATGCTTAGGTTCACTTTGAAAAATCTGTAAAGGTAAAAAAAATTGAGTTTTGGAGAAAAATGATTGCACTCAAACAGTTGCATTCTAGTTTCATTGATTTTGGAATCAAAGATACTCTTGCACAAATCTGCTGCTCATTTGCACATTTTGCATACATTTGTATTTGCTCTATACTGTTGCATTCATGAGTTTGCACTCATCTGAGAATTTTGCATACACTTGCACAATAAGTAAATTTGCATATAGAATTTTCATACTTCATGCTGCATACATGTGAATAGGAATAAAATTCTATCATGCTTTCATTTTTCATACATATGCTTGTATATACTCAGTACTCTATACAGCTGTGTGCTTGATTGCTATGATCTTCCGGTATCTAAAATGATATTTGTGGAAGGTTAGATTATGTCTAGCCGGACGTCTTCACTACGCATGAGGTGGTCTTCGAACTTAAGTTCTCCGCCACGTACTGGAAATCATCATGCTTGAACATTTTTCCAAATCTGTGCTTGACTGCATGTATATATTTTAAGAAAACATTTTCTTGAAATCTTCTAAGACCTTACCTCCTTGATAGATAAAATACAGTGATTTATCATTTGTGCATCATGACATATACAAAGGAAGAGGATTTGTTTCCAAATGTGCATACATTTAGGGGGAGTCATAACTATATTTTGGCAAATTCATTTTCAACATCCAAAGCAATTACCCACACACTTCGCACAAAATGATGTATATGACTTTGATCGATAAGGATTTCAGAATTCCTTTAAACACTTTAAGGGAAACAAAATTTCTACATGAAATGAAGAGTAATCATGAGGAAAAAGCTGCCTACCCCACAACAATCAATAAGTGGAATGTGGAACTAAGTAGCAGGGAATTCCCACTGAAATAAATGTGGAAACTCGCGTCGAAAAGTGAAGTTAAAATCCACAAGGAAAATCAATGCGTGATGAATCCTAGTAGCTGGGAATCTCCATTGAGACATATGAGATGACTCGCGCTGAACGATGAAGTCCAATAAAAAAGAATCATTAAAGGAGTTGTGCGAAGCTACCGATAGTCGAGGATCTAAAATGAAAATGTAGAGAGGAAATAACCCTCTAGTGTTTTCTTGAAATTCTACTCATATCCATATATTTTTGAAGCTCATTGCTCATTACCTCACATTTCACTCTTGGGTATGATTGTGATGAATGTGTACCTTGAATTTGTTTTTATCATTGTTTTATGCAATGTCTCTAGCCTATGCATGTACTACCTTTTTTTATTATACTTCATGTCTCACACTTTGGTTGTAAATCCACCATTCACTTGCTATCCTTGTACCCCATTGAGGGGGAGTTATAGTATTACATACTTGTTTGATTTTCATGCTTGCTTGCTTGTTCGCTTGCATGAATAATTTCATACACATCTCTAGATCATACTTGTTCATAACAGGTGAATAACCCCGTTGTCAGGCAGTTTTTGTTGTTGACAAAAAGGGGGAGAATAGGTTGGTGTGCTTAAATTTCTCATTCTGATAAGGGAAGAATCTGCTCATACTCTTGTTTCAAAGCGATTCACACTGTTCACTAACTTAAACAAAAAGGGGGAGAAAGCATTGATGTTTTTGGTTTTGCTGCTATCGTGAATTCCCCTTGTTGATCCCCATTTCTGATTATGTTAAAGGGGGAGAGAGCATTAATGCATAACATTTTGTCATCATCAAAATGGGGGAGATTGTTATGTGTGTAATTTTTATGATTACAAAATATTTCTTTTCTGTTTGTCAAAAGGTTTTTGAGTGGTGCATTATTGTGGCTTCCATGTTTCTGTCTGGGTTACAAGTCGACTTGGTTCTAGATCTTGGGAATCGACTTGAACTTATGGTTGATTGGTATTTCTTGTTTTCATGTGCTTGATCATCTCTATTACTTTTGCAAAGAAATATGGAATTGATATATGGTTGTGAGGATTGAAAAGTGTGGCTATCTTAAAAAGGAGATTGATGTTTCATGAAGTTGAAGTCTTTGATTTGGATGCATATGAGTTGGGGCATGGTCAATGGTTTTTGGTTACCTTGTGATGGACTGATGCTTATTTGATTGTGTGAGTGATTAATTCAATGTGAGTTTTAATGAAACAATCATTCATGTTTTTGGAAAAGCATCAAAATGTTCAATGAAATTGCTCATTCATGTGTAAATGCATATCACTCTCTTGAAGCATTTTATTCCTAACGTGTGCTTAATTTTGTAGTTCAAAAGTCCCAAAATTGTGTGTGATGTCTAGGCAAGGAATGCCTACAAGACATGCAAACAAATGGAAAGTCATGGAGTTTCATGTGGAATAATGAAGGTGAAATGTAAGAAGTCTTTAATTGTTCATTCCTATTTTGTCTTGATGATTCTGTGGTTTTGCAGCCCCAAGAATGGTCTCTAAATCCTATGAAACTTATGTGAAAATGGTAATATCTAATCACTTTTATTCCCTCGATTTGTTGGAGGTTTTAGGTTGTTTTCAGACCCAAACTAGAAGGAGTCGACCCATGGGGTCGACCCTCCTTGTTTCTGTTCAAGACAGAAACTATTTTTATGAGCCAGTGTACAGGGGTCGACGCCTGGGGTCGACCCACTGCAAGGGTCGACCCCAGGGGTCGACCCCTGTGTTCCAGATTTTTTTTGGCTTCTGGCCGTGGTCTGTTTGCTCAAGGGTCGACCCCATGGGTCGACCCATTCCGGTCGGGACTTACGAAAAGTTTCTAAACTCATTACAAACCCTTTCAAACTTTACCAAACTACCCTCAAAAGGTTCCTAGACATATGAGGGTATTTTTAAGATATTTTGGGAGGGTTTTATGTGTCTTTTGTCCACTCTTTCTAGCATATATATATGACCTATGAATTTGGGTGTTTTAACCCTAATGCTTATATCTTTCTATCTTGTAGGAAAAGAAAAGGGGGAAAGGAAGGATGAGCTCTTGCAAGGAGGTTTTGATCTACTTGAAGAGGTTTTTGGAGCTCGTGATAGAAGAGAAAAGGGAGTGAAATGAGGAGATGGTCGAAGAGATGCTGAAATCGCCACCGTCCATCTACATCAACCAAGCCATCCAACTTCCCTCCGACCTAGGCTTCAAGGAACTTCTTCAATCAGCTTATGGAGCTCAAGGGGATAAATTCTACAACCTTTGCTCATCTATCTACGATGTTTTTTACTGTGTACATTTTGGTTTGAGCTATATTGAGTATATTTCTGCATTTTCTGAACTTCAAAATACATTGTGGGTGGACCGTCTATGTACGGTCGTGTTGTTATTGCTGCGATTCTTACAGCGTGTGTGGGTGTATATTGATCCCAGTGTTTGATCGTTGTGGAGACGAAGTCTCCGTGTGGTTGGAGTTTTTACTCTGCGTGCTTCATTGAGAAGAGAGTGAAGCCTCAACGGTTTGGTGAGGGGTGGACGTAGGGAGCCCGTCGTGGCCCCGAACCACCTTAAAAATGTCTCTCGCACTGTGTGTTTATGTTGTTTGCATGATATATCTGTTTACGTGATCGTGTGAGATCGGAAAGGTTGAGAGAAATACTTCTACATAGTTTTCAACTCCATTCCATCATTGTTCAAATTTTATAATCATTTTAATTCTGCAACGTTAGTTTTAAAATCTCCCATTTTGTTTGGGGGACAATTCAACCGCCCCTTCTTGTCCGCGCGCATATCTGGGCCAACACTTCATTTGTTACCTTCATAGCCCGTGCCAAGCCATTTGTCTCCACTACATATCTATTTGTCACCCTTAGCTATCTTTTGTTACTTGTATCAGATAGTTTACATTGCTATGGGCTTTAGCTAGTGGGTGGCTTTGGCGTTGACTCCAAAGGGTTCTGGAGTCGACTCCGTCAACATGAACTCTTCATCTTTAGCCATTCATCAATGTGCAAAGCTATTTGTCACCACTATCCATCTATTTGTCACCCTTAACGGGTATTTGTGACCTGTGTAGGCTATTTGTCACCCTTATGTACGTCAGTTGGCGAGTGACTCTGGCGTCGACTCCAAAGGCATTTAGAGTCGACTCTTCTTCATCAAATTTCTTCTTCTTCTGAATTTGAGCTTTTCTATGCCTGCAACTGCTTGACCCTTAACTGTTGGCTTCTGCTCAAAAATATTTTCAAGATGATCTTCATCAAATCAACAAATTTGTTCTTCTGATCTTGAATATACCTTCTGCTCTTGCCTGATCTGAACTGTGGATCTGTCAACCAATCTGTTCAACCTGTTCTACATACAGTTCAAGGATGTGCACATATATATATGACATCAACCATGTGACATCATAGATGAGTCAAAACCAACGCACCAATGCATGACTCATAGATGAGTCATAGTGTTTGATATCATCAAAATCACAGGGATACAATAATCTCCCCCCTTTTGATGATGGCAACACTATGAGTCCTATGATCAAATTAACACGCAAGGTGCAAGAGAGAAAAAAATACTGACTCATCAACCTATAAAAAAAATACTCACTCATCAATCTATTCTCCCCCTTTGACATCATCAAAATGACAGAAATAGTTTGATATAAGCAGTAGAGACATTCTCCCCCTTTGACATGGCATAAAATTCCGATCAATGCAAGTTGAAAAACTATTCTCCCCCTTGATAAATGAACACAACATAAGATAAACACACACATCTCCCATAATAAGAGAGTTAGCAATGGAAGCTGGAGATGATTGAAGCAATGTTAGTGTCAGAGTTGAGACTTAACAAGGAAGGAGATATGACATGAAAACTTCAACAGCAAAGAAGGTTTCCCTTTGACATTAGCTGGAATATCAGGAAAGTTTGGGAGAAGGTCAATAAAGAGATCATCAAAAGCATAGGTATGAAATAGTTTCAGACATGGAAGTAGGTCATGCACAATTCTGACATTAGCAGTCATAAGAGAAAATGATTTCCAGCAGTCATAAGGCATTGAACATAAGATTTCCAGCACAGATTTCAAAGAAATTGATTATTCAAGAAGGTTTTCAATCTGATACCAATTTCATAAATAAAAAAAGATTAATTTTGAGGATTCTTCCATTATAAGGGCCTTATGAATTGATCCTTATTTGACAACATGGTTTAAATTTGATGCCTTCAGAGTTTGTCAATAAAGTTTCTGTATTCATATCTGAGTTCAAGCTTTAATAGAAATGAACCAAACTCTCATATTGAAATTTTGTTTAACCTCGCTTCATCTTACTCATTCACATTCAATGACTCCTTCAGGAGTTTAAAAATTAGTATTGAGGTTAAACAAACATAATGATTTCTAATTTTGTCTTGGGTTTCAGCAATTTTCCTTTTCAATTTTTGCTACCAATTTCAAATTTTTCTTTTGCTTATCAACAATTTTTCTTCTTAGGAGCAGTTAAGTCTTGTACATACTTTGTATCTAGAGGACACATTATTTAGATGTCAGTATCCCTAAGTACTTGGTATGACTAACTATCATGCTTCAGATAGAACAGAGGTAGCCTTGTCACTTCATGACATATCTCATCTCATTTCATTGATGAGTGAAATATATTTCTCAGTAAACAAGCCATTGCCTTGCCTAGATTTTCACTGAATTTTCAGCAGAGTTAATAATGATACTTCATGACACAGTCTACTTTTCTTCATGGAAAAGAGACATGGTTTCTCAGTGAACCAATGTCATTGCTCTGACAATTTTAACCCTTAGGAATTATCAGACTCTCTGAATGTTTAAAGACAATACTCAATTCATGTATCTCAACCAAAGTTGCCATGATTTTAAAGTTTTTATATTTCAGAAGATTTTACAGACCCAACATGTAGAAGCTGGTTAAGGTCTATTAAGATTGACACAGATATTTTTAAGATATTTATATCTAAACACAAGATTTCATTAAACTTAAATCAGCTGATTATTTTGGACATTCATAATCTTGTATAATAGAAGATTCATTGTATGAGTTGTTTTCAAATTTATGATCATGGTACATATTGAAATCTTCCTAAATTTCAAATGATTCAAAAGAGTTTAAGAAGCAGTCAGATGCAGTGCAGCAAGCATGAAGGTGACTTTCAAGGAGATTCAACAATGAGCAACAGATAGAAGTTTCCAAGAATAGACACAATAAGTGACAGATGTGAACGTGTCACATAGACATTTAAAAAGAAAGAAATATTAACATAATAATAATAAAGATGATAAAGATGAGGATGAGATGATAAAAAACAAAAGGTGGGGGAGGGAGCATGTGATGCTACTCTTGGAGTGTGATCCCCTCTCAAAAGAAGAAAGGTGATCGTGAAGAATACCTTGCAAGCGGGTGTTGTGTGAGTCCAACTTCCTCCTTCTACCGGTCGGCCGATGAAGGGGGTTTTTATCTTGATTACCTTTGAAAAGAAGACAAGCAAAGACAAGAAAAGATTGGATTAGAACCAATAGTGAGTGTAGTATCGATGCTCTATGGAAAATAATCTATGTAACAAGGGCATGAAAACACCTTGTGTATTTGTTTTAAACCCCTTAAGAGGAGAAAAAAGGGAGGGATGATGAATGCAAAATAAGCAAAATATGATGCTCAAATATCCTCTAGCAAAATAGCTAGAGATATGTACGTGCAAGCAGAATAAAAAAAAGGCAGTAAGATGAAAGAAGGCTAAGAGAAGGAGGAGTTGAAATGATGAAGGGCGGCCCCTCAAACACCACTGTTGTAATAGATAGAGAGCCAAGAGAGAGATCAGCCGCGGCAGGTGCAGGAAGAAGGAAAAGAGAGCCAAATTCTCTCTGCAACACGTGAACACCTGCAAGTGTTAGAAAATAAAGCACAAGCTCTCTTTGATTGGTGTGGCTCTCTGCTCTCTCATGTTCACCTTAGCAAAAGGATCGAAGAAGCTCCCACGGTACTGAACATGGAGGTATTTATAAGGAAGAGAACCTTGTTCTAATTAGATTAAAACAAGGAAAATAATCCCAGGACGTGGATTTTCCTTCCACAAATGGATAATGAAGATAAGATCGATGTGGACACCATGGAAAGAAGGTTGCAGACGAAGAGGACACGGAATAGAAATGGCGACTGCTCCACTAGCGTCAATTAAAAGGGTGACTTGGCAATGGTCATCAATTCCTATATAATTTATATAAATAACAGACTTTCCATATTTTAAAATATATAATAGCGCCTTCTTGAAAAGGCGTTCATTAATGAGCGCCCGTTCAAAAGGGCGTCAATTCTTAAGAATTTAAATTCCAATGGAAATCGAAAAACCAAGAAATAGCGCCCGCGCGAGCAGTCGTTCATTCATGTAAGTCGACCTACCAGAGGACCATGTCGTCCTATAGTGGAGGTAAATGGCGACACTCCAAACGATCGTTCATTTAAATGGCGCCCAGGAGGCAGTCGTGAATTCCAAATAAATCCAGAAAAAGGAAAAACCATCATATTGAGCCAATAATGAAGTCCACTTTGGGGCATTACGTCGTGACATGAAATTTACTCAACATACCATCAATTTTGGCGTGTCTACTGCTGCCTCGCATTGACGTCTGTTTTGTAGGGGAGTGAGACGGAATGAAGTGTAGTGGAAATGAAAACGGGGTGAAAGTGTAACGATGCGGAATGAGATGAGAACAGACTAAAAAGTAGATGCCAAGGTGTAATGTGACACGCCTCCGACACTGAGCATTGGAAATCTTTCCACGGTTCCGAATGAAACAACCTCGAATGATTACGAGAAAGAAACAATTGCCTGGATGAAAAACTAAGCTAACAAAATGTGCACGAGGGCACGAAAGGAGAGACACCATTGGAGAGTGATTACCAGTCAATGTGGACATGCTACAACCAAGGTAGATTTACAGAAAAATAAAAGGAAAGAGATAGGATTCCAGTCGAAAGATGCTATCAAGGAACCAGCCTGAGTGGCTTTAAGGAGAACACAATACTCGATTTAGAATGGAATATCTCATGTCAACTCAAATCACGAGCGAGCAGCCCTCATTACTGACTTAATATGAGGATTTTTCACATTCAAACTCAAAGTCCTACATGATGCATGCTGGCTAAAAGAAAATTAAAACAAACTAAAATAGAAAATAATAAAGGATAATATTACTAAGCCATCCAGACTAGGTCAAGAATCCAACTTTCTGAGTTGACACTAAGCCGAAGCTCGTTTGTCCATGCACCAACTCAGAAAGTGAAACCGTCGTTCCAAGCCTTAGACGACTCAATGGCCTATCCGTGCGATCAAGACTTCCCTAGAATTATCACTATTTTTGATGAAGGGGAACTCAAATTCCAGGTTCATCAGAACCACAAGGTCCTTGATATGCTCTAATAGAGTAGATAACATATAGTAGAAAATGCATACAGGAGGGGATACAAGGAAGAAAGATGTTACCCAAGAAGAACTTCGAACGGCTCGAAATTCGCATAATCTGTCTTTTCTACGCTCAAAGATCATTAGCACAACAAAAGAATGATATGACAAAGAATTCATGTAAACATGATATGTGTAAGCTCATTGGAATGATAATTCTTATAATTCATATGCAATTTCGGACAAAACCATCATAATTCATATGAAATTTTGAAACATCACTATTCAAATAATTGGCGACCGCTTGAAGGGGTGCACAATTATGAAATGGTGACACTACAATGGGTGCTATTTAAAATAATAGCGGATACTGCGGCAGTCACCGATTCTTTGCGATTCCATAAGCACGTTTCCTGCTCGGAAACTGAAGTTTTGATCCTTTTCAAGCTTGAATTTGAGCTAGTCCCGCGAGCTGAAGCTTCCTCCTTATATATAGAACCTCCATGGCTTCTCCTTTCATCAAAGAGAAGGTCCAAAGGCTCCAAGGAATTCCCAAATCAAGATTGGAGTCAAGAGATCAAGAAAAATAGAGGAAAAATAGAGTTTTGAAGGTTTGATCTTGGAGAACCTCATACAACGCCCTTTGAAGAGATCAAGGTGTGGATTTGCAAGGATTACGGAGATCGATGGGCTTATAAGCGGAAGGATTGCAGCAAACAAAGTAAGTTACTTAAGCAAGACCTTAGTTCTATCTCTTTCTCTCAATTCTACCCAAATCTAATGGCATTCTATCCTTTTCTTTTCTTCTTCTTTCTAATTTTCAGGATTATCCACTTATCCCGGGAGATAGGAGATACACCAAAATCCAATGGCTCCCCCTACTTCTTTCCAAAATCACCCTTGACATGAGATCCTATCTCTCCAAGTTGCACCTCTTAGGCTTAGTCACCCATGCCAAACATTATAATGATGTACACTTCGATTGGGCCGCCATTGGAGCTCTCATAGAAATATGGCATCCACACACCCATACCTTCCTATTCCCTACTTTCGAAGCTACCATCCTTCTAGAAGAGGTGGAGATGTTACTAGGATTGAAGACCTTGAAGCAAGGAGATGAAGAAAAGATGGTGGTCATGCAAGAGCCAATAAGCGTACTAGAAGTATTGGCAAGCCTAATCCCAAGCCAAAACATGATAGATCAAATAAGGGCCACAAGAGGGGTCAATTTGACGAAGCTTGAGGCGTGGGTGTACAAATTGGGAAAAGCTAAAGAAGAGGATATGGAGGTGATCATGAAAGTAATGGTGATTTGCCTCGGGGGAGCATTGCTATTCCCCTCGGCGGATGATTTCTTGGAAGAGGAGCAATTGAGCGCCATTTGCGGAATATGGGAGGGAAAGAGAATTGGGCCGGCAGTCTTAGCCTACCTCTATAGTGGGCTCACCTCGGCATCTATGGGGAGGCCCCTATATGAGTCTATGCTTCTATTCACTAGTTGGGTGGACCTCCACTTCAAATTTGATCCATGTGAGGAGTCCCAACAAGCCTCTAGGATATTTTCTAAGAGCCCACTCCACTACATGACGGACACACTTGGATTGAGTGACAGAGTTACCAACCGGGTACCCAAGCTCAAGAAACGGGTGGATTGGTATGGACATCTCAAAGTTATGCCACAAAATGCCTTCACATGCGCACCGGGGTTCCTCAAGGCACAAGACCTCCATGCTTGGCTTTCTTCTGGAGTGGAGCTATGGCTGATTGGCGCTATCGAGTTCGTGCTCTACAACTCCCACCTACACCTCTCCCAACTCGGCCTTCCCCGCCATCTCTTTGAAGAGGCTTCTCATCTTCCACCAATCAAGAAGAGAGAATTGAGCTCAAAGGGCGATGAAGAGGAGATCAAGACAATACAAGCTTTATAGCGGGTCAGGAAGCTACACCGGCCCATGGAGCGCATTGAAGAAGATAGAGATCAATAGAAGACCTATGTGATAGCCCTTAGGAATTTGAGGCCCAAGCTGGCTCATTAAACATGTAATGATCATTTTCCTTAATGAATAAAGGATCTTTCCTTGATTGAGCCAACAAAAGTGTCCTAAGATATCAAAACTTCCAAAAAACTTACAATTCTGTCTAAAAAATTGGGGCTCTGTGATAAATTGCGACTGCCACTGAAGTCGCAAATTCTTAAAGTTGTGCCCTAGACGTCATCGCCAATTCACTTAAATCCATTTTTGCACAAAAATATAGAAATTCCATAACTGGCGCCTTTCAAACAGCCGCTTATTAACAAATGGATGCCCTTCCACATGGGCGCTGATTACAATAGGAAAACCATTAATGCGTTTCATCATTTGTTGAAAACTCCACGACTTTCAATGCACACCACAAAATGGTGACCCCATAAATAGTCATTCAATCATGAAATAACGTCTGAATGAAAGGTCGCGGATTCTAAATTTTCTAAAAAACCTAAAATTCCAATAAATGACGTCTGCTTGAGCAGTCGTCCATTCTTAAAATGACAGCATTTTCGAGGGTGTCATTTCTTTTGAATTCACCGCCACAAAAACTTCCGTTAAAACTTCCTTTCCTTGCTTTGAAACCCCCTTTTCTCATTTCGTTCGTTTCCTCCTTTCTATTCTTTTCTCCCTTCTGTTCTGCAACTTTCACCGGCGACAACTACCGCGGCAACTACCCATCTCTCCCACTCTCTCCACTCTCACTACTGTCTACCCTCTCTCTACCTCTATGGCCCACGTGAGCGGCTCCGGTGGCAGGAAGCGGTAGAGGGTGATGGCACCCGCCGTCATCCATATCGACGAGGAGGATGACGCCGGCGAGGAGGAGGTCCCTCCCATGGCGGCCGAGGCTCTGGCGGTGGAGCACGAAGAAGATGAAAGAGGAGAAGATGAAGACGATGACGATGGAGGTGAAGGAGAAGAAGACGGCGAAGATGAAGAACGTGAAGATGGTGTAGACGAAGATGGCGACAACGATGAAGAAGAGAAAGAAGAAGGAGGCGGCGAAGGCAATGTCGGTGGCAATGGGGAAGAAGAACAAGGTGAAGAAGAAGGAGCAGAGGCGGAGCAACCCCGTCCTCGCCGCCGGCCACTGCGGGGACGGCTGATGGAGCCTGAACCCAGCAAGGTAAGTCCGTTCACCCTACTGCATTTTTTTTAAAGACAATCCATGGCCATCGGGGAGAAGGAAGGAAACACTATGGAACAATAGAAATTGACGACCGAATGGACGGCGTCATTTCTTGAATATTTATTTTTAAGAAAATAATTTTTAAAAAAAATGGCGTCAAAGAAGGGGTCACGGGTTGCCTTTTTTAATTTAAAAAATGAATAATTTTAAGAAATAGTAACTAGAAAATTGTCGTCATTTTGAAACATTTATCTTTTTTCTCTTTTCTGTTCAAAAACCATATTTTTTATTTTTTTATCAACAGAAATAAAATCAAGATAAAATTGCCCAAGAAATAGCACCTGACCTTAGGGCATCAAATTTAAAATCTCAGGGAATTAGCGGCCGAACAATGGGCGCCCAATCAAAAATTAATGGCCACTGTATGGTCACCAATTAAAATAGTGATGATTTTTTTTATTTTTTTTATTTTTGTTTTTTTTGTTAAATGGTTAACTAATGCCGGTTATTGACACATGTTTTTGTTGTTGCAGGGGTTGATACGGACTCGCATTTCCTGGGTTCAGGTGCTAGCTGCATACCACGGGTTGCCCGACTTCCAGAGGGTGAGAGTGGAGGCGATGGGATTCGGGGCCTTCCTCAGCATTGAGCCGATATGTCTCGATCTGATCCTTATTCAGGTGCTGAGGGAGAGATGGGACAGGGCTAGCCGGACATTTTTGATGCCCTGGGGGCACATGGTGCCGAGCCTAGAGGATGTAGCGAGGATCATGGGGTTGAGAGTAGATGGAGAGACAGTGAGTGGGGTGACCCTCCAAGACTACGGTGAGCTAGCTCAGAGGCTGTTGGGTTTGGAGACAGTAGCTGATACCCCGAGGACATGCAGGATGGTGTACCGCACTGAGCTGACGGGGGTCATGGCACTAGGAGACTCTCGACAGAAGTCAGGGGAGTCTTTAGGTGATTTGGCAGAGAGACTGATTGCTAGAGTTCGAGCCGCCTACTGTCAAGACCCGACTCAGAGTGGGAGAGTAGACATGAACCTGAGGAGGTTTCTATTCTTGATGCTCGGGAGGTTACTATTGGGGACGAAGGGAGATGATTTGAACTACAAGTTCTTGGGCATCCTGGAGGATCTGGATGGAGTGGGGCGGTATGCCTGGGGGGCTACCCTGTTGGCGCATTTGATAGCTGACCTGTCCATGGGGATAGGTCGTGAGACGACTGTCAATAGCTTCTCACCTTTTCTTCAGGTATGCATTTTTTGTTATTTATTATTATTATTTAAATGATTATAAATGTGATTATGCTTATGATGAATTCTTATGACTGCTAGTGCTAATGAAAATGAATGCAGGTATGGAGTCAACTCTATATGCCCATGGATCGAGTTAGCGCCCGACCTGGAGATGCAGATGCCTACCCACTAGTGCAACGGTGGCTACCGTATTCGACAGGGGTGCCTCACTCCTACTAGCTACGAGTACTCAGGCGAGAGTTTCGCCACAACCCCGCTTCACTGGTATATGCGTGAATATGATGCAATTATGTTTTTATTTCCTGCTTTATAAAGATATGATGATATAATGATATGCATGCAGGTGGTGTGGAGACCATACCAGCGGATGACTGATGAGGGTCAGCCTTGGGTTGCAGCGGGCCAACCTCGCTTTGGGCATGACATCTGGGTTCACTGCTTGAACGAGATCGAGCCGTTGTGGCTAAGGCTGGCAATGAGGATGCTCGGCCTGCACCAGGAGTGGGTCGAGGTTACGGAGCCACGCGGGATCGAGAGGACGACCCGAGGATGCACCGTTGCTACCGACTGGCGGCTTCGGTTCCCGGAGCAGTTCACGGACTGGTAGCGAGGCGGGACCCCAGTCGTCTCCCATGCACCAGATAGCTCGGCATACTTGCAGCGCTACTAGGAGACGTACGCTGGTCGACCCCAGATGAGGGTAGTAAGGGTACGTATGAATGCATTTTATTTCTAATGTTAAAAACTATATGCTTATTGAAGTATGCAAGTAATATGTGACAAATGCAGGATGCGTGGGATGCAGTGGTGGTGGACATGCAGGTCCATCTCCACAGCGTGGAGGCCTAGCTTGCGACTACGCGAGCGGACTTAGAGGCCCTGGTGAGTGTACTTAACTAAATGCAATTAATTATTCCTGAATTATTGATGTTTAGCCACTGACAATCTCAATAAATGCTGCGTGCCCAGCAGGGAGCAGCAGCAGGAGGGACATGAGGTGCCTCCTCGAGCACGAGGGATCAGAGTGCCGAGGTGGCTTCTCTATAGGAGCGACTCGCAGGAGCGGTGGTGCGAGCCGAGGCGGCGGAGCACGACCTGGCTGAGCGGGTGAGTTCAAAGAATAAATAGATGCATAAATTCCTTTTAGGGATGAATATTCAAAAAAGCTCATGTGAATAGTGATGTTTCAGGTTGCGGAGCTGTAGGAAGCACTGACCTAGGCGGTCCTGGCGGGCACAGAGCTCATGATCCTCAACCAGTGGGTCACGGAGCTAGAGGAGTCGCTGAGGCGGCGAGAGGAGTTGTCCAGCGACGTGATGGAGATGAGGATCCTCTTCGAGGTGGAGAGGTGAGACCATGTGCATGAGAGGGAGGAGCGGCTTGCGCGGGAGTGCGAGCTTGCCGAGCTGAGGACGCGGGTTGAGAGGGAGAGGCTGGAGCGGCAGAGCGAGCTAGCAGAGTTGAGGATGCGGCTGGCCATCACGGAGGAGAAGCTAAGGATCACAGAGGAGCGCCTGCAGAGGGGTCGTGAGCGAGCACGGGCCGCGGGCCATTCTAGCGCCTTCGCCAGCACAGGATACATAGCAGGTTCCTCGACTCAATAGAGGAACTATAGATCTAATTAAAAATCCACTAAAAAAATATAGACATAAAAGAATTAAGCATGCACGTGGTGCTAATAAGGAGCGTGATCGCCAGAGGGGTTACCTCAAAATATCAAAGGAGTGAGCGCATGTACCTTGTATTGAGCGGGTGAGATTGGGGGTTCTTCCTTCCTCCTTCTATCGGCCGATCGATGAAGGGGGTTTATAGCTTGATTACCCTTGCATAAACACACAAAATAAAGATATGGATTAGCCAAAGATGTGTAGTATCAATGCTCTAGAAGTATAGAAATCAATCAAATTAAGCATGGACACACACCTTGTGTGTTTTGGTTTTAAAACCCCTAAGAGGAGTAACAAGGGATGGGATTATGGATGAGTATGCTAATGCAACGTAAACTAGTGTAATATGATCCTCTCTAGCAAAGAAACTAGAGAATGATATGTAATGATATGATAACAGCAAAATAAAATGAATAAGAGAGAGGGGTCACCCTTCTGCTGTATGGCAGCAGTAAAGGGAGGAGGACAAGAGCTTCAGCTGCTACGGGAGGAAGGAAGCACGCCGGTAGGAGAAATCTCCATTGCCGTGGAAGAAGTATGCCGGAGGAAGAGCTTGGGGGAAAACAAGCTGCAAACAACGAAACGCTCCTCTTTGTTAGCTCTCTCTGTGTGTAGTTGTTAGCTCTATTCTGCGATGTCCTCTACTACACTCTTCTTCTGCGTTCTCTCTCGCGTGTGAGGGATTCAAGGGGGTATTTATAGGGCCAAAAATCCTTGCCTTAATGGGATTAAAACAAGGCAATGAATCCTCAATAAGGAACCCTCTTCCCAATCGAACACAAGGTGCAAAATGGGGAAAGGGTTACTATTGGAAAGAAGCAGGCGAAAGGGAGACGGAAGTGAAAATGACGACCTAGCTAGGGGCATCAATTGAAATGACGACATTCACACGGTCGTCAATTCCTGAATTTAATTGTAGAAATAAAGGACTTTCCTTATTTAAAATTGTCAAATGACGCCTGTTGGAATGGGCGTTAAATAATCAACACCCCTTAATAGGATGTCAATTATCTTGAGTTTTATTTTCGTTAGAATTTGAAAAAATCTAGGAATCGACGACCGTTTGGACAGTCGTTTATTTAAGAAAAACGCCCCTAATTAGGTCATCAATTAAATGACGCCCTCCACATAGGCATTAATTTTAATTTTTTAAAGGAAAAAGCCAAGAAATCACAATTGAATATGGAGAAATTAGAAAAACTTCATATTTAAGCCAATATTGAAGTCCACTTTGGGGCGTCACACGGTGACATGAGGTTTACTCAACATAGCATCGATTTTGGCATGTCTACAGCTACCCCGCCTTGGCGTCTACTTTGCAAGGGAGTGAAACGAAATGAAGCGAAAGTGTAACGAGCGGAATGAAGTGAGAACGAACTGATAAGTAGATGCCAAGGTGTGATGTGACACGCCTCCAACACTAAGCGTTGGAAATATTTCCAGGATTCTAAACGAAACAACTTTGGATGATTATAAGGAAGCAATGATTAGCTGGATGGAGAGACTAATCTTAAAGAACAAAATGTGCGCGAGGGCACGGAAGGAAAGACACCATTGGAGAGCGGTTACCAGTCAATGTGGACGTGCTATAGCCAAGGTGGATTTGCAGAAAATAAAATGAATTGAGATAAAGACCCAGCAAATGAATGCTTTTCAAGGAACTGCCTGAGCGACTTCAAGGAGAATAAAGTACTTGATTTGGAATGGAATATCTCATGTCAACTTCATTAAGAGCGGGTGGCCTTCATTATTGGCATAATATGAAGATTTTCATCATTAGAGCTCAAAAGTCTTACATGATGCATGCTAGGCTAAAAGAAAAATTAAAACAAACTAAAATAGAAGATAATCAAGGATAATATTACTAAACCATCCAGATTTGATCAGGAATCCAGATCTCTAAGCTGACACTAAACCGAAGCCCGTTTATCCAAGCATCAACTCAGAAAGTGGAACCTTCGTCCCAAATCTTAGATGACCCAACGGCCTATCCGTGTGATCAAGACTCGCCTGGAATTATCACTATTTTTGATGGAGGGGAACTCAAATTCTAGGTTCATCAGAACCACAAGGTCCTTGATATACTATAATAGCGTAGATATCATATAGTAACAATGCGTACAGGAGAGATACAAGGATGGAATGGTGTTACCAGCGGAAGAAATCCAATCATCTCAAGGTCTGCATAACCTGCGCTTTTCTATGCTCAAAAATTATTAACTCAGTAAAGAATCATCAGCTTAATAAAGATCATAAGCTCAATATGCTCAAAGTATGATCATAAGTGCATGACATAATAAACTTCATCAAGATATAATAGCACTTAAGTTCATCAACAATCATCATGCTATAAAGCAATTTTAAAGTGTAAGCTCAGGAAATGACGACCCTATGCGGAGGCGTCAAAAGAATAAATGACGACGGTCATTGGGGCGTTAATTAAGATCACCATTAGACTTGAAATCGGACTGAAACTGACGCCCGCAAGAGAGGCGTTGGATAAATGACGACACTGAGAATGTCACCAATTAAATAAATGACGCCAAGCTATATGTCGTCAATTAACTATCTTATTGGCGCTCCGTTCCTTGCTCGAAATCAAACCTCCATCGAATGATTCGAACTCGAACTCAAACTGTGATGTTCTAAACGGCTAGCCAAAGCTCCGAATCATTATAAAAGGATGTACCTTCTGCTAAATCGAGATCATCAGAACAATTGAACGCTGCAGCAATCGAGCCTTCAACAGCAAACCAAAACAGAGACCAGAGGGACCTCTCCATCAATCGAAAGAAGATGGACAGGATGCTGATGTAGGGACCTTCAAAGAAGCCTAGGATGAGCTTTCCTAGGATCTCTGAAGTTGCAAGTCATGTTAGCGGGAGGATAGCCAAAGGCCAAGTAAGTTATTTTTAATTTAAAACTTCTATTTCATTCTTCCTCTTCTCTTTTCAAAAACTCTGATTGCATTCTCTTCTCTTCTTCTCTTCCTTTTATGTTTTTTCAGGACTACCCAAATGTACCAGGACCAAGGAGGTTCTTAAGAATTAAGTGGCTCCCCTTACTCCTCTCTAAACTCTCTTTAGACGTGAGGTCTTTTCTTAGTAGATGGCACCTTCTTGGCCTTATAACCCATGCTACCCATTATGATGAAATCCACCTAGATTGGGCCTCCATAGGAGCACTAATAGAATTATGGCATCCAAACACACATACTTTCCTCTTTCCCACTTTTGAAGCCACCATTCTCTTAGAGGAAGTAGAGATGCTCTTTGGATTAAGAAAGATGAAGCCAGGAGAAGAATCAAGGATGGCTAGTATGACCAAACCAATAAATGCCCATGACATGCTTACTAGCCTCATACCAAACCCAAATCTTGTTGTGCCCCTGGCCCCTGTGACTTGTGGTTTTGATGGTTGGCTTTAGGGGTTTGTGATGATTGGTTTTAATGTGAGTTAATCACTGTGAGTCACCATGTTTTTATTCAGTCATTCTTATATTCAGTCTGTCTTTCAAATGTTCATTCAGTCTTTCATATGTTCAGTCACTTCATCTGCTTACATTGTGAGTCATTGCATTTGAAATTCAGATTGTTCAATCTGCTGCATAAAGCATTCATATGCATTTATAGAGTCTGCACATTTGCATCAGGCAGCAAGTGTGTACAACGCCCTGTGTAGGCACGACAAGTCTATACACTGGTTGCACATTGCACAGCTGCAGGCACTTCTAAGTCTACACATCGTGTAGCGTGCTGGCATAGTCTGTACACTCATCTGTCTGCATGTGTCACCAAGTCCACACATCGCATCATGTGTTTCTTCATGAAGTCTATACATTGGCATGCTGCATCTCTTGAAGTATGTACATCCTCTTCAAGCATTTCAAAGTCTATACATTGCTGAGCATCTCACTGACTGTCTCATGCAAGTCTATACATCCTGCACCGTCTCATGCAGCATCTCAAGCCAAGTCCATACATAGTTCATTAGCACTTAGAAGTCTGTACATCGGTCCGTCTTGTTTAGCGTCTTAGTGCATTTAAAGTCTGTACAGCGTCCATCTCAGCCAGCGTCTCATGCTGCATCTTAGGCAAGTCTATGCATCGCCTTCAGACTTTCAAGTCTATACATTCCATGATCTTCCAAGTATGTACATCCACAGTGTGACTTCAAAGTCTGAACATTGTCTCACTCCGTCAAAGTCCATACATTTGTCTTCTCTTCAAAGTCAGTACATTGGCGTTGGGCATCAAAGTATATACATCGCCTTCTGCAAGCTTTATTGCAAGTCTGTACATCGGTTTGATATCAACAAATATGTACATTGGGTTCAACTCTCCAAGTCTGTACAGCCACATTCAATAGGTAAAGTCTATACATTCTTCAGCTGGAACTGTGCAAGTCTGTACATCGTTACTTGCCAAAGTTTGTACATTGGCATCTGTTCCTACGTTGCACTTCCAAGTCTGCACATTGGGTTCTTTACCTACGTTCATCTTTGAAGTCTGAACATTGGAAGTTTTACCTACGGTGCACTTCAAAGTCTATACACTCGTTGTCTTCCATTGTTTCAAGTCTGTACAGCCTTTCCATTGGAAAGTCTATACATTGGTCGCTGAATGATCTTCAAGTCTATACAGACCTCGACTCGCTCAAGTCTGTACATCGGCCTGCTATCTTTGACAAAGTCTTCACATCATGAAGTCTATACACTCAACTCCTTCACACTTCAACAAAGTCTGTACAGCGGCTGTCTTCACATAGGAAGTATGTACAGCCGTTCACCTTGTGAAGTCTAGACATTTGATGTGCATGGTCTTGAAGCATTTAGGAAGTCTGTACTTTGGTCTGCTTTGCATTGCATGAAGTACGTACATTGCACAGCATGCATCAAATCCAAGTAGGTACATCATCTGTTCATGAAGTATATACATTGCTACAGTAACGCAAGTTTATACATAGTCCGTCTCATGCATTATCTTAGGCCAAGTCTATACAGTGATTGTCTCATTCAGCGTCTCATATGCACATTTGAGTCAAAGTCTGTACAGCCCAAGTCTGTACACTGAGGACGCTTGTTAGCCTTCAAGGTCTATACATTGTCTACAGTGCATCCAGCAAGTCTATTCATTGGAGTGTCTTGTTCAGCGTCTCATGGCAAAGTCTGCACATTCTATTGTTCAACGTCTGCATGCATTATATGAAGTTTGTACACTGCATCGTCTCAACTTGCGTCTCACTGAGCATCCATTCATAGTAAAGTCTATACATACTTCATCGTCTTAGGGTACGTCTCATGCTTTTGCCAAAGTCTATACAGTCTGTTGCAGTGTTACACTATATGCTTCACTCTAAGTCTACACACTCATGAGTGTCTCATCAAGTCCATACACTGGCCTTGAGCTGAGCAAGTCCATACATTGGCTGTTGTCCCTCAGAGTTTGTACATCGCAGTGAGTTGAAGGTTGCCTAAGTCTGTACAGCCGTTGGCTTCTTATGTGAAGTCCATACATTGAGTAAAGTCTGTACAGAGTTTGCATTGCATCTCATGAAGTCTACACATTGGTAAAGCTAGTGCATGCATTGTTCATCACCTGCCTTGTTCACTGCGTCGACGCTGACACTGGATGCGTTGACGCATTGGCCAGTTGCCAAGGGCGTGAGCATCTCGTTTGAGGAGCTGAGGCGACGCTGCACGTTGGAAGCGTTGACGCCTTGGGCTGATGTCCAAAAGCCTTTTGATCATCATGTAGTCTGTACATCATGTAGTCTGTACTTTGGTCTTTGTCTTGAACAGAAGGTCTAAGTCTACACACTCTCCTGTTCTGTTAATGCATTCGTCCTCACAAGTATATACATTGCTTTTACTATATCTGCTAAAGTCTTCAAGTCTATACACTCTCTCATTGTACACACTTACTCACTTGCTGTTCTTCAAAGTATGCACATCGCATAGCTTCACATATTTGAAGTCCATACATTGGAGAGTTTGTACATTACTGTCTGCCTGCAACGTAGAGTCTGTACATTGCATGCTCGCTGCATCATCAAGTCTATACACTTGCTAGATTGATTTCAAAGTCTATACAATGCTTTGCATTCACAGAGTCTGTACAGGGTGTTTGGACTTAAACTGATGACTTATCCGATGCTATCTCTGACAGGGATTCTTACCGAGATTGATGACCTGGCTCGTGATCCCAGGAGGATGAAGTATGCAGATGCTGACACGTGGATAAAGCTGCCTCGGTTCTGGCGAATTCCTTGGGCGGGAAAACGTGGAAGCCAAGCGCCCAGGAGCTGCTACTGCTGCTGCTATATATATGAGCCTTCTTCCACTAAAGAAGGTTGATCGAAGATCAAAAGAAAAGGAGCAAACTCTATACATCCAGTCTGAGTGCAGCAGAGAGGATTCGATCTAGAGAAGAGAAGAGATAGAGAGAGAGCCTGCGAAAGAAGAAGAAAAGAAAGAGAAGAAGTGCAGAAGGAGAAGAAGAGTTAGAGAGCTCGTGAGGGTTAAGAGAATAAGAAAGTGAGAGAGAAGAGAAGAGGAAGAAGAAGCTTCATCTGAATACTAGTTCCTACTGGACCGTGGATCAGATCTAGGCCAGTCAGCTCCGTTGAGAGTCACATCTGTGTTTTCATCTTTACAGCTGTAACGACCCGAGAATCCGATTACCGGGAAGGCCCGATAACCCGAGACTCGCACCGCCACCCACGAGCCTGAAGACTCAGATGGGTTAAAAGGATGGTGTGGAAACTACACAAGTATCACAAATAATTGCAGAAATTAAACAGTTATAATATTAAGCAGGAAATAAATTAACATTTTACATGGTCCACAATAGAAAATAACGACAAAGACAATAGTCCACGACTAGTACAGTGACAAGAAAGGAAAGTATAGCTACACGGGACATACCCCGGCTCTGACCTCTGGCACTACCTCTGGGCACCCGCACCACGCTGCACCCCAGACGCGCTCCCCTGGGGCGGCGCCACACCTGTAACACGGTGAAAACACGCAGGGAATGAGTCTCGGAACAAGACTCAGTAAGGATCACTCGAACCCTACCTCGTAAAATGAGAAACCACTACACTAGCGGTAGGAGAGTACCTCGGAAGGGAAAGCCCTGTACTCTACAAGACAAGACCCTACGGCACGCAAACCGACACACGTGCCACGGAGAGAAGACCAAAGCTCAAAGGTCGAACTGACAAAACCCGAAGGTCAGAAACACTTGACTGACAGTCTGTCACTCCGTACTCGACAGGAGTACCACCCACTAGAAGCACAGCCGGTAGCGTCCCCTGACGTCTTACACCGCACCGCAGGTGAACCGCCTGACGTGGTAGGTCCTACCCGAGGCGCAGACACCGTACAAGTAACCACGAACAAGTGACTAGCTGGGGTCACGCCCGTCGACATGCCTCCACTGTCCCCAACCACGTGTGCACACATAGACCACGCGTCCTAGGTCTGGCCCTCTGACTGGTTTTCCCCTGGCACTGGACTCTGATTTGACGAGGGGCCCGACGGTAACCAGTCTAAAACCGTCCTCAGGGTAAGCCCGTACACCACTCCCTGGTGCGATCAGCACACGCGTACTGATAGGCTACGACTAGTGGAGGGTCACAAAGGAGTAGACTCTCGAGTCAACAGAAAACAACTTCGCAACCGCAGGTACGAGGAAAGCTCCTTGTACCAACACCGACGCACGGTGACACAAGCCGGAGCCACCACCTCCCGGGACCCCATGGCACCCCCACGTGTAGCCCCCACATGATGCCCCGCGTCAGTCGGACTACGGGTCAGCACAGGGATCGAGACTAGCTCGTCCGGGACTCACGCTGGCAAGGAAAAGGAGTCGCGGTCACCGGAGGACCGCCTCCAGTGGTCGCGGTCAACCCAGGACCGCTACCACCTAGTCGCGGTCCTCCAGGAACCGCGACCATCCTGGTGCGCGAAAAGTGAACGCGGTCGCCTGATGACCGTTTTCACCTGGTAGCGGTCTCCAGCAGATCGCGACCAGACTCCAACGGTCAAAAAAATCGTGTCGAAGACCGTGCCGGACCCCATGCTGAAAGCGGTCGCCCCCTGACCGCCACCAGCAGTCGCGGTCAGTCGCACGACCGCGACCGCCTGCCGACAGAACGAGTCCCAACGGTCAAAAACCCTGGTGAAGGCGGTCCCCACCCGACCGCTACCAATGAAGGCGGTTACTAGTAGACCGCTACCATCTCGGAAAATCGAGAACGGCGGGAAACGGCCAAAAACACCATCCACGCCCCCATACCTCCACCGGAGAGGGGGAAATCAAAGGGGAAGACCCCCGGGGACCCCTAGCATGATTCTAGGCCATCAAAACGTGAATTCATGCATCAAATCCGTAGATCGGGCGGCTCTCCCCAAATCATGGAAAAACCCCAAGCATGCTCAAACAAGCCCCTCTCGGCCTCCCCTCGGCCTATAACTCACGGAAAAGATCGGCAAGAGGCTAAGGAACGTCACCCTACCTTAATGGAGCGAATGCTCCGCCGAATCACCCGCGAATTGCGAAGAACGCTTGAAGCTTCACGAACTTCCCACGCCCTCACCGAGCACCGAACACCACCGCGATCGCCACGCCGCCGCCTACGCCACGACGCCGTCGCCTCGCCGCAACCGCAGCCGAAGGAGATGGCGCCGGGGCTAGCACCGGAAGAAGGGGGGCGGTCATGGTGGAAACGCACGGGAGAGAAGGGAGGAAGAAGAAGAAAGAGAAAGAGGAAAAGAAAAAAGAAAAGAAATTGGATTATAGAGAAAATCTGATTTTTCGAAAAAATACCAAAAAATAGAAAAATACATTTCCGGAATCCTCGGAACGCACCGATCGCAACGGTAACACTCGTGCCTGGGGGAACCGCCCGGTTCGCCCGCAGCGAGCTTCCGAAGAAAAAGCCGAAACACACACCGGGAATCAGAAGCACGCGCGAAAAAATCGCGGAACGCCTCCGGGCCTCCGAAACAAATCCGGATCGCGCCGATCCGAACACGAAAGATGTCCGAAACAAAATTTCGGATACAACAGAGTCGGACGCTCCGAAAACCAGATTCGGGACCCACGAAGAAAGGATCCGAAAGGTCCGGGATATTACAGCCCTCCCCCCTTAAGGAATTTCGTCCTCGAAATTGAGAACAACCCAAGGGGAAAGAAGAGGAAGACTCACTCAAACAGATACGGGAACTGCTGACGCATCTCGTCCTCACATTCCCACGAAGCCTCACCACCAGAGTGTCACTGCCACACGACCTTTACCAAGAGAATGACCTTGTTCCGCAGGCGCTGCTCTCGCCTATCCTCTACGCGGATCGGAAACTCTGGGAGAGAAAGATCTGGAGTCACCTCAGGCCAAATGGAAAACTCGAGCACATGAGAGTCATCGGGCATATACTTCCGCAACATCGAGACGTGGAACACGTCATGCACCGACGCCAACTCAGGAGGTAACTGCAACCGGTACGCAACCTCACCGATGCGCTCCACAATCGCGAAAGGACCAATATAGCGGGGACTCAGCTTCCCACGCCGTCCAAAACGCATCACCCCCTTCATCGGAGAAACTCTCAAGAACACATGATCGCCCACGGCGAACTCGAGGGGCTGCCTCCTACGGTCAGCATAGCTCTTCTGCCGACTCTGGGCCGCCAACATGTTCTGACGAACTAGGTGCACAACATCCACACACTGCTGCACCAATTCCGGTCCCGTCAAAACACGCTCATCGACCTCAAACCAATCAAGTGGAGTCTGACAAGGACGCCCATACAATGCCTCATAAGGAGCCATGCCAATGCTCGAATGATAGCTGTTGTTATAGGCAAACTCCACCAATGGTAGGTTATGAATCTAACTCCCCTACCACTCCAGGCAGCAGGATCTCAGCATGTCCTCCAAAGTCTGAATGGTCCTCTCAGACTGACCATCTGACTGTGGATGATACGCCGAGCTAAATACCAAATCCGTGCCAAGAGCTCGCTGGAAACTCCTCCAGAATCCAGAAGTGAAGCGCGGATCCCGATCCGACACGATCGAAATGGGAATCCCATGCAACGGAACGATCCGCTCCACATAAAGACGAGCCAACTTAGACACGCTCCAGCTGACTTTGACCGGTAACAACCGAGTCACCTTCGTCAGCCGATCCACCAGCAACTAAATACTGTCCTGCCCACTCGGGGTCCTCGGCAACCCCACCACGAAATCCGTGGTCACATGGTCCCACTTCCAAGCAGGAACATCCAAGGGCTGGAGAGTACCTCCTGGTCGCTGATGCTCCGCCTTCACCTGCTGACAGATCAGGCACCTGGCCACAAACTCTGCGACATCTCTCTTCATGCCAGGCCACCAGAACTACCTCCGCAAGTTCCGATACATCTTCGTCGCACCCGGGTGTACAGTGTACCTGCTCTCATGAGCCTCGCGCAACACCGCATGACGAATCTGCTCCTCCGCTGGGACGTACAGCCTGCCACGAAACCTCGCAGTGCCGTCCTCGCCGAGCTCCACGTCAGCCATCGCAAGAATCCGAGGTAACTCCGGGTCCGCATGCTGAGCCTCAGTCACCTGACGACGGATAGCAGGAGTGACAGTCAGACTCGCGAGCACTGCCAACCCTGGCTCCTGGGGAATCTTGAGCCTGAAGGATACTTCGGGCACTTGTTCCCAGAGCCTCCACTTCCTCAACATCAAGGTACTGACCGCAACCTTCCGACTCAAGGCATCAGCAACGACATTCATCCTGCCCGACTGATAAGACAGGGTGAAGTCATAATCCTTCATGAACTCCATCCAACGCCTTTGTCTGAGGTTCAGATCTCTCTTCGAGAACACATACCTCAAACTCTGATGGTCAGTAAACACCTCAAACTTCTCGCCATACAGATAATGCCTCCAGATCTTCAGCGCGAAGATCACCGCTGCCAACTCAAGGTCATGGGTAGGGTAGTTCTCCTCATGGGGCTTTAGCTACGGAGATGCATAAGCCACCACTCTACCATGCTGCATCAGAACAACACCCAATCCGACGCCGGAAGCATCTGTACACACCACAAAACCTCCCGATCCAGAAGGCAAGACCAACACCGGAGCCGAGGTGAGCAATCTCTTCAGTTCCCTGAAGCTCTGCTCACACTCCTCGGACCAAACGAAAGGCACATCCTTTCGCGTGAGCCTAGTCATCGGGGTCGCAATGCGAGAAAAATCCTGGATAAATCGGTGATAATAACCCGCAAGCCCCAAGAAACTCCGGATCTCCGTCACCGACCTCGGCCTCGGCCATTGCATCACGGCCTCGACCTTGGCGGGGTCCACAGAAATGCCATCACTAGAAATCATGTGCCCCAGAAAGTGCACCTCGCTGAGCCAAAACTCGCACTTGTTGAGCTTCGCATACAACTGGTGGTCTCGCAACGTCTACAGCACCACACCCAAATGGTACGCATGCTCCTCGACAGACTGCGAATAAACAAGGATGTCATCCACGAAGATGACCATGAACTGGTCCAAATACGGATAAAACACCCTCTGCATCAAGTCCATGAAGGCTGCAGGGGCATTGGTGAGCCCAAACGGCATCACCAGAAACTCATAATGCCCGTACCTCGTACTGAACGCAGTCTTCTCCACATCGGACTCGCGAATTCTCAGCTGATAGTAACCGGACCGCAAATCAATCCGCGAGAACACTTGCGCAGACTGAAGTTGGTCGAACAAATCATCAATCCGCGGCAACAGATACTTGTTCTTAATGGTCACTTCATTCAGCTGCCGATAGTCAATGCACAAGCGCAGACTACCGTCCTTCTTCTTCACAAACAACACGGGCGCACCCCAAGGGGAAAAGCTAGGACGAATGTACCCCTTGGCCAACAGTTCCTGCAACTGCGCCCTCAACTCCCTCAACTCAGCGGGGGCCATACGGTAGGGAGCCTTCGCCAAAGGTCCCATACCAGGCACAACCTTGATCACGAATTCGATCTCCCGCTGGGGAGGTAATCCAGGCAACTCCTCGGGGAAAACGTCAGGAAACTCTCACACCACCGGAATGTCCTCGACATTCGGCTCCATCCGGTCAGACACAACTATGGACGCGAGAAAACCCTGACAACCAAAATCAAGCAATCGACGGGCTCGAATAGCAGAGATAAGGAATCGAGAAGAGGCGGAACGGATACCTTGGAAATAGAAGGTCCTCTTGCTCGGATGCTGGAAGTAGACCCTCTTCATTCCACAATCCACCACCGCTCCATGGGTCTCGAGCCAATCCATGCCTAGAATCACATCATAATCCCGAAGCTGCAACGCATACAACCTGCCTGGCATACTCCGCCCATCGATCCAAACCAGAACCTGATCGAAGCAATACGGAGTGATCATAAAGTCACCCGAAGGAAACTCCACTGCCAAATCACAGGACAACTGGGTCACCGGCTCCTCGACGCTCGACGTGAAATCCTCCGAAATAAACAAATGAGACGCGCCAGAATCAAATAAAACCCGAGCCATACATCCCAAAATCTGAACGGTACCTTCCACGAGCTGCGACGCCACTGCCTCTACCCTGGTCATATGCGTGATCTGGCCCCGAGCTCTCTGCCTGCCTCCCACACTAACTGACCTGGGTAGTGGCGGATACTGTCCCTGCTGCTGCTGCTGCCTCTGCTGCTGGGGAACCTGCTGCTGCTGAGGAAACTGCTGCTGCGGCGGTCTCTGAGGACAGTCACGCGCCATATGCCCTGGCTGGTCACACCGAAAATAGACGATCGGCGATGTGCACTGCCTGCCTGGGTGGGTCCCACCACACCGTGGACAAGGTCCTCGCGATCCACCCACTGATCCCTGACGCTGCAAAGGAATCGGCTGCTGTACACTGCCCGATGAAGCTTGCCCCTGATCCTTGGACTTCTTCTTTCAGAAAATCTTCGAGAAGAACTTCCTGACCTTCGTACCGAAGGACGCAGATCCTGCTACCGACGCTGCCGATGCCGGTACTCCTGAACCACCCGACGCATGCTGGAAGAAACCCTGCTGCTGGGTAGCCGACTGCTGGCTGCGACCTGACAAGGACTGCCTCTGGCTGATCGGTCCTAGAGTCCTCTGCATATCCATCTCCAAAGAAATCACAACATGAGACGTTGTCTCTAGATCAGTGGCCCCGTTCGCAATCAAATGGTCCCTCAGCTCCAGCCTCAAGCCCTGCACAAACTGCGTGGTCCTCACCCTCTCATGCTCCATGATGTGAGGTGCGTACCGACCCAGCATGACAAATCGGGCCCTGTACTGCAACACGGACATGTCACCCTGCACCAGCTCCAGAAACTCCCGCATCCGCTGCGTAGCAACAATATCTGGACAGTACGTACGCTCGAAAGCACTGACAAAGTCGTCCCACTCGATCTGCTCAAGTGGACGAAGCAGAAAGGACGTTTTCCACTCGGAAGACCACCACCTCCGAGCCGTACCCTGCAACTGGTTGTAGGCTAACACCACTCTGTCCTTGGCAGCACTCGTCGCAGAACTGAACACCCGCTCCATCTCATCGAGCCAATCACGAGCCGCATCAGGGTCTGCCTGGCCGCTAAAGTAAGGTGGATGGAACTGCATGAAGTCCTTCACTGCTCGGCCTGGCCCACCCCTAGCTGAAGAGCCCTCACCAGCCTCTCCGCCGAACTGTTGAGACATAAGCTGGTACATGCCACGGAAGAAATCCTCGGCCCCCGGAACCCTCGCAGCATCCGCGGCCTCGGTAGCCCCCCGTGGTGCTCTACTATGCTCCTCCTGGTCCCTCTGGACCCCCTGCTGGATCTCCTGGCCTCCAGCCGACTGCCCCTGCTGAGAGCGAGAGCTCCTCCTCGGCGCCATACTCGCTCCTGAAGCAAAAGACAGAAAACACGAAAATGGCAAGGTCAAGAAAAACACACGATGCCCAATGCCAGCGTCACCCGTACATCATTGCTGTGGACTAGTGGACCACTACAATTACCTATGATTCTCATGTAATTCCACAACCTGGCTCTGATACCAGCTGTAACGACCCGAGAATCAGATTACTGGGAAGGCCCGATAACCCGAGACTCGCACCGCCACCCACGAGCCCGAAGACTCGGAAGGGTTAAAAGGATGGTGTGGAAACTACACAAGTATCACAAATAATTACAGAAATTAAACAGTTATAATATTAAGCAGAAAATAAATTAACATTTTACATGGTCCACAATAGAAAATAACGACAAAGACAATAGTCCACGACTAGTACAGTGACAAGAAAGGAAAGTACAGCTACATGGGGCATACCCCAGCTCTGACCTCTGGCACTACCTCTGGGCACCCGCACCACGCTGCACCCCAGACGCGCTCCCGTGGGGCTGCGCCACACCTGTAACTTGGTGAAAACACGCAGGGAATGAGTCTCGGAACAAGACTCAGTAGGGATCACTCGAACCCTACCTCGTAAAACGAGAAACCACTACACTAGCGGTAGGAGAGTACCTCGGAAGGGAAAGCCTTGTACTCTACAAGACAAGACCCTACGGCACGCAAACCGACACACGTGCCATGGAGAGAAGACCAAAGCTCAAAGGTCGAACCGACAAAACCCGAAGGTCAGAAACACTTGAATGACAGTCTGTCACTCCGTACTCGACAGGAGTACCACCCACTAGAAGCACAGCCGGTAGCGTCCCCTGACGTCTTACACCGCACCACAGGTGAACCGCCTGACGTGGTAGGTCCTACCCGAGACGCAGACACCGTACAAGTAACCATGAATAAGTGACTAGCTGGGGTCACGCCCGTCGACGTGCGTCCACTGTCCCCAACCACGTGTGCACACATAGACCACGCGTCCTAGGTCTGGCCCTCTGACTGGTTTTCCCCTGGCACTGGACTCTGATTTGACGAGGGGCCCGACGGTAACCAGTCTAAAACCATCCTCAGGGTAAGCCCGTACACCACTCCCTGGTGCGATCAGCACACGCGTACTAATAGGCTACGACTAGTGGAGGGTCACAAAGGAGTAGACTCTCGAGTCAACGGAAAACAACTTCGCAACCGCAGGTACGAGGAACGCTCCTTGTACCAACACCGACGCACGGTGACACAAGCCGGAGCCACCACCTCCCGAGACCCCACGGCACCCCCACGTGTAGCCCCCACATGATGCCCCGCGTCAGTCGGACTACGGGTCAGCACAGGGATCGAGACTAGCTCGTCCGGGACTCAGGCTGGCAAGGAAAAGGAGTCGCGGTCACCGGAGGACCGCCTCCAGTGGTCACGGTCGACCTAGGACCGCTACCACCTAGTCGCGGTCCTCCAGGAACCGTGACCATCCTGGAGCGCGAAAAGTGAACGCGGTCGCCTGATGACCGTTTTCACCTGGTAGCGGTCTCCAGGAGACCGCGACCAGACTCCAACGGTCAAAAAAAAACCGTGTCGAAGACCGTGCCGGACCCCATGCTGAAAGCGGTCGCCCCCTGACCGCCACCAGCAGTCGCGGTCAGTCGCACGACCGCGACCGCCTGCCGACAGAACGAGTCCCAACGGTCAAAAACCCTGGTGAAGGCGGTCCCCACCCGACCGCTACCAATGAAGGCGGTTACTGGTAGACCGCTACCATCTCGGAAAACCGAGAACGGCGGGAAACGGCCAAAAACACCATCCACGCCCCCATACCTCCACCGGAGAGGGGGAAATCAAAGGGGAAGACCCCCGGGGACCCCTAGCATGATTCTAGGCCATCAAAATGTGAATTCATGCATCAAATCCGTAGATCGGGTGGCTCTCCCCAAATCATGGAAAAATCCCAAGCATGCTCAAACAAGCCCCTCTCGGCCTCCCCTCGGCCTATAAATCACGGAAAAGATCGGCAAGAGGCTAAGGAACGTCACCCTACCTTAATGGAGCGAATGCTCCGCCGAATCACCCGCGAATCGCGAAGAACGCTTGAAGCTTCACGAACTCCCCACGCCCTCACCGAGCACCGAACACCGAACACCACCGCGATCGCCACGCCGCCGCCTACGCCACGACGCCGTCGCCTCGCCGCAACCGCAGCCGAAGGAGATGGCGCCGGGGCTAGCCCTGGAAGAAGGGGGGGCGGTCACGGTGGAATCGCACGGGAGAGAAGGGAGGAAGAAGATGAAAGAGAAAGAGGAAAAGAAAAAAGAAAAGAAATGGGATTATATAGAAAATCTGATTTTTCAAAAAAAATATCAAAAAATAGAAAAATACATTTCCGGAATCCTCGGAACGCACCGATCGCAACGGTACCACTCGTGCCTGGGGGAACCACCCGGTTCGCCCGCAGCGAGCTTCCGAAGGAAAAGCCGAAACACACACCGGGAATCGGAAACACGCGCGGAAAAGCCGCGGAGCGCCTTCGGGCCTCCGAAACAAATCCGGATCGCGCCGATCCGAACACGAAAGATGTCTGAAATGAAATTTCGGACACAACAGAGCTGGACGCTCCGAAAACTAGATCCGGGACCCACGAAGAAAGGATCCGAAAGGTCCGGGATATTACAACAGCCTTCTGATTGCTGTGTTATTTTCGTTTATTGTTTTCCTTTGGTTTCTGATTACCTTTGTACTTTCGATCCTCTGGACTGAGGTCGGGTCCCTCCTGGTCTGGAGGAAGAGAGGTCTGCGACCTCTAGTTTCCAAGTGGCTGGGAGTCACTTGGGTGTCCCTCCGGTTGGGAGGAAGAGGGGAGGCTGTTCCCCTAGTCAAACTGTGTGGCAGCAACTGTTTGCAGACTAAGTCTGCTTGGCTCTAGCATTTGCTAGTGAAGCCTCACTCCAGTTGGGAGTGAGGGGTGGATGTAGGTCTGGAGGACCGAACCACCTACAAATCCCTTGTGCAGTGATCTGATTGTTTGCTTTGCTTCCGCTAGATGCTTGAATAGGCGCGCTCCAAGTGTTTGTATTTGAGTTGAATCGAATTGGTTCTATTCTGTGTCTATCTCTAGCATCCAAGTTTTTATTTGGTCATTATTCATAGAGGGATACATTCACCCCCCCTGTATCCGAGCCTAGCACCCTAACAGTTGGTATCAGAGCAGGTGTCTGCATACAAGGTCCAACGACCTGCAAATCGATCTTGTAGTCTTAGGTGCTAATTTGTTTTAGTGCATCAATATTTTTGTTGCATTGAATCTATCGGCTATCTGTTTCAATGACTTGTCCACCCGTCTTTAGTGGTTCTGACTTCAACCAGTGGCACAGTGCTTTACGTAGTTATGTTAAATCTGTTGATCCAGACCTGTGGAAAGTGATTTCACATGGTCCTCATGAATTACCAAAGAAAAGGTCCAAATGGACTGACAGTCACGAATCAATGTATGAGGAGAATCATACAGCTATAAATCTGATGAAAGCAGCCACTGACAAAGCCTTTTACTCATGTTTCCTTGATTGCAGATCTGCAAGGGA
Source organism: Amorphophallus konjac (assembly GCA_022559845.1). Lineage (NCBI taxonomy): Eukaryota > Viridiplantae > Streptophyta > Magnoliopsida > Alismatales > Araceae > Amorphophallus > Amorphophallus konjac. Next base: position 322,727,554 of record CM040122.1, on the reverse strand, counting down.
TATGTTAGAGATGATGAAGAGAGCCGGGAAAGGAAATCAAACAAGCTGCATGATGGCCAATAGAAGAAATCAAAGTGGCAGCGATCAAGGCAGCAATCAAACTGAAGAAGATGATGATGATGAGGTAAATCTCTTCGAGAATTTTTCTCTAGAAGATTGGGAGAATGCATATGCTGAATTATTTGAATCTCATGAACTGTTAAGAAAACAGTATAAAAAATTGAAGAAGGATACTGGTTTAGATAGTTCAAGCTCTCCTTGTAGAAATTGTGCTGAATTGAAAAATATTCATGATGCCTGTATGTCTGATTTTCAAATATTGAAGAAACAAGTCTCATTATTGAAAATTGAAAATCAAGATCATATAAATATGATATCTGAACTCAAAGAAAAATTCGACTCAGATAATGATAATCAGACTCTTGTTGACTATCATGACCAGTATGGAAAATTGTTGAAAAATGTTGAAAGTGTGAACTCAGATTTAAACAAGCTGAAATCTGAAAATGATTCTCTGAGAATATCTGCTAATAAAAATGATAAAAAAATTGAGAAACTTGAGCAGGAGAAAAACTTGCTTGCTGAAAACTTGAAGCCATCAAATCTGTGAATGTGGAATTACAGAAGAACATTGAAAAGAAGGAAAAAGATTTGAAGGAATTCAAGGCTGGAAGAAAACTTGAAACTAATTCAGAAGATCAGCTTCTAATAAATGAAGTAGTTCAGAATGACAAACTTAAGCAAGAAAATGAAAAATTGAAAATGCTGAACTCCACTATGTCTGAGAGACTTCTAGCTTTAGAAAGAGGTAAAAGTGTTTGCTTTGAAGATTCTGATAAACTGAGCAATCTGGAAAATGAAATTGAGAAATATAAAACTGCTAATAAAGTTTTGAATGAAGCTATGAATTGCAGTGAGCAAGAGATTGCCAGTTATGAGTTACAAATCACCTCTTTAGAAAATGAAATCCAAGACTTAAAGAACTCTCTGTCAAAGTTTGTAAGTGGACAAGAAAATCTGGATAGGTTGTTAGGAGTTAAGGTCAATACTCAAAGGGGAGGGTTAGGCTACAACAATGTCAATAAAAAGGATTTTGAAAACAAGCTGACGACATCTTTTATCAAAGCATCAGATGTAGCCACCACCTCAGAAAATAAACAACCAAATATTCAGAAAAATCAGAAACAAACTGAAAAGTTGAAAAAGGTTGATGGATCCAAGCTGAAAACTGTTTTCATTAAAATCTCTGAACAGGAAAAGCTTTCTACTTCATCCTCAATTCAGTACAAGGCTAAGAAAACAGGAAAAGAGGATAAAAATCAGAAAAGGACTGTAAATCAGAAAATAAATGAAAAGGGTTCATCAGTGTTTGCTGATCACAGTCCTCACACACACTCACATGCATCTAAAAAGAAGATTATCTGTCATTACTGTCATAAAGCTAGACATTTGATGCATGAGTGTAAGTTGATGGAGAAGGATGATAAGAATGCTAGGAGATATCATGATAAAAATCCTTCATCTCAGAAAAGGAGAATTGAGTGCTTTCATTGTGGTAAACTAGGACACAAAATTTCACAATGCTGGTTTGTTAGTGATAAGAATAAATTTCATGCAAACGATCATGCTCTTAACAAGAACAAGTCTGTTCCAATAAACCAGCATATGACATACTTTAATTATGGAAAATTGGGTCATAAGAGATTCGAATGCTGGCTGAATGCTGGTAAGAAAAGTTCTAATTCATGCTTTCACTGTGGCAAGATGGGCCACATTTCAGCCCACTGTTGGCATGCTCAGGGTAGACAATTCAATTCTAAAATTGTTAAACCCCCAGCAAATGGAAATGTTTTTGGAAGTAATGTTTTTAGAGGAAAGCACAATGAGTGCTTCAAATGTGGGAAGTATGGCCATACAGTCAAGGACTGTTGGCATATTCAGGATAGAAATATGAATCTCAAACATGTTAAATTCCCTGTAAGACAATTTGCAAAACTTTCATGTTATAACTGTGGGAAGCCAGGTCACAGGGCTGCAACATGTTGGCTGGCAGGATATCAAAACCAAATTGGTTTTGGCAAACAGAATTTTTATTCTGTTAACAAAAAATCTCATGCTTATGCACATAGAATTCATGCTAACAAGAATGTGCATAAATCTGATCTGAAAACTGCTCCTAGAAATGTGCTGAGAAAACCTGCTAGGAGTAATACTGTTTTGTCAAGACCCAAGACTTCTTGGGCACCTGTTTGTGCAAAATAACATTGCTATGCAGGTGTGCCTTGGGACTGGAATAAAAAGGGGTAATGATCCAAGGCACTCAAGAAGAAAACCCCATACTGAACTTTTCAGGTAAACTTCCTGCTCCTCTTGCTTTTAGTTTTAATGCATAGCAAGTTAAATCTATTTTTGCATTTTCATTCATCATCTGCCATGTGCATTATTTTCTGATCATGCATTTGCTGAGAGTTCTGTGCAAATACCAGATTAAAAAGGGTTGTCTGTATCTGATACATACATAGGCTAATTGCAATTGCTTGATAATTGTGTTATGCATAAACTCTGAAAACAAATTGCATTTCGAATTTTCTGAAAAATATGAACTGCTTATGAGTGTGACTTGAAACTTGTGTGTTACAATAGCTCACTGAAATTCTGAATTGCATATAGGACTGCATGTTGAATAATTATGCATGACCTCAATGGTATATAAATGGTAAGGTACCAAAAGGCAGGGAGGTCTGTCTGGAGGTTCTTACTATGTGTGAGGTGGTCTATTAGACCAAGAGCTCCGCCTAGTACCATGGGTCATTTTGCTAGATAGGACAGTCTGAATGTGCATGAATCATTTGGTATCATATGTTCAGTTTTCAGTGCAAACATTGCATATTTTCAGGGGGAGTTAGTTGCATATCTTTGCATAGCATTCAATGTGAGTCTTTGCATGTCCCTGCATACATATAGTGCATTGCATTTCCTTATATTGAAAATGCCAAAAAGAGATTTTGAAGCATATTGTGAGGGGGAGTCAATGCATTGCATATAGGTTGTCAAATGCATACATGTGTCAGAACTCATTGCATATCCTCTCTTACTGATTTTGTTGACAAACCTTAATCATATTCTGAAAACTTTGAGCTTCACAATCTCTATTAACAATTGTTGTTCCTCCTATCAATTGGTATCATTTGGGTTCAGAATTCCATCAATCCTTCATGAAGATTTCAATGGGCTATCTCGATCATAGATCTGAAAATTTTGAACTAGAAATCTTCTATTATACAGTTTTATGAATGTCTGAAATAACTCATGTGGTTTAAGTTTAATGTTCATAGAGTTTGACTTTAAAATCTCTTTAAAAATATCTGAACCATGTTTAATAAACCTTAACCATTTGTTTCATGCTGTGTCTTGTGAAAAATTTCTGAAATCTGCACTTTTGAATACATGACTTTAATTGGTTAAGTACATGAAACTACTATTGATTTGAAGCAAATGAATGTCTCTGAAATGTCTAAAGGGTTATATCTGTCAGAGCAATGACATTGGTCACTGAGAAACACAAGTCCAAAGGACTGTGTCATGAGGTGCCTTAGTTAACTCTGCATAAAATTCATTAAAAATCAGGTAGAGCAATGGCATGCACACTGAGAAATACAACTCACTCATTAAAAAATCATTTGTAGTGTGTCATGATGTGTAAATGCTAACTCTGTTCACATAAAGCATGATAGTTAGTCACACTAAGGGCTTAGGGATATTGGCCTCTAATCAAGGTATATCCTCTAGTTATAATGTGTGCACTGAACTAGAGTGCTCGTAAAATTTGTAGCAAAAAAATTGTTGAACAAATCGAAATATCTGAATATTGATGCTAAAATCAAATTGCTACAACCCTAGACAAAATAATATGACTTCATAATTGCTAGATTTCAATACTGATGCATGTAATTCCGAAAGAAGTCCATAAATTTGATTGTGTAAGAGAAAGGGAGTTTTATCAAGATAAATATGAGGGATTGGTTCATCTTTATTAAACCATGGTTTTAGATATCAATACAGAATTTTATTGATAAACTCTGCATACTTCAAGTTTAAACCATACTGTTCAATAAAGCTCATTCATAAGCCCTTATAATAGAAGACTTTGAAAACTTATGTTTTGGATTTACGAGATTGCTATCTCTCTGAAAATCTGACTGAAGTTATTGAGATTGAAGCTTCTTTGAAAATCTGTTACTTGAAACTTTTCTGATCAATATCATTGATTCATTAACCTGAACCTCTCCTTGTTATCCATCTCATAAGATTCCACTTATTGAGGGGGAGCTTCCATGTTCTATGCATCATGCTGCATAAAAACTCTTAAAGGGGGAGCATTGTGTTCTTGCATTCATAGTTTTAGGGGAAGCTCTTGCATCTTGGTATCGAAGGGGGAGATTTTTGCCAAAGGGGGAGAATTTTATTCAATCATTGCATGCTGTTTTGCTTTCACTTCTCAAACTATTTTCTTTTTGATGAAGTCAAAGGGGGAGAATAGTTTGAGTCATCAGAATGACTTTCATAAGAATGTATTACATCATCAGAATGACTCACTGTGTATTATTACTGTCACGCCCCGAGCGCGGAAGATACCCGGAGATGCGCGACGTGTCTATATCAATCATGTCAATCAGAGTGGTCGTGTATTCGACACAAAGACAGAGATGCGCAAAATAGCAAGATAACCCAATCCTTTATTTCATAACGGATAGACTATTACAAATCCAATACTCTGTTTAATAAAAAGGAAAAGAATACATATTTGACTCAAGAAACTATAGGAAAGACTAGACGACACTTGAGCAGCTCTATCACTTTCACTCTTGAACATTCCCATCCGATTGACTTCCATCGTCGTCGGACTTACCTGAAAAGTACAAAGGGACAAACGGAATGAGCGAACGCTCAGTAGGAAATTATATCTCAAGTACTAGCAAGGGGTTTAAGTAATTACATTTTTATAAATGCAATAAAGCTATGCATGCTCGCATAAAACGTCAAGATAGAGAGAATGTAATATCAAAGAAATAAGTTGAACTTAATCATGAACTTTCAACAAGATAACAAGTTTATTCAAGATATTCAAGCAAGTACAATTATCGAGTCATGTCAAGAACTTTGACTATCATGTATCAAGCAAGTAAATTACCCTCTTTCGGGCCACGCATTTCATGTAAAGTCAAGTACGATTCAAGTACAAGATGTGTGTGGAATGTCCAATCAAGCAAGTCAAGTACTCGGTATAATGCCAGATACCTTATCATTTTAACTCCCATGGGCACAAGTACTTTCGGGTGCTCCTCCCAGGACCAGATCGGGCCCTATATGCGCAGGCATTTATCATGTGTTTTGACATCCACTCTTGTTTATAGCCAACATAGAATTTCAATAATCAAGCTTGTAGACACGTATGACAACTTTGATAGAATAGAGTCCAAAATATGACAAAGGACATAGAATGGTGATAATAACGGTATAATCACGATATCGATAAAACTAGGTAGAATATGATTCCCTTAACTTGGGTACCATGACAAATCAGTATGGACATTCTTTATATAGAATTGAGGTCCACATGAACAGTATATCAAAGGTAAGATACCCTCATTCTTATCATAGAATTGAGGTTTACAAGAACGACATGATATGGCATGATATCATCATCCCATTAAGAATTTCTTATGATATACTCTTTGTATAATCATAAGGGCCGGTATACCATGTTTCTTTAGAGTGACATGGCATCAATGGTGTAATGGGTTTTTAGGGTACAACCAGCTCAGTCGGCCTTGAGGGAATCCAAGGCTACGAGGAGTCTTACGGAGGTCTCTATGACTAACTCGCTAGTCCAAAGGAACGGAATGTCCAATGGAGAGCTTGTATGTCAATGAGAGTTGAGGGTGATCGGTAAATCAACATGAAAACATGGGACTATACTCACGGAGTGGAGAATAGTGCCGATATATATATATATTATGATATATAAAACCATCGGTTAGCAAATCAGATGAAAATCAGTTTATAGTAAAATAACGACTTAGGTCAAGTCGTTTCTCAAGTAATTAACGCCTAACAGAAGGGCGTTTACATATGGTCCGTTTTACAGAATTTTCAATAATTCAATAATTTATCTAAAACGCGCCTTGGGAAGGGGCGTTTCTTCAAGAGTTGACGACTACAGTAGCAGGCGTCTTTTTATTTACAATAATTTTCAGAACATATTTATTTTCATAAATTATAAAAAACGCGCCCTTGGCAGGGGCGTTAATCATTAAGTTCTTATTTTCACAGAATATATATTCCAGGATTTTAACAGATACGCGCCCTAGTAAGGGGCGTTTATTTTTAATTCACGCCCTGTGATGGGGCGTTACCACATGGAAAACGACCTAGTCTAGGTCGTGAATTCAAGAAATATCAGGAATTTACATGATCAGCAAGATTTGCACGATAATCAAGGATGACAGGAAAATTGGCAGGAATTCAGATGCAGTATATTAGATTTGATGTTTCATATTTATTGACTTTTAACCGTTAACAATTATTGATTTGATTTCATGTAATTGCATGGATAATCAGTTCTTAAGATTTACATGAAATTAACGCCTGTGTACAGGGCGTCAAATATGAAATTGACGACCTGGGCAGGGTCGTGTCTTGTAAATTAGCGCCCTAGTAAGGGGCGTCTCTTTCAAAATATTGCAGAAACATAATAAAACCATATTAAACCGTATGCATGTCATGTCAATACGTATATAAGTCTTGTCTTAATTTATTTGGGCTACAGTAACTTGAGAAAATCCTACCTTAAGAGTTGATTTCGAGATGACCGTGAGGGATTTGTAAGAATCAATGATGCTGCAGACGTTGGATGAATCCTACAGAGGATAGATTGAAGATATTAGTTTCCTTGAAATCCATGGACTGTAGGTAGAGGAAGGGGTACTTACACACGGATGGAGAACTCTTGTTCCTCAAACGCCCGAGCCTCTTAACCTGTTAATAAGAGAAGAAGAATAATCAATATTCTTCATGCGACTGTAAACAGGAGAAAAAAATAGAAGAACATATGTTCTTCACGTACCTGCAGCAGTAGTTCGTCCAAATAGTTTTAGGGTTGGCCGAACGAGAGTTTTTATAGGATTTTGGGTGTCCTATTAGGGTTAGTGATTGTGTGGAAGCAATACTTCTATGATAGAGTCATTACCACGTTTGAACTCTTTCTAATGCTTATCACTTACCCTGGATAAGTTCTGGGTTCGAACGGTTCACGAACTGAATTAACGCCTTAGGTAAGGGCGTCGATTCTTTAATTAACGACCTAGTTCAGGTCGTTTCTTAAGAAACGTCTTGGAACTTTTCTGATCAATATCATTGATTCATTAACCTGAACCTCTCCTTGTTATCCATCTCATAAGATTCCACTTATTGAGGGGGAGCTTCCATGTTCTATGCATCATGCTGCATAAAAACTCTTAAAGGGGGAGCATTGTGTTCTTGCATTCATAGTTTTAGGGGAAGCTCTTGCATCTTGGTATCGAAGGGGGAGATTTTTGCCAAAGGGGGCGAATTTTATTCAATCATTGCATGCTGTTTTGCTTTCACTTCTCAAACAATTTTCTTTTTGATGAAGTCAAAGGGGGAGAATAGTTTGAGTCATCAGAATGACTTTCATAAGAATGTATTACATCATCAGAATGACTCACTGTGTATTATTACTGTCACGCCCCGAGCTCGGAAGATACCCGGAGATGCGCGACGTGTCTATATCAATCATGTCAATCAGAGTGGTCGTGTATTCGACACAAAGACAGAGATGCGCAAAATAGCAAGATAACCCAATCCTTTATTTCATAACGGATAGACTATTACAAATCCAATACTCTGTTTAATAAAAAGGAAAAGAATATATATTTGACTCAAGAAACTATAGGAAAGACTAGACGACACTTGAGCAGCTCTATCACTTTCACTCTTGAACATTCCCATCCGATTGACTTCCATCGTCGTCGGACTTACCTGAAAAGTACAAAGGGACAAACGGAATGAGCGAACGCTCAGTAGGAAATTATATCTCAAGTACTAGCAAGGGGTTTAAGTAATTACATTTTTATAATGCAATAAAGCTATGCATGCTCGCATAAAACGTCAAGATAGAGAGAATGTAATATCAAGAAATAAGTTGAACTTAATCATGAACTTTCAACAAGATAACAAGTTTATTCAAGATATTCAAGCAAGTACAATTATCGAGTCATGTCAAGAACTTTGACTATCATGTATCAAGCAAGTAAATTACCCTCTTTCGGGCCACGCATTTCATGTAAAGTCAAGTACGATTCAAGTACAAGATGTGTGTGGAATGTCCAATCAAGCAAGTCAAGTACTCGGTATAATGCCAGATACCTTATCATTTTAACTCCCATGGGCACAAGTACTTTCGGGTGCTCCTCCCAGGACCAGATCGGGCCCTATATGCGCAGGCATTTATCATGTGTTTTGACATCCACTCTTGTTTATAGCCAACATAGAATTTCAATAATCAAGCTTGTAGACACGTATGACAACTTTGATAGAATAGAGTCCAAAATATGACAAAGGACATAGAATGGCGATAATAACGGTATAATCACGATATCGATAAAACTAGGTAGAATATGATTCCCTTAACTTGGGTACCATGACAAATCAGTATGGACATTCTTTATATAGAATTGAGGTCCACATGAACAGTATATCAAAGGTAAGATACCCTCATTCTTATCATAGAATTGAGGTTTACAAGAACGACATGATATGGCATGATATCATCATCCCATTAAGAATTTCTTATGATATACTCTTTGTATAATCATAAGGGCCGGTATACCATGTTTCTTTAGAGTGACATGGCATCAATGGTGTAATGGGTTTTTAGGGTACAACCAGCTCAGTCGGCCTTGAGGGAATCCAAGGCTACGAGGAGTCTTACGGAGGTCTCTATGACTAACTCGCTAGTCCAAAGGAACGGAATGTCCAATGGAGAGCTTGTATGTCAATGAGAGTTGAGTGTGATCGATAAATCAACATGAAAACGTGGGACTATACTCACGGAGTGGAGAATAGTGCCGATATATATATATTATGATATATAAAACCATCGGTTAGCAAATCAGATGAAAATCAGTTTATAGTAAAATAACGACTTAGGTCAAGTCGTTTCTCAAGTAATTAACGCCTAACAGAAGGGCGTTTACATATGGTCCGTTTTGCAGAATTTTCAATAATTCAATAATTTATCTAAAACGCGCCTTCGGAAGGGGCGTTTCTTCAAGAGTTGACGACTACAGTAGCAGGCGTCTTTTTATTTACAATATTTTCAGAACATATTTATTTTCAGAAATTATCAAAAACGCGCCCTTGGCAGGGGCGTTAATCATTAAGTTCTTATTTTCACAGAATATATATTCCAGGATTTTAACAGATACGCGCCCTAGTAAGGGGCGTTTATTTTTAATTCACGCCCTGTGATGGGGCGTTACCACATGGAAAACGACCTAGTCTAGGTCGTGAATTCAAGAAATATCAGGAATTTACATGATCAGCAAGATTTGCACGATAATCAAGGATGACAGGAAAATTGGCAGGAATTCAGATGCAGTATATTAGATTTGATGTTTCATATTTATTGACTTTTAACCGTTAACAATTATTGATTTGATTTCATGTAATTGCATGGATAATCAGTTCTTAAGATTTACATGAAATTAACGCCTGTGTACAGGGCGTCAAATATGAAATTGACGACCTGGGCAGGGTCGTGTCTTGTAAATTAGCGCCCTAGTAAGGGGCGTCTCTTTCAAAATATTGCAGAAACATAATAAAACCATATTAAACCGTATGCATGTCATGTCAATACGTATATAAGTCTTGTCTTAATTTATTTGGGCTACAGTAACTTGAGAAAATCCTACCTTAAGAGTTGATTTCGAGATGACCGTGAGGGATTTGTAAGAATCAATGATGCTGCAGACGTTGGATGAATCCTACAGAGGATAGATTGAAGATATTAGTTTCCTTGAAATCCATGGACTGTAGGTAGAGGAAGGGGTACTTACACACGGATGAAGAACTCTTGTTCCTCAAACGCCCGAGCCTCTTAACCTGTTAATAAGAGAAGAAGAATAATCAATATTCTTCATGCGACTGTAAACAGGAGAAAAAAATAGAAGAACATATGTTCTTCACGTACCTGCAGCAGTAGTTCGTCCAAATAGTTTTAGGGTTGGCCGAACGAGAGTTTTTATAGGATTTTGGGTGTCCTATTAGGGTTAGTGATTGTGTGGAAGCAATACTTCTATGATAGAGTCATTACCACGTTTGAACTCTTTCTAATGCTTATCACTTACCCTGGATAAGTTCTGGGTTCGAACGGTTCACGAACTGAATTAACGCCTTAGGTAAGGGCGTCGATTCTTTAATTAACGACCTAGTTCAGGTCGTTTCTTAAGAAACGTCTTGGATAAGGGCGTTCCTTGTTTTTGAAACACGCCCCATATATGGGCGTTTCTCTTACTTGCCTATTTGGTCGTGAGAGTTGACGACCGCACGTGTGGGCGTCCTTTCTTTAGTCACGCCTTTGATAGAGGCGTTTCTTTTTGAATTAACGCCCTAATAAGAGGCGTTATTTTAATTTTGTTTTACTTCATCTAATTAACCCTATTCTTATTATCTGTATTACTACTGTAATATATATATGTTTTAATTTATTTCAAATATTCATTTATCAGGGTTGCTACACCCTCCCCCACTTAAAAAGAATTTGGTCCCCAAATTCAATATATATATAATTATACATGTGGAGAGCGTAGAACATATACCTCTTAGAATAACTCGGGAAATCGTTTCTTCATAGATTCTTCGGTCTCCCATGTCGCTTCGCGTTCGGGATTCTTATTCCATTGCACCTTGAGCATGGGAATAACCTTATTCCTTAGAGCTCGTATTTCTCGATCCAAGATCTTCATAGGCTTCTGTTCATATGTGAGATCTTTCTGGATCACCAGATCTCCATGTTCAATAATATGAGATGGATCGTGCACGTACTTCTTCAACATGGATATGTGAAATACATTATGTACCTCGGACAATTGAGGAGGTAATGCGATGCGATAAGCAACCTCGCCAACTCTTTCGAGTATCTCAAATGGTCCGATGAATCTTGGCGTAAGCTTGCCCTTAACACCAAATCTTCGTATGCCACGTCCAGGCGATATCTTGAGAAATACATGATCTCCGATTTGGAATTCAAGATCTCTTCTTCTTGTATCTGCATAAGTCTTTTGTCTGGTCTGAGCAACTTGTAATCTTTCCCTGATTACTTGTATCTTCTCGGTTGTATCCCTTACCATGTCTGGACCTAATAGTTGTTTTTCTCCAACTTCGTTCCAACATATGGGAGATCGGCAACTCCTTCCGTATAAGGCTTCGAAAGGTGCCATTTGGATACTAGCTTGGTAGCTATTATTATATGCAAATTCAACTAAAGGTAAGTGGTCATGCCAGCTTCCTCCAAAGTCAATAATGCATGCTCTCAGCATATCTTCAACAACTTGATTAGTTCGCTCGGTCTGACCATCCGTTTGTGGGTGAAAAGCAGTACTAAAGTTGAGCCTTGTCCCCAACGAATGTTGTAATCCCTTCCAAAAATGAGAAGTAAAACGGGGATCTCTATCAGACACGATTGAGACAGGAATTCCATGTATCCTGACTATTTCTTTGATGTATAGTGCAGCTAGCACATCAATTGACCATCGGCTTTTGATTGGCAAGAAATGTGCCGATTTAGTCAATCGGTCAATGATAACCCAGATTCCATCATGTCCTCCTTTAGATTTAGACAAACCCATGATGAAGTCCATACCAATATCCTCCCATTTCCACTTAGGAATATCTAGAGGATGTAGTTTTCCCGCAGGCTTTTGGTGTTCCGCCTTGACCTGTTGGCATGTGAGACAGCGTGATACATAGTCCGCTATTTCTCTTTTCATATTAGGCCACCAAAAGTTCCTCTTTACATCTTGGTACATTTTGGTTGATCCTGGATGAATAGTGTACCTTGATCGGTGAGCTTCATCTAAGATCTTCTTCTTTAATTCCGGACAATCAGGTATACAAGTTCTATCTTTGAACGATAATCTTCCATCAGAAGTTAGTTGAAAATCAGATTGTCCTTCTAATCTGCCCTTGATTTCTACTAACATAGGATCATCATCCTGAAGTGTTTGTATCTCAGATAACAAATCTGACTGTATGCTTACATGAGATAGTGTGACAAATTTGGATTCCATGTCCAAGCTTATATTGAGCTCGGAGAATTGTTCAAGTAACCTCCATTCTTGCATCATACAATTTGCTATCATTGCTCTCGGCTTTCGACTAAGGGCGTCAGCAACATAATTACCCTTTCCGGGATGGTATTATATATTGAAGTCGAAGTCCTTGAGATATTCTAGCCAGCGTCTTTGTCTCATGTTTAGCTCCTTTTGTGAAAATAGATATTTGAGACTTTTGTGATCGGAGTATACAGTAAACTGTGCTCCATATAAGTAGTGTCTCCATATCTTTAGGGCAAATACTACCGCGGCCAGTTCTAAGTCATGGACGGGGTAATTCTCCTCATGCTTCTTCAGCTGACGTGAAGAGTATGCTATGACCTTTCCTTGTTGCATTAGGACACATCCGAGGCCAATGCCAGAAGCATCAGTGTAGACCTCGAATTTCTCTCCTTCTATCGGTAGAGCTAAGACCGGAGCTGTGGTGAGATGATCCTTGAGAGTTTGAAAACTTCTTTCACATTCCTCACTCCATTCGTATCGGATCTCCTTGCGAGTTAACCTTGTAAGGGGCACGGCGATCTTAGAGAAATCTTTGATGAATCGCCGATAATAGCCTGCAAGACCTAAGAAACTTCTGATCTCGCTTGCATTAGTGGGTCTTTCCCAGTTTCTCACAGCTTCAACTTTTGACGGATCTACAGATAATCCGTCCTTTGATATGACATGCCCGAGAAAAGCCACTTCTTCAAGCCAGAACTCGCATTTGCTGAGTTTAGCATATAATTGATTTGTCCTCAAGACTTGCAATGCAATCCTCAAATGTTCTTCATGTTCTTCCTTAGTCTTGGAATCTATCAATATATCATCAATGAAGACTACTACGAATTGATCCAAGTAAGGCCTGAATATGCTATTCATTAACTGCATAAAGGCAGCAGGGGCATTTGTTAGTCCAAAAGGCATAACAACAAATTCGTAATGGCCATACCTGCTTCTGAATGCGGTCTTGTGAATGTCATCGTCCTTGATTCTTAATTGATGGTATCCCGACCTGAGATCAATCTTGGAAAAATATTTGGATCCTGAAATCTGATCAAATAATTCATCGATTCTCGGCAGTGGATACTTGTTCTTGATAGTAAGATGATTCAATTGTCGATAGTCGATACACAATCTCATGGATCCATCCTTCTTCCTTACAAATAAGACTGGTGCTCCCCACGGGGAAGTACTTGGTCTAATAAACCCTTTTTGGATTAGTTCCATCAACTGCTCCTTCAACTCCTTGAGTTCAGCAGGGGACATTCTATATGGTGCCTTTGAAACGGGACCAGCGCCAGGGACTAAGTCGATGGTAAAGGCCACATCTCTTTGCGGGGGTAATCCCGGCAATTCTTCCGGAAATACGTCTGGGAATTCTCGTACTACTTGAACGTCTTCTATCTTGGTTTCCTTAGCTTCTTTAATAGTGACAAAAGCAAGGAAGGATACACATCCTTTCTTGACAAGCTTGCTTGCTCGAAGAGCCGAGATAAGAGGGGATTTGCTTCGACTCTTAGGACTAGTATAAGTCAGTTCCAGAAATTCCTTGAAAACAATCTTGCTATCACGGCAATCAACCGTTGCCTGGTATTTGGATAACCAATCTGCTCCTAGTATAACATCATACTCTTTTAGATCTAAGCAGATAAGATCAATAGGAAAATTCTTTCCTCGAACCAATACCTCACAGTTTTGGTAATGATGTGTGATATCCGTCTCGTTTTCGAGAGGAGTAGACAATATTAACTTCATCCATTCTGGTTCTAGAGGTAATGGGTCAGCAAACTTCTTGGAAATAATGGAATGCGATGCACCCGTATCAAATAAGACATGTGCATATTTGGAACAAATTTTTAATGTACCTTCCACCAATCCGCCTTCTTCTTCTGGTTCGGTCTCTTGGATTGCATGAAGACGCGCGTTCCTTGTCACTGGGCGTTTACCCTCACCGTCTTGGTCATTCATTAATGGACAATCGGGAATCCGATGTTCACGACTCCCACAACGGAGACATGCTCCTAATTTCCTCCAGCATTCTTCTGTTTTGTGACCAGCCTTGTCACAATGCTTGCATACTGTATTCGAAGGTGTAGTGGTGATAGAGAAAGGCTTGGATTTCTTGAACTTCTGATCTTGAGAGGAAGAACCTCCATTATTGGGCCTCTTCTTAAAGTTGGGTTTAAAGAACCCGAACTTGTGACTTGCTTCCTTTTTGTCTTTCCCACGGATCCTATCAGATAGTTCCGTGGCATCTTCAAGCAACTGAGCTCGGCGCACTATTTCAGTATAAACTTGAATATCCATAGGCGCCAGTTGAGTAATGTAGTGGGGCCTAAGCCCATTAAGAAATCTACGGGCTTTCATCTTTTCCGTGCTAATTAAATGCTTAGCATATCTAGACAGTCTAGAGAACTGTGCTTCATAATCAGCCACCGATAAAGATCTTTGCTTTAATGCGGCAAATTCGGCGGCCTTCTTTTCCTGGACCCTATCAGAGAAATATTTGGCGTTGAAATATTCAACGAATTCTCCCCATGTAACTTGAGTTGGGTCTATAGTAGCTTCAATCGACTCCCACCAGCATCTAGCATCCTTTTCTAACTGGAAAGTAGCTAATAAGACTTTGTCCTGATCCGTGCATTGCGTGACACGGAATATACGTTCAATCTCCCGAACCCAATGCTCGGCATCGTCTGGATCGGTCGATCCCATGAACTTCGGGGGATTCATATTCTTGAATGCTTGGTGTAAGCTTCCAGCTCGTGGAGCACCACCCTGTGCTACCTGTTGTAGCACTTGGGTCATCCCTTGAAGGGTACGCTGCATGTTGCGCCATTGAGCACGTTCGGCAGCCATTATCCTACAATTACCATAGCTATGTTAGTATTATATCACTATGATCTTATAAAGGACTCATTGATCATTTAACCCTTGGTTCTACCCACTCTCACTTGGTTAAAGGTTTTGAAACCTATCCTTGGACTTGGGTTTCCTAGGAATTGAATACCTTAGGCTCTGATACCACAAAGACTGTCACGCCCCGAGCGCGGAAGATACCCGGAGATGCGCGACGTGTCTATATCAATCATGTCAATCAGAGTGGTCGTGTATTCGACACAAAGACAGAGATGCGCAAAATAGCAAGATAACCCAATCCTTTATTTCATAACGGATAGACTATTACAAATCCAATACTCTGTTTAATAAAAAGGAAAAGAATACATATTTGACTCAAGAAACTATAGGAAAGACTAGACGACACTTGAGCAGCTCTATCACTTTCACTCTTGAACATTCCCATCCGATTGACTTCCATCGTCGTCGGACTTACCTGAAAAGTACAAAGGGACAAACGGAATGAGCGAACGCTCAGTAGGAAATTATATCTCAAGTACTAGCAAGGGGTTTAAGTAATTACATTTTTATAATGCAATAAAGCTATGCATGCTCGCATAAAACGACAAGATAGAGAGAATGTAATATCAAAGAAATAAGTTGAACTTAATCATGAACTTTCAACAAGATAACAAGTTTATTCAAGATATTCAAGCAAGTACAATTATCGAGTCATGTCAAGAACTTTGGCTATCATGTATCAAGCAAGTAAATTACCCTCTTTCGGGCCACGCATTTCATGTAAAGTCAAGTACGATTCAAGTACAAGATGTGTGTGGAATGTCCAATCAAGCAAGTCAAGTACTCGGTATAATGCCAGATACCTTATCATTTTAACTCCCATGGGCACAAGTACTTTCGGGTGCTCCTCCCAGGACCAGATCGGGCCCTATATGCGCAGGCATTTATCATGTGTTTTGACATCCACTCTTGTTTATAGCCAACATAGAATTTCAATAATCAAGCTTGTAGACACGTATGACAACTTTGATAGAATAGAGTCCAAAATATGACAAAGGACATAGAATGGCGATAATAACGGTATAATCACGATATCGATAAAACTAGGTAGAATATGATTCCCTTAACTTGGGTACCATGACAAATCAGTATGGACATTCTTTATATAGAATTGAGGTCCACATGAACAGTATATCAAAGGTAAGATACCCTCATTCTTATCATAGAATTGAGGTTTACAAGAACGACATGATATGGCATGATATCATCATCCCATTAAGAATTTCTTATGATATACTCTTTGTATAATCATAAGGGCCGGTATACCATGTTTCTTTAGAGTGACATGGCATCAATGGTGTAATGGGTTTTTAGGGTACAACCAGCTCAGTCGGCCTTGAGGGAATCCAAGGCTACGAGGAGTCTTACGGAGGTCTCTATGACTAACTCGCTAGTCCAAAGGAACGGAATGTCCAATGGAGAGCTTGTATGTCAATGAGAGTTGAGGGTGATCGGTAAATCAACATGAAAACATGGGACTATACTCACGGAGTGGAGAATAGTGCCGATATATATATATATTATGATATATAAAACCATCGGTTAGCAAATCAGATGAAAATCAGTTTATAGTAAAATAACGACTTAGGTCAAGTCGTTTCTCAAGTAATTAACGCCTAACAGAAGGGCGTTTACATATGGTCCGTTTTGCAGAATTTTCAATAATTCAATAATTTATCTAAAACGCGCCTTGGGAAGGGGCGTTTCTTCAAGAGTTGACGACTACAGTAGCAGGCGTCTTTTTATTTACAATAATTTTCAGAACATATTTATTTTCATAAATTATAAAAAACGCGCCCTTGGCAGGGGCGTTAATCATTAAGTTCTTATTTTCACAGAATATATATTCCAGGATTTTAACAGATACGCGCCCTAGTAAGGGGCGTTTATTTTTAATTCACGCCCTGTGATGGGGCGTTACCACATGGAAAACGACCTAGTCTAGGTCGTGAATTCAAGAAATATCAGGAATTTACATGATCAGCAAGATTTGCACGATAATCAAGGATGACAGGAAAATTGGCAGGAATTCAGATGCAGTATATTAGATTTGATGTTTCATGTTTATTGACTTTTAACCGTTAACAATTATTGATTTGATTTCATGTAATTGCATGGATAATCAGTTCTTAAGATTTACATGAAATTAACGCCTGTGTACAGGGCGTCAAATATGAAATTGACGACCTGGGCAGGGTCGTGTCTTGTAAATTAGCGCCCTAGTAAGGGGCGTCTCTTTCAAAATATTGCAGAAACATAATAAAACCATATTAAACCGTATGCATGTAATGTCAATACGTATATAAGTCTTGTCTTAATTTATTTGGGCTACAGTAACTTGAGAAAATCCTACCTTAAGAGTTGATTTGGAGATGACCGTGAGGGATTTGTAAGAATCAATGATGCTGCAGACGTTGGATGAATCCTACAGAGGATAGATTGAAGATATTAGTTTCCTTGAAATCCATGGACTGTAGGTAGAGGAAGGGGTACTTACACACGGATGAAGAACTCTTGTTCCTCAAACGCCCGAGCCTCTTAACCTGTTAATAAGAGAAGAAGAATAATCAATATTCTTCATGCGACTGTAAACAGGAGAAAAAAATAGAAGAACATATGTTCTTCACGTACCTGCAGCAGTAGTTCGTCCAAATAGTTTTAGGGTTGGCCGAACGAGAGTTTTTATAGGATTTTGGGTGTCCTATTAGGGTTAGTGATCGTGTGGAAGCAATACTTCTATGATAGAGTCATTACCACGTTTGAACTCTTTCTAATGCTTATCACTTACCCTGGATAAGTTCTGGGTTCGAACGGTTCACGAACTGAATTAACGCCTTAGGTAAGGGCGTCGATTCTTTAATTAACGACCTAGTTCAGGTCGTTTCTTAAGAAAAGTCTTGGATAAGGGCGTTCCTTGTTTTTGAAACACGCCCCATATATGGGCGTTTCGCTTACTTGCCTATTTGGTCGTGAGAGTTGACGACTGCACGTGTGGGCGTCCTTTCTTTAGTCACGCCTTTGATAGAGGCGTTTCTTTTTGAATTAACGCCCTAATAAGAGGCGTTATTTTAATTTTGTTTTACTTCATCTAATTAACCCTATTCTTATTATCTGTATTACTACTGTAATATATATATGTTTTAATTTATTTCAAATATTCATTTATCAGGGTTGCTACAGTTACCATCATCAAAAAGGGGGAGATTGTTGTGCCCCTGGCCCCTGTGGCTTGTGGTTTTGATGATTGGCTTTAGGGGTTTGTGATGATTGGTTTTAATGTGAGTTAATCACTGTGAGTCACCATGTTTTTATTCAGTCATTCTTATATTCAGTCTGTCTTTCAAATGTTCATTCAGTCTTTCATATGTTCAGTCAGTTCATCTGCTTACATTATGAGTCATTACATTTGAAAGTCAGATTGTTCAATCTGCTGCATAAAGCATTCATATGCATTTATAGAGTCTGCACATTTGCATCAGGCAGCAAGTGTGTACAACGCCCTGTGTAGGCACGACAAGTCTATACACTGGTTGCACATTGCACAGCTGCAGGCACTTCTAAGTCTACACATCGTGTAGCGTGCTGGCATAGTCTGTACACTCATCTGTCTGCATGTGTCACCAAGTCCACACATCGCATCATGTGTTTCTTCATGAAGTCTATACATTGGCATGATGCATCTCTTGAAGTATGTACATCCTCTTCAAGCATTTCAAAGTCTATACATTGCTGAGCGTCTCACTGACTATCTCATGCAAGTCTATACATCCTGCACCGTCTCATGCAGCATCTCAAGCCAAGTCCATACATAGTTCATCAGCACTTAGAAGTCTATACATCGGTCCGTCTTGTTCAGCGTCTTAGTGCATTTAAAGTCTGTACAGCGTCCGTCTCAGCCAGCGTCTCATGCTGCATCTTAGGCAAGTCTATACATCGCCTTCAGACTTTCAAGTCTATACATTCCAAGATCTTCCAAGTATGTACATCCACAGTGTGACTTCAAAGTCTGAACATTGTCTCACTCCGTCAAAGTCCATACATTTATCTTCTCTTCAAAGTCAGTACATTGGCGTTGGGCATCAAAGTATATACATCGCCTTCTGCAAGCTTTATTGCAAGTCTGTACATCGGTTTGATATCAACAAATCTGTCATTGGGTTCAACTCTCCAAGTCTGTACAGCCACATTCAATAGGTAAAGTCTATACATTCTTCAGCTGGAACTGTGCAAGTCTGTACATCGTTACTTGCCAAAGTTTGTACATTGGCATCTGTTCCTACGTTGCACTTCCAAGTCTGCACATTGGGTTCTTTACCTACGTTCATCTTTGAAGTCTGAACATTGGAAGTTTTACCTACGGTGCACTTCAAAGTCTATACACTCGTTGTCTTCCATTGTTTCAAGTCTGTACAGCCTTTCCATTGGAAAGTCTATACATTGGTCGCTGAATGATCTTCAAGTCTATACAGACCTTGACTCGCTCAAGTCTGTACATCGGCCTGCTATCTTTGACAAAGTCTTCACATTGCGAAGTCTATAGACTCAACTCCTTCACACTTCAACAAAGTCTGTACAGTGGCTGTCTTCACATAGGAAGTATGTACAGCCGTTCACCTTGTGAAGTCTAGACATTTGATGTGCATGGTCTTGAAGCATTTAGGAAGTCTGTACTTTGGTCTGCTTTGCATTGCATGAAGTATGTACATTGCACAGCATGCATCAAATCCAAGTAGGTACATCGTCTGTTCATGAAGTATATACATTGCTACAGTAACGCAAGTTTATACATAGTCCGTCTCATGCATTGTCTTAGGCCAAGTCTATACAGTGATTGTCTCATTCAGCGTCTCATATGCACATTTGAGTCAAAGTCTGTACAGCCCAAGTCTGTACACTGAGGACGCTTGTTAGCCTTCAAGGTCTATACATTGTCTACAGTGCATCCAACAAGTCTATTCATTGGAGTGTCTTGTTCATCGTCTCATGGCAAAGTCTGCACATTCTATTGTTCAACGTCTGCATGCATTACATGAAGTTTGTACACTGCATCGTCTCAACTTGCGTCTCACTGAGCATCCATTCACAGTAAAGTCTATACAGACTTCATCGTCTTAGGGTACGTCTCATGCTTTTGCCAAAGTCTATACAGTCTGTTGCAGTGTTACACTATATGCTTCACTCTAAGTCTACACACTCATGAGTGTCTCATCAAGTCCATACACTGGCCTTGAGCTGAGCAAGTCCATACATTGGCTGTTGTCCCTCAGAGTCTGTACATCGCAGTGAGTTGAAGGTTGCCTAAGTCTGTACAGCCGTTGGCTTCTTATGTGAAGTCCATACATTGAGTAAAGTATGTACAGAGTTTGCATTGCATCTCATGAAGTCTACACATTGGTAAAGCTAGTGCATGCATTGTTCATCACCTGCCTTGTTCACTGCGTCGACGCTGACACTGGATGCGTTGACGCATTGGCCAGTTGCCAAGGGCGTGAGCATCTCGTTTGAGGAGCTGAGGCGACGCTGCACGTTGGAAGCGTTGACGCCTTGGGCTGATGTCCAAAAGTCTTTTGATCAACATCAAGTCTGTACATCATGTAGTCTGTACTTTGGTCTTTGTCTTGAACATAAGGTCTAAGTCTACACACTCTCCTGTTCTGTTAATGCATTCGTCCTCACAAGTATATACATTGCTTTTACTATATCTGCTAAAGTCTTCAAGTCTATACACTCTCTCATTGTACACACTTACTCACTTGCTGTTCTTCAAAGTATGCACATCGCATAGCTTCACATATTTGAAGTCCATATATTGGAGAGTTTGTACATTGCTGTCTGCCTGCAACGTAGAGTCTGTACATTGCATGCTCGCTGCATCATCAAGTCTATACACTTGCTAGATTGATTTCAAAGTCTATACAATGCTTTGCATTCACAGAGTCTGTACAGGGTGTTTGGACTTAAACAGATGACTTATCCGATGCTATCTCTGACAGGGATTCTTATCGAGATTGATGACCTGGCTCGTGATCCCAAGAGGATGAGGTATGCAGATGCTGACACGTGGATAAAGCTGCCTCGATTCTGGCGAATTCCTTGGGCGGGAAAACGTGGAAGCCACGCGCCCAGGAGCTGCTACTGCTGCTGCTATATATATGAGCCTTCTTCCACTAAAGAAGGTTGATCGAAGATCAAAAGAAAAGGAGCAAACTCTATACATCCAGTCTGAGTGCAGCAGAGAGGATTCGATCCAGAGAAGAGAAGAGATAGAGAGAGAGCCTGCGAAAGAAGAAGAAAAGAAAGAGAAGAAGAGCAGAAGGAGAAGAAGAGTAAGTGTCACGTCCCGAGCGCGGAAGATACCCGGAGACGCGTGACGAGTTTATATCAATCATGTCAATCAGAGTGGTCGTGTATTCGACACAAAGATAGAGATGCGCAAAATAGCAAGATAACCCAATCCTTTATTTCATAATGGATAGACTATTACAAATCCAATACTCTGTTTAATAAAAAGAAAAAGAATACATATTTGACTCAAGAAACTATAGAAAAGACTAGATGACACTTGAGCAGCTCTATCACTTTCACTCTTGACCATTCCCATCCGATTGACTTCCATCGTCGTCGGACTTACCAGAAAAGTAAAAAGGGACAAACGGAATGAGCGAACGCTCAGTAGGAAATTATATCTCAAGTACTAGCAAGGGGTTTAAGTAATTACATTTTCCATGAATGCAATAAAGCTATGCATGCTCGCATAAAATGACAAGATAGAGATAATGTAATATCAAAGAATAAGATGAACTAATCATGAACTTTCAACAAGATACTCAAGATATTCGAGCAAGTACATTTAACAAGTCATGTCAAGAACTTTGGCTATCATGTATCAAGCAAGTAAATTACCCTTTTTCGGGCCACGCATTTCATGTCAAGTCAAGTACGATTCAAGTACAAGATGTGTGTGGAATGTCCAATCAAGCTAGTCATGCACTCGGTATAATGCCAGATACCTTATCATTTTAACTCCCATGGGCACAAGTACTTTCGGGTGCTCCTCCCAAGACCAGATCGGGCCCTATATGCGCAGGCATTTATCATGTGTTTTGACATCCACTCTTGTTTATAGCCAACATAGAATTTCAATAATCAAGCTTATAGACACGTACGACAACTTTGATAGAATAGAGTCCAAATAATGACAAAGGACATAGATTGGCGATAATAATGGTATAATCACGATTAACGATAAAACTAGGTAGAATTAGGTTCCCTCAACTTGGGTACCATGACAAATCAATATGGACATTCTTTAAATAGAATTGAGGTCCACATGAACAGTATATCAAAGGTAAGATACCCTCATTCTTATCATAGAATTGAGGTTTACAAGAATGACATTATATGGCATGATATCATCATCCCATTAAGAATTTTCTTATGATATACTCTTTGTATAATCATAAGGGCCAGTATACCATGTTTCTTTAGATTGACATGGAATTAATTGTGTAATGGGTTTTTAGGGTACAACCAGCTCAGTCGACCTTGAGGGAAT
Organism: Amorphophallus konjac; assembly: GCA_022559845.1. Taxonomy (NCBI): domain Eukaryota; kingdom Viridiplantae; phylum Streptophyta; class Magnoliopsida; order Alismatales; family Araceae; genus Amorphophallus; species Amorphophallus konjac. The sequence continues at coordinate 322,704,682 of CM040122.1, read as the reverse complement.
CCAAGGTACGAGGAGTCTTACGGAGGTCTCTATGACTAACTCGCTAGTCCAAAGGAACGGAATGTCCAATGGAGAGCTTGTATGTCAATGAGAGTTGAGTGTGATCGATGAAACAATCGTGAAACGTGGGACTATACTCACGGAGTGGAGAATAGTGCCGATATATATTATATAAACATATGAAACCATCGGTTAACAGAAACGGTAAAAATCAGTTTACAGTAAAATAACGACTTAAGTAAGGTCGTTTATCAAGTAATTAACGCCTAACAGAAGGGCGTTTACATATGTTTCCATTTTGCAGAATTTCTAATAATTCAGTAATTTATCTAAAACGCGCCCTGGACAGGGGCGTTTATTTGCAATGAGACGACTACAGTAGCAGGCGTCTTTTTATTTACAATATTTTACAGAACATAATTATTTTCAGAAATTATCAAAAACGCGCCCTGGGCAGGGGCGTTAATCATTAAATCCTTATTTTTACAGAATATATTGTTCGGGATTTTAACAGAAATGCGCCCTATGAAGGGGCGTTACTTTTCAATTCACGCCCTGTGATGGGGCGTTAACACATGGAAAACGACCTAGTCTAGGTCGTGAATTCAAGAAATACCAGGAATTTACATGATCAGCAAGATTTGCATGATAATCAAGGATAACAATCATATAGTCATGACAGGAAAATATATTAAATTTGATGTTTCATGTTTATTGACTTTTAACTGTTAACAATTATTGATTTCTAATCATTTACATGAAAATTAACGCCTGTGTACAGGGCGTCAAATATGAAATTGACGACCTTGGCAGGGTCGTGTCTTGTAAATTAGCGCCCTTGACAGGGGCGTCTCTTTCAAAATATTACAGAAACGTATTTAAAACTATAATAAACCATATGCATGTCATGCTTTATATATATGTATATCTTGCATTAATTTTGTTTGGGCTACCATAACTTGAGAAAACCTACATTTTGATAATTTGATGATTTGAACCGTGAGAAGAGGAGCTCTTGTTCTTCGGTCCTGAAATTCCTACTAGAACAGAAGAAGAAATATCAGTATTTCTTCATACTTCCTGACCGAAGGTAAAAGAAAGAAGAACATCACCTTTGTTCTTCACGTATGTAGGTACTTTTCCTAACCTGTAAAGAAGAGAAAGAGATGAAGAGTTAGTAACTCTTCATTTGACAGTAAATAGGAAGAAAAGAACGTTCAGTTCTTTACTCACCGTAGCAGACGATCGATCAAATAGGTTTAGGGTTTGATTGTCAAGGGTATTTATAGGATCTAGGGAAATCCTAATGGGGTGAGAGTTCTAGTGGAAGTAATGCTTCCAAGATAGAGTCATTACCACCTTTTAACTTTTTCTAATACTTATCCATTACCCTGGATAAGCTCTGGGTTCGAACGGTTCACGAATGGAATTAATGACCTAGGTCAGGGCGTTGATTCCTAAATTGACGACCTGGTTCATGTCGTTTCTTAAGAAGCGCCTTTCGTTAGGGCGTTCCTTGTTTTAAAACACGCCCAAGATAGGGGCGTTTCTTGGCCTTACCGTTTTTTCGTTCAGAATTTGACGCCGTGTGGTCAGGGCGTCACTTCTTGAATAACGCCTTATCTAGAGGCGTTTATAATTTAAATAGCGCCTTTATCCGAGGCGTTATTTTATATTATTTTATTTATCTAATTATTTGATTTATTTTTAAAATCTTTATTATTATTAATATTTTATCAGGGTTGCTACACCCTCCCCCACTTAAAAAGAATTTGGTCCCCAAATTCAATTGCATAGTATGTATACACGCGGAGAGTGTAGAGTATATACCTCTTAGAACAACTCGGGAAATCGTTTCTTCATAGATTCCTCGGTCTCCCATGTCGCTTCGTGTTCAGTATTCTTATTCCATTGTACCTTAAGCATGGGAATAACCTTATTCCTTAGAGCACGTATTTCACGGTCTAAGATCTTCATAGGCTTCTGTTCATAGGTGAGATCTTTCTGGATCACCAGATCTCCATGTTCAATAATGTGCGATGGATCGTGCACATACTTCTTCAACATAGATATATGAAATACATTATGTACCTCGGACAATTGAGGAGGCAACGCGATGTGATAAGCAACCTCGCCAACTCTTTCGAGTATCTCAAAAGGTCCGATGAATCTTGGCGTAAGCTTGCCCTTAACACCAAATCTTCGTATGCCACGTCCAGGCGATATTTTAAGAAATACATGATCTCCAACCTAGAATTCAAGATCTCTTCTCCTTGTATCAGCATAAGCCTTTTGTCTGGTCTGAGCATCTTGCAATCTTTCTCTGATTACTTGTATCTTCTCAGTTGTATCCCTTACCATGTCTGGACCTAACAGTTGTTTCTCTCCAACTTCGTTCCAGCATAAAGGTGATCGGCAACTCCTTCCATACAAGGCTTCGAAAGGTGCCATTTGGATACTAGCTTGGTAGCTGTTGTTATATGCAAATTCAACTACAGGCAAGTGGCCATGCCAGTTTCCTCCAAAGTCAATAATGCATGCTCTAAGCATATCTTCAACAACCTGATTAGTTCTCTCGGTGTCACCATCCGTTTGAGGATGAAAAGCTGTACTAAAATTTAGTCTTGTCCCCAACGAATGTTGTAATCCCTTCCAAAAATGAGAAGTAAAACGGGGATCTCTATCAGACACGATTGAGATAGGAATTCCATGTAACCTGACTATTTCCTTGATGTATAGTGCAGCTAGTACATCAATTGACCATCGACTTTTTATTGGCAAGAAATGCGCCGATTTAGTTAATCGGTCAATGATAACCCAGATTCCATCGTGTCCTTCTTTTGATTTAGATAATCCCATGATGAAATCCATACCAATATCCTCCCACTTCCACTTAGGAATATCTAGAGGATGTAGTTTTCCAGCAGGCTTTTGGTGTTCCGCTTTGACCTGTTGGCATGTGAGACAGCGTGATACATAGTCCGCTATTTCTCTTTTCATGTTAGGCCACCAAAAGTTCCTCTTTACATCTTGGTACATTTTGGTTGATCCTGGATGAATAGTGTACCTTGATCGGTGAGCTTCATCTAAGATCTTCTTCTTTAATTCCAGACAGTCGGGTATACAAGTTCTACCTTTGAATAATAATCTTCCATCAGAAGTTAGTTGAAAATCAGATTGTCCTTCTAATCTGCCTTTGATTTCCACTAATATAGGATCATCATCCTGAAGTGTTTGTATCTCAGATAATAAGTCTGACTGTATGCTTACATGAGATAATGTGACAAATTTGGATTCCGTGTCCAAGCTTATATTGAGCTCGGAGAATTGTTCTAGCAACCTCCACTCTTGTATCATACAATTGGCTATCATTGCTCTCGGCTTTCGACTAAGGGCATCAGCAACATAATTACCCTTTCCGGGATGGTATTGTATATTAAAGTCGAAGTCCTTGAGGTATTCTAGCCAGCGTCTTTGTCTCATGTTTAGCTCCTTTTGTGAAAATAGATATTTGAGACTTTTGTGATCATAGTATACAGTGAACTGTACTCCATAGAGATAGTGTCTCCATATCTTCAGTGCAAATACCACCGCGGCCAGTTCTAAGTCATGGACGGGGTAATTCTCCTCATGCTTCTTTAGTTGACGTGAAGAGTATGCTATGACCTTTCCTTGTTGCATTAGGACACATCCGAGGCCAATGCCGGAAGCATCAGTGTAAACCTCGAATTTTTCTCCTTCTATTGGTAGAACTAAGACCGGAGCTGTAGTGAGATGATCCTTGAGAGTTTGGAAACTTCTTTCACATTCCTCACTCCATTCGTATCGGATCTCTTTGCGAGTTAACCTTGTAAGGGGCACGGCGATCTTGGAGAAGTCTTTGATGAATCGCCGATAATATCCTGCAAGACCTAAGAAACTTCTGATCTCGCTTGCATTAGTGGGTCTTTCCCAATTTCTCACAGCTTCGACCTTTGACGGATCTACTGATAATCCATCTTTTGAAACCACATGTCCTAGAAAGGCCACTTCTTCAAGCCAGAATTCACACTTGCTGAGTTTTGCATATAATTGATTTATCCTCAAGACTTGCAATGCAATCCTCAAATGCTCTTCATGTTCTTCCTTAGTCTGGGAATATATCAATATATCATCAATGAAAACCACTACAAATTGATCCAAGTAAGGCCTGAATATGCTATTCATTAACTGCATAAAGGCAGCAGGGGCATTTGTTAGTCCAAAAGGCATAACAACAAATTCGTAATGGCCATACCTGCTTCTGAATGCAGTCTTATGAATGTCATCATCCTTGATTCTTAACTGATGATATCCCGACCTGAGATCAATCTTGGAAAAATATTTGGATCCCGAAATCTGATCGAATAACTCATCGATTCTCGGCAGTGGATACTTGTTCTTGATAGTGAGATGATTCAACTGTCGATAGTCGATGCACAATCTCATGGATCCGTCCTTTTTCTTTACAAATAATACCGGTGCTCCCCACGGGGAAGTACTTGGTCTAATAAACCCTTTTCGAATTAATTCCATCAATTACTCCTTCAAATATTTGAGTTCAGCAGGGGACATTCTATATGGTGCCCTTGAAACAGGACCAGCACCAGGGACTAAGTCAATGGTGAAGGCCACTTCTCTTTGAGGGGGTAATCCCGGCAAATCTTCCGAAAATACGTCTGGAAATTCTTGCACTACCTGAATGTCTTCTATCTTGGTTTCCTTAGCTTCTTTAACAGTGACAAAAGCAAGGAAGGATACACATCCCTTCCTGACGAGCTTGCTTGCTTGAAGAGCCGAGATAAGAGGGGAATTGCTCCGACTCTTGGGGCGAGTAAAGACTAATTCTGGAAAATCTTTGAAAGCAATTCGGCTATTGCGGCAATCAACCGTTGCCTGGTATTTGGATAACCAGTCCGCTCCCAGTATAACATCATACTCCTTTAGATCAAGGCATATGAGATCTATAGGTAAATTCCTACCTTGAACCATTACCTCACAGTTTTGGTAGTGGTGAGTAATATCATTTTCACTTCCAAGAGGAGTAGTTAGAACTATTTTTATCCATTCTGGTTCTAACGGTAATGGGTCGGCAAACTTCTTAGAAATAATGGAATGCGATGCACCCGTATCAAATAAGACATAAGCACTTTTGGAACAAACTGTTAATGTACCTTCTACCAGTCCACCTTCTTCTTGCTCGGTCTCCTTTATTGCATGAAGTCGAGCGTTCTTTGTCACCGGGCGTTTACCATCACCGGCTTGGTCAATCATTAACGGACACTTGGGAATCCGATGCTCACGGCTTCCACAACGGAGACAAGCTCCTAATTTCCTCCAGCATTCTTCTGTCTTGTGACCAGCCTTGTCACAATGCTTACACACTACATTTGAAGGGGTAGTGGTGATAGAGAAGGGCTTGGATTTCTTGAACTTGGAATCTTGAGAGGATGAATCTCCATTATTGGGCCTCTTCTTAAAGTTGGGTTTGAAAGAACCCGAACCTGTGACTTGCTCCTTCTTGTCTTTTCCACGGATCCTATCAGATAGTTTCGTGGCATCTTCAAGTAATTGAGCTCGGCGCACTATTTCAAAATAAACTTGGATGTCCATAGGCGCCAGTTGAGTAATATAGTGGGGCCTAAGCCCATTAAGAAATCTACGGGCTTTCATCTTCTCCGTGCTAATAAGATGCTTAGCATATCTAGACAACCTGGAGAACTGAGCTTCATAATCTGCTAATGATAAAGATCATTGCTTTAATGCAGCGAATTCTGCAGCCTTCCTTTCTTGGACTCGGTCTGAGAAATATTTAGCATTGAAGTATTCCACAAATTCTTCCCATGTTACTTGAGTAGGATCGATGGTTGCTTCAATAGACTCCCACCAGCATCTAGCATCTTTCTCTAACTGGAATGTAGCTAATAGAACTTTGTCTTGATCCGTGCATTGCATGACACGGAATATGCGTTCGGTTTCCCGAACCCAATGCTCGGCATCGTCCGGATCGGTCGATCCTATGAACTTCGGGGGATTCATACTCTTAAATGCTTGGTGTAAGATTCCAGTTCGTGGAGCACCACCTTGTGCTACCTGTTGTAGCACTTGAGTCATCCCTTGGAGGGTACGCTGCATGTTGCGCCATTGAGCACGTTCGGCAGCCATTATCCTACAATTACAATAGCTACGTTAGTATTATATCACTGTGATCTTATTAAAGACTCATTGACTCTTAACCCTTGGTTCTACCCAATCTCACTTGATTAAACGTTCAACTTATCCTTGGACTTGGGTTTTTCCTAGGAATTGAATACCCTAGGCTCTGATACCACAAAAATTGTCACGTCCCGAGCGCGGAAGATACCCGGAGACGCGTGACGAGTTTATATCAATCATGTCAATCAGAGTGGTCGTGTATTCAACACAAAGACAGAGATGCGCAAAATAGCAAGATAACCCAATCCTTTATTTCATAATGAATAGACTATTACAAATCCAATACTCTGTTTAATAAAAAGAAAAAGAATACATATTTGACTCAAGAAACTATAGAAAAGAATAGATGGCACTTGAGCAGCTCTATCACTTTCACTCTTGACCATTCCCATCCGATTGACTTCCATCGTCGTCGGACTTACCAGAAAAGTAAAAAGGGACAAACGGAATGAGCGAACGCTCAGTAGGAAATTATATCTCAAGTACTAGCAAGGGGTTTAAGTAATTACATTTTCCATGAATGCAATAAAGCTATGCATGCTCGCATAAAATGACAAGATAGAGATAATGTAATATCAAAGAATAAGATGAACTAATCATGAACTTTCAACAAGATACTCAAGATATTCGAGCAAGTACATTTAACAAGTCATGTCAAGAACTTTGGCTATCATGTATCAAGCAAGTAAATTACCCTTTTTCGGGCCACGCATTTCATGTCAAGTCAAGTACGATTCAAGTACAAGATGTGTGTGGAATGTCCAATCAAGCTAGTCATGCACTCGGTATAATGCCAGATACCTTATCATTTTAACTCCCATGGGCACAAGTACTTTCGGGTGCTCCTCCCAGGACCAGATCGGGCCCTATATGCGCAGGCATTTATCATGTGTTTTGACATCCACTCTTGTTTATAGCCAACATAGAATTTCAATAATCAAGCTTATAGACACGTACGACAACTTTGGTAGAATAGAGTCCAAAATATGACAAAGGACATAGATTGGCGATAATAATGGTATAATCACGATTAACGATAAAACTAGGTAGAATTAGGTTCCCTCAACTTGGGTACCATGACAAATCAATATGGACATTCTTTAAATAGAATTGAGGTCCACATGAACAGTATATCAAAGGTAAGATACCCTCATTCTTATCATAGAATTGAGGTTTACAAGAATGACATTATATGGCATGATATCATCATCCCATTAAGAATTTTCTTATGATATACTCTTTGTATAAGCATAAGGGCCAGTATACCATGTTTCTTTAGATTGACATGGCATTAATTGTGTAATGGGTTTTTAGGGTACAACCAGCTCAGTCGACCTTGAGGGAATCCAAGGTACGAGGAGTCTTACGGAGGTCTCTATGACTAACTCGCTAGTCCAAAGGAACGGAATGTCCAATGGAGAGCTTGTAGGTCAATGAGAGTTGAGTGTGATCGATGAAACAATCGTGAAACGTGGGACTATACTCACGGAGTGGAGAATAGTGCCGATATATATTATATAAACATATGAAACCATCGGTTAACAGAAACGGTAAAAATCATTTTACAGTAAAATAACGACTTAAGTAAGGTCGTTTATCAAGTAATTAACGCCTAACAGAAGGGCGTTTACATATGTTTCCATTTTGCAGAATTTCCAATAATTCAGTAATTTATCTAAAACGCGCCCTGGACAGGGGCGTTTATTTGCAATGAGACGACTACAGTAGCAGGCGTCTTTTTATTTACAATATTTTACAGAACATAATTATTTTCAGAAATTATCAAAAACGCGCCCTGGGCAGGGGCGTTAATCATTAAATCCTTATTTTTACAGAATATATTGTTCGGGATTTTAACAGAAACGCGCCCTATGAAGGGGCGTTACTTTTCAATTCACGCCCTGTGATGGGGCGTTAACACATGGAAAACGACCTAGTCTAGGTCGTGAATTCAAGAAATACCAGGAATTTACATGATCAGCAAGATTTGCACGATAATCAAGGATAACAATCATATAGTCATGACAGGAAAATATATTAGATTTGATGTTTCATGTTTATTGACTTTTAACCGTTAACAATTATTGATTTCTAATCATTTACATGAAAATTAACGCCTGTGTACAGGGCGTCAAATATGAAATTGACGACCTGGGCAGGGTCGTGTCTTGTAAATTAGTGCCCTTGACAGGGGCATCTCTTTCAAAATATTACAGAAACGTATTTAAAACTATAATAAACCATATGCATGTCATGCTTTATATATATGTATATCTTGCATTAATTTTGTTTGGGCTACCATAACTTGAGAAAACCTACCTTTTGATAATTTGATGATTTGAACCGTGAGAAGAGGAGCTCTTGTTCTTCGGTCCTGAAATTCCTACGAGAACAGAAGAAGAAATATCAGTATTTCTTCATACTTCCTGACCGAAGGTAAAAGAAAGAAGAACATCACCTTTGTTCTTCACGTACGTAGGTACTTTTCCTAACCTGTAAAGAAGAGAAAGAGATGAAGAGTTAGTAACTCTTCATTTGACAGTAAATAGGAAGAAAAGAACGTTCAGTTCTTTACTCACCGTAGCAGACGATCGATCAAATAGGTTTAGGGTTTGATTGTCAAGGGTATTTATAGGATCTAGGGAAATCCTAATGGGGTGAGAGTTCTAGTGGAAGTAATGCTTCCAAGATAGAGTCATTACCACCTTTTAACTCTTTCTAATACTTATCCATTACCCTGGATAAGCTCTGGGTTCGAACGGTTCACGAATGGAATTAACGACCTAGGTCAGGGCGTCGATTCCTAAATTGACGACCTGGTTCAGGTCGTTTCTTAAGAAGCGCCTTTCGTTAGGGCGTTCCTTGTTTTAAAACACGCCCAAGAAGGGGCGTTTCTTGGCCTTACCATTTTTTCGTTCAGAATTTGACGCCGTGTGGTCAAGGCGTCACTTCTTGAATAACGCCTTATCTAGAGGCGTTTATAATTTAAATAGCGCCTTTATCCGAGGCGTTATTTTATATTATTTTATTTATCTAATTATTTGATTTATTTTTAAAATCTTTAATATTATTAATATTTTATCAGGGCTGCTACAGTAAGAGAGAGTTAGAGAGCTCGTGAGGGTTAAGAGAATAAGAAAGTGAGAGAGAAGAGAAGAGGAAGAAGAAGCTTCATCTGAAGACTAGTTCCTACTGGACCGTGGATCAGATCCAGGCCAGTCAGCTCCGTTGAGAGCCACATCTGTGTTTTCATCTTTACAGCCTTCTGATTGCTGTGTTATTTTCGTTTATTGTTTTCCTTTGTTTTCTGATTACCTTTGTACTTCCGATCCTCTGGACTGAGGTCGGGTCCCTCCTGGTCTGGAGGAAGAGAGCTCTGCGACCTCTAGTTTCCAAGTGGCTGGGAGTCACTTGGGTGTCCCCCGGTTGGGAGGAAGAGGGGAGGCTGTTCCCCTGGTCAAGCTGTGTGGCAGCAACTGTTTGCAGATTGAGTCTGCTTGGCTCTAGCGTTTGCTAGTGAAGCCTCACTCCGGTTGGGAGTGAGGGGTGGATGTAGGTCTGGAGGACCGAACCACCTAAAAATCCCTTGTGCAGTGATCTGATTGTTTGCTTTACTTCCGCTAGATGCTTGAATAGGCGCGCTCCAAGTTTTTGTATTTGAGTTGAATCGAATTGGTTCTATTCTGTGTCTATCTCTAGCATCCAAGTTTTTATTTGGCCATTAGTCATAGAGGGATACATTCACCCCCCCCCCCCTCTGTATCCGAGCCTAGCACCCTAACAAATCTAGTGAATCAAATCAAAGCCCACAAAGGAATCAATCTTTTGAAATTAGCTTCATGGGTATACAAGAACATGGACAAAGCCCAAGAGGAGGAAGACTTGTTGGAGAGAGTAATGAAAGGATTTATTGTATGCATAGTAGGAGCTCTCCTCTTCCCTTCAATAGAAGACCACCTAGAAGAATGCCACTTAAGCACCATAGCTAGCATATGGGAAGGCAAAAGAATAGGACCGACGGTATTAGCCAACCTATATAAGGGCCTCACATCAGCTTCCTTGGGGCGACCTCTCTATGGGTCAATGCTACTCCTTTCTTGTTGGGTGGACTTCCACCAAAAATTTGACCCATGCCAAGAAACTCAATTGGCCTTAAAAATCTTTTCGAAAAGCCCTCTTCGATATATGACGGATTCCCTAGGCCTATGTGAGAGAGTGACTAATCGGGTGCCAAAGCTCAAGAAAAGGAGTGAATGGAGGAACTACTTCAAGACAATGCCCAAGAGCAGCTTCACTTGCACACCAGGGTTTCTCAAGACCCAAGAGCTTTGCTCAAGACTCTCCTCCGGCATAGAGCTTCGATTGATCGGCGGGAACGACTTTGTCCTCTACAATGCTCATCGGTGCCTCCCACAGCTTGGATTATCTCGGCACACTTTTGAAGAACCTTCTCATCTTCCACCACTTAAGAGGAGGGAACTAGGCTCAAGTGGAGATCAAGAAGAAGTCAAAACAATCATGGCTCAATGGAAGGTTGGACTTCTCCATAGGTCCAAAACATACGTTGAAGAAGAAGAGAACAAATGCAAATCTTATGTAATAGCACTTAGGAAAATAAGGCCCACGGTGGCTCAGTGAATGTAACAATGATTCTTTATCAAATGAAATAAAAGGATTTTTCCTTTAATTGAGCCAAAATAGTATGTTATATGATCTTATCTTCCAATTTAATGATTCTGTCTGATAAAACGAAGCCTCGGGCTCTCCGTTCTGAGACGTGCCCCCAATAATGGCGTCAATTCCTCAACCCGCGCCTTTGCACATGTCGTCCATTTCATTTAATCAATTTTCTAAAAATAGATAAAACCATAATTGACGCTTATTCAAACAGGCGTTTATTAATTCGTGCCTCAAGGCAAGACGTTAATCGCTTTAAATTTCTTAAAATATTTTCAAAATAATTCCTCAATTTCATAGAACTGACGCCTTCATTCATGTCGTTCCTTAACAAACTGACACCTGCTCACTAAGTCGTCAATTCCAAATAGTAATCATGACGATCGATCACGTCAATCAATTTCCCATTAATGCGCATGACAACGGTTACGAGTTCCCATGCAAATATAAATGACGCCTAGTCTCGGGTCGTCAAATCATGAAACCACGCCTCACCTCAGACCGTCAATTAACATAACGACGACCTCCCTCAGGGCGTCAATTCTTTTCGACCGTTAAACCCCTTTTCTCTACTTCTTCTCCTTCCTTCGTCTCCTTTCTTTCCTTTCTTTCTCAAACCCTAACCGAGCCTCCCCCATCTCCGTCTCTCCCATCTCTCTCTCTATTCTCTCTCTTCTGAACCCATGGCGGGCGGTGCACACAAGCGGCAGAGGGTTAGCGCCCCTGAGGTGGTGGACCTGGGCGATAAGCACGCTGTGGAGGAAGCTCCACTCGTGGCGGCCGAGGGTGTACCACCGGCCAAAGAAGCTCCGGTGGTGGAGCAAGGCGGCGCAACCGAGGAAGAAGGAGGAGATGATGTAGAAGAAGAAGAAGAAGACGATGGCGAGGATGAAGAAGACGACGAGGAAGATGACGACGGTGAAGAAGAAGAAGAAGAAAGAGAAGGAGGAGATGAAGAAGGTGAACCACCGGCGACGGCGGTGGTCCCTCGACCCGGCCAACCACGGCGGCCACGTCAACCCCGACAGCCACTCCGCGGAGGGCTTCTAACGCCCGAACGAAGCAAGGTAGGTGCCCTACCCTCCAAGCCCTCATTTTTTTATTTTTTTTATTTTTATTTCCATCAATTTCCATAGCCCTCGGTGAAGGGAAAGCCAATGACACACAGTCAAATGACGCCCCAGTGGGTGCCGTCAATTGAAACAACGACCCTCCATGGGTCGTCAATTAAAATTGTTTTTATTTTTTGAAAATGATTAATTCCTGAAACCACGCCCTACAGCATGTCGTCAATTAAAAATATCATGTTTTATTCATCATTTGCTGTTAATTTCCATGCCATTTCTTTTATTTTTGATATATATCTCTGTTTTATTTTTATTTCGTGCACTGTTATATATTTTAAACACCTCAGAAAACAACGCCTCCCCACTGGGGCGTCAATTCATTAAACGACGACCAAGGGGTGGTCGTCAATAAAAAAAACTTTCACGATCATGTGTTAGGACAGAAGCTTACTTTCAAAACAGCGCCCCCGATAGGGGCGTCACTTAAACAAATAACGACCCAGGGTTGGTCGTCATTTTAACATTATTACAATTATCATTTTAAAATTGAAAAATAACTTCAAAACAGCGTCCCCCCATAGGGGTGTTACTTAAACAAACAACGACCCAGGGGTAGTCGTCAATTCAAATTACGCATAAAATCACCAAAAATACATTCTGAAACAACGCCTCCCTCAGGGGCGTCAATTGAATAAGTCACGACCTAGGATGGGTCGTCAATTCAAACAGAAGGTAAATTGAAACAGCCGATGAATACCCACATGATAAACTTATAAAACTTAACTAAAAAATGTTCTTTTGTTGTTTGCAGGGGTTGATGAGGACTCGGATTTCCTGGGTCCAAGTTCGAGCAGCTTACTACGGGTTTCCAGACTTTCAAAGGGACAGGGTAGATGCCATGGGGTTCGGACCCTTCCTTCACATAGAGCCCATGAGACCTGACCTACCCCTGATCCAAGTGCTTAGGGAGAGATGGGATAGGACTAGCTGGGTATTCCTGATGCCATGGGGTCACATGGTTCCTAGCCTAGAGGATGTTGCTAGGATCACCGGGCTGAGGGTAGACGGCGAGGCTGTGAGCGGGATCACCCTACCTGACTATAGCGAGTTGACACAAAGGCTGCTAGAGTTAGAGACAGTCTACGAGACGTCGAGTGAGTGTAGGACCATCTACCGCACCGATCTTACCATTGCTATGGGGTTGGGTGACTCTAGGCAGAGGTCGAGGGAGTCTCTAGAGCAGTTCTCACAGAGGTTGATTGATGGGGCTAGGGCTGCCTATTGATAGGACCCAGTAGAGAAAGAGAGAGAGCAGATCGAGATTTGAGGAGGTTTCTATTCCTGATGCTCGGGAGGTTATTACTCGGCACGAAGGGCGACATTATCAACTGCCGCTTCTTAGGGATTCTTGAGGACTTAGAGGGCGTCAGCAGATATGCTTGGGGAGATGCGTTGCTAGCGCACCTGATGGCCGACTTGTCCACAGGGACAGGTCGAGAGACGACTGTTAGCGGCTTTTCACCTTTTCTTCAGGTTTGCATTTTTATCTTTTTCTTAAATGTATGTGAATGCTTTACTAATGTAATGCATGGATGCAGATATGGAGCCACCTATACATGCCGATGGGGCGTATCGACCCTCGACCCGGAGATGAGGGATCCTTCCCTCTAGCACGGCGTTGGCTGACTGTCGTGATAGGAGCGCCACTCGCCTATGAGTTGCGAGTTCTACGGAGGGAGTTCCGTGACAACCCTACCTCACTGGTATGCATGCTAAACATGATGCAATTTTTTGTTTTATGAAATATGTATGAAATGATGATGATGGGATATGATGATGCATGTTTGTGAATGCAGGTGGTGTGGAGACCCTATGAGGGGATGACCGATGAGGGCCAGCCCTGGGTCGTAGCGGACCGACCTCGCTTTGGGTATGAGCTTTGGGTTCATTACCTGAACGAGATTGAGCCGTTACGGCTCAGGTTGGTGATGAGGACCCTCGGCCTACACCAGGAGTGGGTCGAGGTAGGAGAGCCCCGGGGGATAGGCAAGAAGACACGCGGTCGCACGAAGGCGATCGACTGGAGAGCCCGGTATCCTGACCAGTATGCTGACTGGCAGCGTGGCGGGACCCGAGTTACCTCACAGGCGACAGACAGCTCCGAGTACCTCCGACGCTACTGGGAGGTTTACGCCGGCCGACCCCAGATGAGGGTCTTAGGGGTACGTATGAATGCACTTTCTTTCTAATTGATTGCAAATGTTATATATCTATTGTGTGACTGATGTGCATGATGAATGCAAGATGCACGGGACATAGCGGCGATGGACATGCAAGTCCATCTCCACAGCCTAGAGGCCCAGCTGGCTATCACACGGGCAGACCTACAGACCCTGGTGAGTGTTTAAATTATCTATATGCAAATGATTTTATGAATTATTGATGATTAGTCACTGACAATCTCAATGAATGCAGCGTGCCAAGCAGGGAGCGGCGATGAGAGAGACGGGAGGAGCCTCCAGCTCGAGGGGGCTGATGCGCTGGACACCCGTCGTTTAAAAATGCCGTGCCACACAAATTTTAAAATTGATAAAACCGCACTCACTCACTTAAATGATTTTGGAAATACGAGTTCAGTGGTAAATACATGTCGATCCCACGAGGAGAAAAAATCTTTATAGATCAAGTTAGAAAATATCCTTATGTTTTGAAAATCAAATTTTGTTTTTTGAGTGCGATTAACACTAAAGGAAATTAAATTACAACTTTGAATAAGAAGAGAAAAGTGAAAGAAATTTTAGCCAATGGATGAAGAATGCCGCCGTTTCCTCTCCGAGCCTTGGATGAAGATCACTCCGCCTTGGAAGTCGACGCCGTGAGATGACCGGAAGATGACTAACCGCCTTCGGTTGTGTGAAAAAATTGTAAAGATATGGAGATTTATAGAAATAGGAACAAAAACAAGTTGAAAACACAACCGAATTATATTAAAAATAGTGGGTTGGAAGAAAGAAAAAAACTTAAAATCCAGAGGGAATTAGAAGAAGTGGAAAAAATGAAAGTTGTAGAGAATGAAAAGAGGAAGAAGTTTCATGAAGACCACAGAGATAGAAAAAGAGCGGAAGATAGTGAAAAAGGTGAAAAATCAAGTTATATCGGTGTGGATGAATAGTAGAAACGTTAAAGATAGAACAGAGAAAAATTAATTATAACTCACAAACGAAGAAGAATTAGAAGAAGTGATAGAAGAACAAAATCTAGATCTATAAAAGAAGAACGACTTTCATGAAGAACTCAGAGTGAAAAGACTTCAAAATAGAAGAATACTAGAAGGTATCACCTCGGATGAACAGTAATCACATAGAATAGAACTTTGAAAAACGGGAAATAACTTTCAAACTAGAAGGAATTAAGGGAAATGATAGACAGAGAAATTGGAGAAAACTGAAAGATGAACAACTTTTGTGAAGACAGGAAAATGAAATGGAGATCAGAACAACAAGTAATGGGACTAAGAAAGGACTAAATGCTTAAACAAAACATTCATTATAACAACATCAACTTACAAAGTTTACATCAAAAGCTCTCAAAACAACACCCTCTAACTCTCCTATGTAGCTCTACTAAGGCCAACAAGAATGAACTTCAAAAACTCAAAGCAACCCCATCCAACTCTTAGCAACTCCTCCTTACAATAGAAGCCCCTTTTATAGGGTTAACATAATCCCATTCCTTATGTGAACACTTTAACATTTCTTGCCTCTTTTGTTGAAAAACACAACCCATTGCTGCCATTTTTGACTCAGAATTGTGTGCCAACATGTGTTGCACACTTTTACATTTTTTTCTATTTTTTTCTAGCCTTCTTTCTCTTTCTTTCTCTCTCTTTCTCTCTCTTTCTCTCTCCTCCTGGCCGCGTGCGCCGCCCGTGCGCCGCGTGCCTTCCGCTGCGGGTGCGCCAAACGCGTGACGCGTGCGGGCCGTCCGCCGCTGGTGCGCCGCGGTGCGCCGCCTCCCCTTTTGACGCTAGTGAGGCGCGTTGACCGCGCCTCCCCCTCCGCCTCGTCGCCCGTGCCCGCCGCGAAGGCGGGCGTGCCTTCCTGCAAACACAAACACACACACACACACGCACACACACACACACTATATATATATATATTATGTATATCTATATATATATATATTATGTATATATATCTTATAAAAGCACTTAAAAATATCAAATAAATTTATTATTTGTTTCTTTTTTTCCCTTTTCTTTTTGAACAAGTCCATGGGCTTTTGGCTTTTATTATTTTTTTATTTTTCTTTTTATATATATATTTATTTCTTGTCGCTTCCCTCGTACCGAGTGCCTGCATAAATAAGTAAATATCGTTATTAAAATCATTTAATTCCATAAAATTAAATATTTAACTCTAAATTAAAAGTAAGTGTGATACGTGTATATTTATTAGTATTAAAGTTAATAACAAATATGTATAACATGAATTAATATGTAAAAATATACACTTATCACACCCCCCAACTTACTCATTGCTAGTCCCTTAGTAATGCAAATAATTAAAAATTTTAGCACCAACAAGAGTTTAAAATATCCATGTCTCATTTCCAGGGCTTCTTTCATAGAGTCAACTAAGGATTAGGAATCTGGACTCATTACCACACACTAGCCTTAGATTTGGAAATTAGGTACATGATTAAGAAGTCAACTTAAAGGTCAATAGCACTTGTGCATGTGTAATGCTAAGTCCACAGTGAAGACAATTGCATCCTCCATTTGCTATTCCGAATAAGTGCCTTTCAATCCTGCACTTCTTAAACAGAGCATTCAGCATAATAGCTTTTGTCTGCCTTATTGCTTTGTCCCTTTTGAGATCTCTTTTTTTTTCTTTTATTTTTATTTTTTTCTTTCTACTTTTTTTTATATACACATATGATGTTGTACTACCCTTCACTGTTTTATGCGAACCTCAACACGTCTTAGGTGAAGTAGGCCCGGTTACACAGATCAAAGTTCCCGTTTCCTTTCGACGCGAACCTCAACACGTCTTAGGTGAAGTAGGCCCGGTTACTCGGAATCGGAGCATTTTTCATGGTATTTTTCTCAAAAAAGATTTTTCAATAGATAACATGGCAGAAAGCTTATAAAAGATCTCTTCTTCAAGAAGTGCAGAATATTAGACAGTATGTCTAAAATAGCAGAAGGCTTGTCCTTCTTGTTTCATTAGCGTGCAAAGTGATTTTCATTTTTCGAAAGTGTACATGAACTTTAAAAAGATTCTTATATCAGTTTTCTATGGCTAGATTAAATAAATTATCCATCACCCTTTTCCCTAGTCTTTTCTATTCTAGAATCACTTTCAATAGAAGCATGAATCAGGAAACTCCAAATGGGGAAAACTTTTGTTTAGCGTGACAATACAAGATATCAAGAAAAAATTTGAAGATGCCCCCCCCAACTTAAATGACATTGTTCTCAATGGCATAAGCATTAGACAGATCAGAGAACAAGTAAATAGATAATATAGTTGGGATGGAAGGATACAACCTGATGGTCGGGGCAAAATGACGAGGGCTTCGTTTCGTCTTGACCTGACAACTGAAAAAGAAACACACTAAAACTAGATATCAAATCACAAAAATCATGGGTTGCCTCCCAAAAGTGCTAAGTTTACCGTCTTCAGCCAGACGCATGAAAGCTCAAAAGGAATTCATTATTGATCACATAAGGCTATGGATTCTTTTGGGGATAACATCTCATTTTCCAAGTAAGGTTTCAATCTTTGACCGTTAACAGTAAAGATATGACCATTTTGGGGATTCAAAATTTTGACGGCTCCATGGTCAAATGCCTTAACAACTATGAACGGTCCATCCCATCTTGATTTTAATTTACCGGGGAACAAGCATAGCCGTGAGTTAAAAAGCCAAACCTTTTGATTTTTCTGAAAAGTTTTCTTGTGAATATGCTGACCATGGAAAGCCTTGATTTTAGCTTTATAAATCTTGGAACTTTCATATGTTTCGTTTCTTAGCTCCTCCAGTTCATTGAGTTGTAGGACGCGTTGGGCTCCAGCTTGAGTTAAGTCAAAGTTGACTTGCTTAATGGCCCAATAGGCTCTATGTTCAAGTTCTACGGGCAAGTGGCAGGCTTTTCCAAAAATGAGACGATATGGAGACATGCCAATAGGAGTTTTGAACGTAGTTCTATAGGCCCATAGTGCATCATCCAATCTCTCAGACCAGTCTTTTCTATCCGGCCTAACTGTCTTATGTAGAATGTTCTTAATCTCCCAATTGGATACCTCCACCTGACCACTGGTTTGGGGATGATATGGGGTGGAAATTTTGTGAGTGATCCCATATTTCTTGAGCAAAGTTCAAAATTGGGAGTGAGTGAAATGCGAACCCCCATCACTAATCAAAGCCCTGGGACATCCAAATCTAGAAAAAATATTCTTGCGATCAAATTTCATCACTACCTTGTGATCATTGGTCCTTGTGGCTACAACTTCAATCCATTTTGAAACATAATCGACCGCCACCAAAATGTATTCATTCCCAAATGATGGTGGAAACGGTCCCATGAAGTCTATTCCCCAAACATCAAAAGGTTCCACTACAAGAATGGGGTTTAGCGTCATCATATCTCTCTTAGAAATATTACCCACAGCTTGACACCTCAAACATGTTTTAGAAAATTCATAAGCATCTTTAAATAAAGTGGGCCAATAAAATCAACTTTGTAACACCTTAGCCGCAGTCTTCTTTCCTGAGAAGTGTCCTCTGCAAGCGAGAGTGTGACAAAAATTCAGTACAGATTGTTGCTCTTCCTCGGGGACACATCTTCTAATGATCTGATCAGGACCCATATGAAACAGTTCCGGGTCCTCCCAAAAATAGTGCTTGACCTTAGCAAAGAAGTGATCCTTCCCCTGCTTAGTCCACCCACCCGGGATTTGTCCTACTACCAAAAAGTTGACAATGTGAGCGTATCAGGGGGTTGAGATGTAAGAGATAGATAACAGTTGTTCATCTGGAAAAGAATCAGACATGGGAGCACTCTCCGGTATCACTATTCGGGACAAATGATCAGCCACCACATTCTTTAACCCCTTCTTTTTTTTTGATTTCTAGATCAAATTCTTGCAGTAATAGAATCCATCGAATCAGACGGGGTTTAGCATCCTTCTTGGTGAGCAGGTATTTCAAAGCAGCGTGATCAGAATTTCTCTAGGGCAAAAACAACGGCCAGAAGTTCCTTCTCTGTGGTGGTATAATTCAATTGAGCATCAGCGAGAGTGCGACTCGCATAATAGATCACCACAGGTTTCTTATCAATTCTCTGCCCTAAGACAGCTCCTATGGCGTAGTCCAAGGCATCACACATGATTTCGAATGGCAGCGACCAATCTGGTGATTGAAGAATCGGAGCTTGGGTCAAGGTTGCCTTCAAAGAATGGAAAGCCTCCAGACAAGACTCATCTAGGTGGAATGGAGTGTCCTTGGCTAGCAACTTAGTGAGCGGGCGAGTAATGGAAGAGAAGTTCTGAATGAATATTCTGTAAAAACCCGCATGGCCAAGAAAAGATCGGATTTGCCTGACAGACGAAGGGAGAGGAAGATTGGAAATCAGATCAACCTTAACCTTGTCTACCTCTATTCCCCTCTCGGAAATAACATGGCCTAACACAATGCCTTCTTGTACCATAAAATGACTTTTCTCCCAGCTAAGCACCAGATTAGATTCAATACATCGTGCTAACATTTTTTGCAAATTCTTCAAACAACCAGCAAATGAGTCTCCGAAAACTGAGAAATCATCCATGAAAATTTCTAAAAATTCTCCTACCATTTCAGAAAAGATTGACATCATGCACCGCTGAAAGGTGGCAGGGGCATTGCAAAGTCCAAACGGCATTCTCCTGAAAGCAAACGTGCCATAAGGACACGTGAATGTAGTTTTCTCTTGATCTTCCGGGTAGACTGCAACTTGATTGTACCTGGAATATCCATCCAAAAAGCAAAAATATTTTTGCCCAGCCAATTTTTCCAAAATTTGATCCAAAAACGGGAGAGGGAAATGATCCTTCTTTGTCATGGAGTTCAATTTTCTGCAATCAATACAGATTCTCCATCCCGTTTGTAGTCTGATTGCCACCTCCTCACCTTTCTCATTTTTAGTCACGGTCAACCCAGATTTCTTTGGAACAACTTGTGTGGGGCTGACCCACTTACTATCAGAGATGGGATATATAATCCCATCATCCAACCACTTCACCACCTCTTGCTTGCCTACCTCTTTCATGTTCGGGTTCAGCCGGCGCTGCATCTCCCTGCTTGGCTTGGCATTATCCTCTAAGTAGATATGGTGCATACAGACATCCGGACTGATGCCCTTGAGATCTGTCACCGACCATCCTATTGCCCCCCTATGCTCCTTAAGTACATTTAAGAGTTGAGATTCCTAAGCAGAAGTGAGGTTGGAGGCTATGATGACAGGCAAAGTTTGGTTAGGACCCAGATAAGCGTACTTAAGAGAATCCGGCAGAGGTTTCAGTTCATGAGTAGGCGGATGATCCAAAGATGGAAGCGCAAGTTTGGATTGAAATGGAGGGAGTGACTCTACCCTAGACCATGGTGTGATAGAGAGAGGAGAATCCTGAAGCATGCTACCTCTTCTAGGGTGTCCTTGATTGCATCCGGACTTTCATCAATCATCTCTTCAAAGATATCAATGATGTTGCATTCTTCTTCATGGTCCAGGTATTGAGAAGCCTTAAAAACATTCAATGCAACCTTCTCTCCTCCAAATGATATATCCATCATTCCCGTGGCACAATTTATATTGGCCTTAGCCGTAGCTAAAAATGGACGTCCCAAAATAATAGGTGTGTGCTTTAGATCAGGGGACGCGGCCATATCCAAAATGAGGAAATCCACCGGGAAATAACAATCATGCACTTTTACAATCACATCCTCCAACAGACCTCTTGGTATTTTCACTGATCTATCTGCCAATTGAAGGATGATAGAAGTAGATTTTAACTCACCCAGATCAAATTGCTCATAGATAAAGGTGGGTAAAAGATTTATGCTAGCACCTAAATCTAGCAAGGCTCGATCAAAAGTGACTCCACCTATGTCACATGAGATTAATGGGGCTCCGGGGTCCTTCAATTTTTTGGGAAAATGATTCATTACGACAGCACTCACATCCTCAGACAAGTGGACCTTTTGAGTTGCCGCCATTGGCTCCCTCCTTGGAGTGCAAAGCTCTTTCAAAAACTTTGCATATACCGGCACATGCTTGATTGCATCTAAAAGTGGAATATTGATATTCACATGTTTGAACAATTCCACTAACTCTTCTTGTTGTACCGACGGTTTCTTGTGAGCTTTTGACTTTAGGGCATCAGGAAAAGGACCTGAGGAACATAGTCTTGGGGTCCTTCATCAAGTTTCACCTTTCCTTTATCCAGCCTCTTCTCTCCACCTACCGGCTTCTTTATTTCATTAACAATCATGGGCTCCTCTTCCTCATCATTCTCCTCTTGGGTCTCTTGGCCCGAACTATTGCCAACTCCCCTAGCCTGATAAGGGTCATCTAAAATTTTCCCACTCCTGAGGGTAGATATAGCCTTGGCATTCTCAAATTTAGGGCCCATAGGAGGAGGAGGCTGAGGTTGGTTTGGTTGAGGGAGAATAGGAGCTCTTTGGGGGAAGCTTGGAGGTTGGTTCCTAGGATTAGCCATAGGCTGGCTAAGAAGCTGACCTACCTCTCTCCTTACATTACTTGTTGCCAATTGCCCTATCTGACCTTCCAACTTAGCAATGGATTGTTGCTGAGAAAGAATAAGCTGTTGGAGTTGGTCGAATTTTTCATCAAAATTGGACTGCGGAGGTTGTGGAGGAGGAGGTTGGAAGGGAACTTGATTGAATCAGTTAGAAGGATATTGATGGTATTGGCCCTGAGAAAATTGAGCTTGCTGATACGGGACCTGAGAATAATGTGATGGGTGTTGAGATTGGTGCAGAAAAGGTGCATTGGATTGAGAAAAATTATGATGAGCTTGGTGAGTTGGGTGTTGAGTTTGGTGAAAAGGAGATTGATAATGTTGGTGAGATTGAGCTTGAAAAGGTTATTTTTGGAAAGAGGGGTTAGGTTGGGTAGATGAACCTTGCTGAGATTTCCAAGAAAAATTCGGGTGGTTTCTCCAGCCTGGATTGTAGGTGCTGGAATAAAGATCTTAAGGACGCTTAGAGACATCCTGAGCAGCGAAGATTTATTCTTGGATGAATGGGGGAAGCTGGGCTACAGTGGGGCAATCAGTTACCACATGATCGGGGCTAGAGCAAAGAGCACAGATCTCTTCATTACTAGGAGCTGAGAATGGTTGAGGTCGAGGACCTGAAGAAGAAGGTTCCTGCCTAGATAGAAAATGATCTAGCTTTTGAGCTACGAGATCAACATTCTCTATCTTCTGTGCCAACAATTCCATTTTGTTCAATTTCTGAGTTAAGGTATTGATATCCATCATGTTCTCACACTCAACTTGGCTCTTCACTTCATAAAGCCCACCCTTCTTAGCCGGCCCAATCGTTCTCTCATAGGATGAGAGCGAGGCATGACTAATTGAATTTTCACTGAGTATTTCAAATAAATCATATGCCTCATCTTCGCTCTTACTCATAAAAGTCCCCCCACATGAAGCATCCACCATTTGCATGTAGCTATCAGTCAATCCCTAATAGAATGCTTGAACTATTTGTCATCTTGACAAACCATGATGTGGAGATTTTCTTAACAAATCTTTCAACCTATCCCATGCCTCATGGATTTATTCTCCAGGGTTTTGTGAAAATCCAGTTATCGCTCTCCTCATGGTATTGGTTCGCCCTATGGGATAGAATTTCTTTAAGAATTCTTTTTACATTTCTGCCCATGTGTCTATGGGTCTACCCAAGGCTCCTAACCAATATTTGGCTTTATCTTTGAGAGAGAATGGGAAAAGGGTCAACCTGAGAGCATCATTAGAAAAATTGGAGATTTTCACAGTTGAACAAATCTGGAGGAACTCATCCAGATGTCTATAGGGATCCTCATTGGTATTGCCATAGAAAGATGGCAACATTTGAATGGTGTTGGACTTGATTTCATATTGGGCTGCTTGATTTTGAGGTGCTTGGGTATAAAATGAAGGTTGGTATTGATTTGGAAGAAAATATTCCTTCATTTACTTAGGAGTAACTTGTTGAATTTGCTGATTTTGATTGTGATCTGCCATGAGGTTAGGTTGATGGTGAGTTCTAGAAGCATTAACCTCTCAATCTCTCCTATAGGTCCTAGCAAAGATGGGTGTAGAGATCTCCTTCCTTGCATAAACTAGGACCAAAGAAGAAGAAAAAATTATTTTTTATGCTGCTTTTTTTTATTTTGACACACTAAGACGAAAAAGAGAGAAGAGAATGCTTCTTTTCTTTTTATTATTTTTTTTTCATTTTGATTTTATTGTTCTTTTATGCAAAGATAAACAAGTTATCACACAAATTACCCTAATGACCTAGATGTGCCCTAAACCTACAAATGAGGTTTCATAAAATGATTAAAGTGAAACTTAAGTTCACCCTCAATATTTCCACCGGCCAGGTAAGGGGTGGGGTAGTGGGAGGCTCCCCTTACTTTCGTAGGGACCTAATTATGTCAAACCACTAGCCCGCTTAAGGCGTTTGCCGTTCGACCGTCTTACCTTAGGTACCGATTTTCATAAGAGGGTAAACCCAAATAACACAAGAACCACAGTGTGATCCTAGGGTCAACGTCTACTGACTTTTATTTATGGCGTAGGTCATGCAGATATGCAAGAGAAATGTGATTTGTGGGCTAAGGAAGGGTGATGAATTCCCCACCTTATGTTATTTAAAAGTAGTGCCCTTAGAATATTTTGAAATGAAATGCATACCATAATTTCAAACAAGGGGTTCTTATGCAATATGCATGCCAGAATATGATAAGTAGAACGTACCTTGCCCCTCGCAATCTTCAAAATGCAATGACAGGAATTAAACAAAGAAAAATTCGATGCTAAATGATGCATGACCTAGAACATGATGGGTGTGGTTTCTATTCTTGGATGAAGTCTTTTATTTTGGTACAAGTGCTAAAAAAAATTTAGTTAATGAACCTATCTAGCCAGCACAAAAAATTCTTTTGTTTTGATTTTTTTGATTTTTTTTCAATAAGAGATAAATGCAAGAAACTATAAATAATAGAATAACAAAGATATGTAAATTTAGTACAACATGAAACTTAAAATGGTATTTTAATGTTTTCTGATTTTTTTGATTTTTATAGATTTTTCAAGAATTTTTAAGATTTTTTTTAAAGATTTTTCAGAAATTGGAAAAACAGAACATGTTCCTACGTTTCTGCCCTTTAGCGACGCTTGACTGCTACAGTACCATGCTTTCAGCGACGCTTCATTTTCTTGGAATTTCAGGTATGATTTTCCTCTTTCTTTGATTTTCTGATTTATTTTCTTTTTCCTACAAAATAAAAATAGAAAAACTATTATACAAATATACACATCAAACACAAGAATATCCCAACATTCAAAAATTCCTCTCCCCGGTAACGGCGTCAAAAATTTGATACGCTCGACACCCGTCGTTTAAAAATACCATGCGACACAAATTTTAAAATTGATAAAACCGCACTCACTCACTTAAATGATTTTGGAAATACGAGTTCAGTGGTAAATACGGGTCGATCCCACGAGGAGAAAAAAATCTTTATATATCAAGTTGGAAAATATCCTTATATTTTGAAATCTAATTTTTATCTTTTGAGTGCGATTAACACTAAAGGAAATTAAATTGTAACTTTGAATAAGAAGAGAAAAGTGAAGGAAATTTTAGCCAATGGATGAAGAACGCCGCCGTTTCCTCGCCGAGCCTTGGATGAAGATCACTCCGCCTTGGAAGTCGACGCCGTGAGATGACCGGAAGATGACTAACCGCCTTTGGCTGTGTGAAAAAATTGTAAAGAGATGGAGATGGATAGAAATAGGAACAAAAACAAGTTGAAAATACAACAGAATTATATTGAAAATAGGGGGTTGGAAGAAAGAGAATAACTTACAATCTAGAGGAAATTAGAAGAAGTGGAAAAAATGAAAGTTGTAGAGAATGAAAAGAGGGAGAAGTTTGATGAAGACCACAGAGATAGAAAATGAGAGGAAGATAGTGAAAAACGTGAAAAATCAAGTTCTATCGGTGCGGATGAACAGTAGAAATGTTAAAGATAGAACAGTGAAAAATTAATGATACCTCACAAACGAAGAAGAATTAGAAGAAGTGATAGAAGAACAACATCTAGATCTATAAAAGAAGAACAACTTTCATGAAGAACTCAGAGTGAAAAGAGGATTGGAAAGGCTTCAAAATAGAGAATATTAGAAGGTATCATCTCGGATGAACAGTAATCACATAGAACAGAACTTAGAAAAACGGGAAATAACTTTCAAACTAGAAGGAATTAAGGGAAATGATAGAAAGTGAAATTGGAGAACACTTAAAGATGAACAACTTTTGTGAAGACAGAAAAATAAAATGGAGATCCGAATAATAAGTAATGGGACTAAGAAATGACTAAATGCTTAAACAAAACATTCATTATAACAACATCAACTTACAAAGTTTACATCAAAAGCTCTCAAAACAACACCCTCTAACTCTCCTATGTAGCTCTACTAAGGCCAACAAGAATGAACTTCAAAAACTCAAAGTAACCCCTTCCAACTCTTAGCAACTCCTCCTTACAATAGAAGCCCCTTTTATAGGGTTAACATAACCCCATTCCTTATGTGAACACTTTAACATTTCTTGCCTCTTTTGTTGAAAAACACAACCCATTGCTGCCATTTTTGACTCAGAATTGTGTGCCAACATGTGTTGCACACTTTTACATTTTTTTCTGATTTTTTTCTATTTTTTTCTAGCCTTCTTTCTCTTCATTTCTCTCTCTTTCTCTCTCTTTCTCACTCCTCCTGGCCGCGTGCGCCGCCCGTGCGCTGCATGCCTTCCGCTGTGGGTGCGCCGCGCGCGTGACGCGTGCGCGTCGTCCGCCGCGGGTGCGCCGCGGTGCGCCGCCTCCCCTTTTGATGCGCGTGAGGCGCGTTGACCACGCCTCCCCCTCCGCCTCGTCGCCCATGCCCGCCGCGAAGGCGGCCGCGCCTTCCTGCAAACACATACACACACACACACACACTATATATATATATATATATATATATATATATATATATATATATATATATATATATATATATATATATATATTATGTATATCTATATATATATTATGTATATATATCTTATAAAAGCCCTTAAAAATATCAAATAAATTTATTATTTGTTTCTTTTTTCCCTTTTCTTTTTGAACAAGTCCATGGGCTTTTGGCTTTTATTATTTTTTTTTATTTTCCTTTTTTTATATATATTTGTTTCTTGTCGCTTCTCTCGTACCGAGTGCCTGCATAAATAAGTAAATATCATTATTAAAATTATTTAATTCCATAAAAATAAATATTTGACTCTAAATTAAAAGTAAGTGTGATATGTGCATATTTATTAGTATTAAAGCTCATAACAAATGTGTATAACATGAATTAATATGTAAAAATACACACTTATCAGGGGCCTAGTGCAGAGACGACTGCACTAGCAGAGCAGCTGACTGGAGCGGTGGCACGGGCCGAGGCAGCAGAGCACGACCTCGCCACACGGGTAAACTTAAACTCAAACTCAGATTTGCATTTGATTACATATTTATTATGTGTTGATGAAAATTTATGTTTTTACAGACGGAGGAGCTCCGAGCCTCGCTTGCCTGCATCGAGGCAGGACAGCGCGCGATGACTACCAGGGTGAGTTAACAAAGATTTTATTTCAGTCGCTTATTTCATGAATTATTGAATTAAATGTGTAACTGATGATTCGTTTAATTGGTTGCAGACCTCCGAGTTACAGGCGGCACTTACCCAGGCTGCACTAGCTGGGACGGAGCTGACCATCCGTGAGCAGCGAGTCACGGAGCTGGAGAGGGCCTTGAGGCGGCGAGAGGAGCTACCTCAGGACGTGGCAGAGCTGAGAGTCGCCCTCGAGATGGAGCGCAGGGAGCGTGCTCGGGAGCGAGAGGAGCACCGTGAGCAGGAGGCAGCACGCGAGCGGGAGCTTGCAGACTTGAGGATCCAGCTAGCCGTCACTCAGGAGCGGCTACGGTCGACCGAGGAGCGGTTACAGCGAGGCCGGGACCGAGCGAGAGCTGCGGGGTACGCGTTCACCCGTTCTACCTTTGTAGCAGGTTCCTCTCTTCGGCAGAGGAGCGAGGCAGAGGAGCAGGCTCGAGCTCCAGCTACTTCCCGGGGGTCCATGCCCCCTCCACGAGCGCCTCGTCGGGACGACGATAGTGAGGTAGAGAGTAGGAGAGAGGAGGGTGGAGGCGAGAGTTGAGAGAGACTTACTTGTACCCCTCCACCCTCACACCTGTACTCATATATACATTGATATATATATGAAATTGAAATTTTTGTTACTTGAGTTACTTTGAGCACTTGTGGACTTGTGTACTTGCCTTGTCTCTTCCTTTCTTTGTCTTCCTTCTTGCCCTGTGTCTATAGTTCATACTTAAACAAACATATTAATTCATCTGTCCGGCTTGGCCCCTTGCTCAATAAGCAAGGGGTTGTCTCTTCCTTGACCTTGTTGACGGGTCAAGGGGCCAAGCCTCTAATTAATAAAGGCGGATAATAAAATATATATAAGGAAATGCAGCATGCAAGCAAGCAGATGTCAACTTAAAATAAAACATGTCCACACAAAGATGCAATCAAGCATATGAGATGAGCAGTAGTAGGCTTGATTTTTCCTTTTTCTTTTTTTTATTTATAGTTTAAAAATGACGCCCCCGCAAACGGGCGCTGTTTGTGGAATTGACGCTGAAGTGGGAGGCGTTTATTTAGAAAATCATTTTTTTATTTATTTTTATCATGAAAAAAGACGATGTTGACAAAAAGTCATGAATTAAATGACACCCTCATAAAGGGCGTGAATTAAAAGATCAATTTTATTGTTGTTTTTTTTTATTTTTTTATTTTATTTTTTTTGAAAATGACGACCCTAGAGGAATCGCGGCTCATGAAAATGACGCCTACCAAGAGGGCGTTATTTTTAAGGAAAACAATTTTTTGTTTCTTTTTGATGAGATTAGGCACAATATAAGGGCCTTAAACCTTACATAATCACCGTATTGAATTCATTAATCTTTCTTAAAAGATTTAACAAAGGGTCAACATGCTTAAATACTTGTGCTTTTACTCATGTTCTCTCGCGGCCCATCCTTCTTAGTCGGTCTTCGCCATGCTTTGAGCTTGTAACCCACCATGGAGGAAGAAGCGAAGAATAAGTTGAGGAAGCTTATGGGAGATTTCCGGGAACGGGGAAACTTTCCTCCCCTGCCCTAATGCCCGTTGGGATTCGGTCTTCGGCTTAGGGAAATTTTGTTGCTCTTTTTTCCCTTATTCATACATGCTTACGACCAGGGTTTTCCCTGCGGGGACTTTGCCCTCTTGACATGCTTTTCCTTTGTTTCGACTTTCTTTTTCCTTTTCTTCAAATAGATTGAGACCTAATTGTACTTGGGCTTTAAGCATCTTGTTCCCTTTTGGGCCCTGACTTCCACCTACTAGGGCGGCAGACAGGTTTGGTTAGTATTCCCTGACTCGTACTTCCTCTCGTGAGCCGAAGAGGAGAGAATAGGTAAGGTTCGTATACTCTTAGTTTGGGTCTGACTTTCCTCGAATTCTGGGCCGCTCGAGTTTAAAAGTAAAGCGTGTAGTGTGTGCGGGAGTTGACCCCAAAGTTAAACCCTCAAGACTGAAGAATGAATTAAGGATTTTGATTTTTCGGGCTCGCGGCCTATGTACCGTGCTAGTCTACAATTTTTGATTTTTGTTTTGTTGTTTTGTTTTTTTTATTTTCTCTTCCTGATTTTTTTCCCTTTTTTTAGGGGTGGTATTTCTTCAAGTAAAGACCATTCTAGGGGTGAGCCAGCTCTTCACCTTCAGCATTAATTAATTTGTAAGCGTTGCCAGGATAAACATCTTTTATGACGAAGGGCCCTTCCCAGTTGGTTGAAGTTTTGAATGAGGCCCTCCGGGTTTTACGAAGATTCTTTTAATTACCATTTCACCGATTTTGAATTTTCTCTCAATTACTTTCTTCTGGTAAAAACGTGAAAGCCTGTTTTGATAAATACGCGCATGCTCGGCGGCGGCCAGACGCTTCTCATCTAGGAGTTCCAACTGAGCAAGGAGAGATTCGCGACGCTCATCAATGGGGAGCTCCTTGTCCAATTGTACTCTAAGGGAAGGGATAAGAGTCTCGTAAGGGACTACCACCTCCATTCCATAAGTAAGGGCAAAAGGGGTCTGCCCAGTAGGGGTACGAATAGAAGTGCGATAGGCCCAAAGAGCTTCAACCAATTTTTCTGGCCAATCCGCAAATTTACTAGCCTCACATATTTTCTTAATAATCTTGATCAAGGTTTTATTAGTTGCCCCTGCTTGGCCATTGCCCTACGGATAGTAAGGAGATGAATGATGTAATGCAATGTTATACCTGTTGCAGAGGTCCTGAAGCTCCTAAGAGATGAATTGTGGCCCATTGTCGGTGACGATGGTACTTGGGATGCTGAACCTTGCGATGATGTTCTTCATTATAAATTTTAAGATGGTTGACGCTTTTGTCTCCACGTAAGCTTCCGCTTCCACCCACTTGGTGAAGTACTCCGTGGCCGTGAGTATAAATGACTTTGGTTTTGTGAGGAGGTTCGGATCACCAAGAGGTCCAATGATACCGAAAGCCCACATGGAGAAAGGCTATGGGGAGGACATAGGATGGAGTGAAGAAGCAGGAGAGTGAATTTTATCGGCATGCAGTTGGCACTTAACACACCTTCGAACATAGATGGAACAATCCTCTTCTAGAGTAGGCCAATAGAAACCTAGCCTAAGGATTTTCTTAGCAAGTATCTGGCTATTGACATGATCACCACACACTCCTGAATGCACCTCTTCCACGACTTTCCAAGATTCATCATCATCTAGGCACCTTAATAAAACTCTGGTGAGACCTCTTCTGTAGAGCACACCTCTAATCAGGGTGTATCGCTGAGCAACTCTTCGAATGGCTTTCTTTTCTTCAGCCGTGGCCTCCTCGGGATAGGATTGATCCTGGCAATACTTAGCAATCTCGTAATACCACGGCTTTTCTTCATCATCCAATTCTTCTTCTAAATCCAATAGCATGACCTCCTTATTCTCAATGATTCCACCTTGCTTAACCTTCCTAAGCACCTCCTCCTTAACACTGAGGAAAGTTGGATCCTTAATAGCTGGAGTGAGTCGCTTGTGAATAATGATAGAATGGGAATCCCTTTTGGGAAGGAAAACCAGGGAAGATGCAAGAGAAGCGAGAGCATCAGTTAAAATGTTATGATCACGAGAAACGTGAACGAAGATTAATTTGGTGAAAAGCTTGGTATAAGCAGAAGTTAATTCCTGATAGGGTTTGAGTTTAGGATTGAGCGTACGGCACTTGGTGAGCACTTGGCGAAGAATAAGCTGACTATCACCTACAATTCGCAATTGGGTAACACCGAATTGATGAGCGGCCTCCAGTCCGGCCAGAAGAGCCTCATACTCAGCTATAGTATTTGTAACACTGGAAATGCAAGCTGAGAGGCGAGCGGAATAGTGATACCCTCTAGTGATAGAAGAACAATGCCAATCCCTTTTCCTTTTGAATTCAAAGCTCCATCAAAATGTAATGTCCACATCGAATCGGATTGATTGACGGACATTAGTTCCTCATCTGAAAACTTTGAGTAAACAGGGTCAAATCTAGGGAGAGGGTGATGAGCAAGATGTTCTGCTATGGCATAGCCTTTAATCACTTTTTGCTGAATGTAGATAATATCGAATTGAGAAAGGAAACTTTGCCATCGTGCTAATCGGTCGGTGAGAACGGATTTTTCAAGAAGAAACTTGATTGGATTCATACGGGCAATGAGATGAATTTCGTGAGCTAAGAAATAATGCTTGAGTTTCTGAACTACCCAGACTAAGGCAGCACAAGTCTTTTCTATAGCTGAGTACCTCTGCTCACAGGGGTTGAGAAGCTTTGACAAGTAGTAGGTTGCCCTTTCTTTTCCTTCTTCTTCAACTTGGGCTAGGACAGCGCCTACAGAGTCATCCAGGACAGAAATGTAGAGAACAAGCGGTTTGCTTGGAACTGGCGGCCTCAGGACAGGAGGATTTGAGAGATAATCCTTCAATCCGTCAAAAGTTGCCTGACATTTATCATCCCAAATGAACTTGACTCTCGTCTTAGTAAGCTCGTAGAACGGCCTACATCTTTGTGAATGCTGGGAGACAAATCGGCGAATGAATTGCAACCTCCCGATCAACCCTCGGACTTCTTTCAAATTCCTGGGAGGAGGCATTTCCCTTATGGCCTTCGCCTTGTTGGGATCAATCTCGATACCCCTCTTACTTACGATGAATCCAAGCAACTTCCCTAATGAAACACCAAACACGCACTTCTTGGGATTCATTTTCAACTGATACTCCCGCGCTCTTTGCAAGACTTTGGTTAGAATCCCGGGATGCTCAATCCTTGTTCTTGATTTTACTACCAACGTACACCTCTATATAAATGTGGATCATATCATGAAAAATTACAATCATAGCCCTTTGATAGGTGGCTCCAGCATTCTTGAGTCTGAAGGGCATGACCACGTAGCAATAAGTTCCCCATGGTGTAGTGAACGATGTTTTCTCTTGATCCTCCTCAGCCAGGTGAATCTGATTGTAACCTGAAAAGCCATTCATAAAGGAGAGAGTCTCATATCCTTCCGTATTGTCAATCAAGACATCAATATGAGGGAGGGGGAAGTCATCTTTAGGACACGCGCGGTTGAGGTCCCGAAAGTCTATACAAATCTGCACCTTTCCATCTTTCTTCATGACTGGGACGATGTTAGCCACCCAATTGGGATAGAGGACAACTCTAACGAATCTAGCCTTATGAAGCTTATCGACCTCTTCTTTCATTTTTAATGCCATATTAGGGTAGAAACGTCTCAACCGCTATTTGACCAGAATGGACCCTGGCTTAAGCGTAAGTCGATGTTCAACAAGCGCAGGGTCTAGTCCCAGCATATCTTCATAACTCCATGCGAACGTGTCCTTATATTCTTGAAGAACCAAAATAAGCGCCTCCTCTTCGGAGGGCGGCAAGTTCTTACTAATGAGGACAATCCTAGGGCCTTCTTCAGTACCCAGATTTATTTCTTTAGTAGGCTCTTCTACTGAGACTGATGGCTCATCGAATCTTCTCATGCCACTAGTAAAAGCATCAGCCTCGTCCTCATATTCTTCGTAACCTTCATCCCCATCTTCAATAGAGTCTTCATCATTCATTATCTCATAAACACCAAAACCCTCATTGAAAACACAAGTATCTTCATATTCAACTTCTGGCAGGATAATCGGATTCTCCACAAACTCGGAAATGGCTAGACAAGCTTGGCATCTGATGGCTAACTCTAACAAGAATCTACGGGGAATCTGTTTTCCCTTGGATCTCTTATGCGAAGCTACCCCATGAGTCTTAAAATTAGAAGAGTAAGAGCAACTAGCTTGATCACTAGAATTCGTCAAAGATGAAGGAGGTGAGGAAAAGACGGGTACAGAGGGAGATACAGTTGAAGACCCCTCACCGGAGGGGTAGAGAAGGTTCCCTAATGAATCCTGGAAGAGCGGCCCCTGGGTCGGGACACACTCAGGAAGAAGATAGGAGGTCTCCTCAATGGAGATGAAAGATTGGAAAGTTTGAATTTTGGCGTTTTTTTTTCGTTTTCATTTTCAAGAAGAAGGCAATGAGAGGGAGGAATATGGGGTGGTGTTGAGATTGACAGATTGATGAAAGATTGAGTAAATGATGACCCGCGCGGGGGTGTGATGGAGAGTTTAGAGAATTGCTCGAGGAGCAAGGGAGGAATCGGAGGAGAAACTTGAAGTGAATTTGGAGAAAAGGTTATCAAGACCGCGGGTGGTCTAGGGATATCTGAGCAAAATATTTGATTGAACAAGCGGACAACAATCGTTGGATTAATAGAGAAAAGGCCGGCCCACAGCCTATCCACGTTGTAGCCTTCCTCGAACGGCACATCAGGCTCCCCGGTATCTGTGTAATTGCTTAGAAGCTGCCTCTTGTCCGTGATCGCTGCTGGCTTTTCAATTAATTCATGAATCAGTGGCGGCCATTCTGGATCGGTTGGCATAAACAATCGGCTTAGAGCAATAGTGATATCGTTCATGTCGAACCATCTATACCAGTCACATTCGGGGTCATCCATCTTTCTTCTTTTATCTGGCCGTAAAGACTCCAGAGCTTTGTATGTAACCAGTGGGGCTATGTGACGAGCAAACTATCGTGCATGTACATCTTGACAATCCATCATGGAAGTGACTAGCGTGGTTCGCTCATCATTATGAGTGCCTCCTTTCATGAAGTGTGTTTGTAGGGTCCATGTAAGGGGCTGCCGATCTGTCTTGAGAGTGGAAGTCATGACGGCCCATGGCTCATTTTTGTCTTTGCTTGGCCCTTTGTACCCTAGGCCACCTCGGGGAATCGTCTTTTAATGCCTGACGGGCTTGACTCTCCCCTGAAGATTAACACCCAGGCCTTTACCAGTTCTATACCCCATTTTCATCAGAATGTTCCATCATGGCGTGTTCATCAAACCTTTTTTCTTCTTGCCTTTGGATGGCTGTGGTGACATTTGGGTGGTAGGAGGGGTTGAAGGAGACGGCCTTACTAAGTCTTGCCGCAGATCGGCAACATCCAAAACTAAGAGCAAAGGCCTATTGGAAGGCCACATAGAAGGCACTGATGTTGCGGAATGTATATCTTCTGTCGGCAAAATGGGCATACTAGTGACTTTAATAATGCGCCCTTTGTGCGGAAATTTTATGCATTGATGATTTGTTGAAGGCACAGCATCAAGCTCTTGAATGTAAGGGCGACCCAAAATGCCATTGAATGTCGGGTCCATGTCTAGAATATGGAAATCCGCTGTGACTCAGACTGGACCCAAACCAACTTTTAAAGTGATCATACCTAAAGGCGGCTTCTTGGTGTTATCATAGGCTATGACAGTGATTGTAGATGGCCGGATTTGACTCTCCGGAATGCCACACATTTTCAAGGTACTTGGTGGCAAAACATTAATGGATGCCCCAGTATCTACCAAACATTGTTTTACTGCCACCTTGTTAATGTCAATAGTAATGCACAGTGCATATTTTCTGGCTGGCTGTAGAGCCAATTCATGTTCATAAAAAGTGATGGCCGGTTGATTGCTGGCTGGACTTAAAACTGTAGTGACCTGTTCAACTGGGATATCTTCGTTTACCATTACTTTATGCAGATATTGCTTCAAAGCCTGCTGATGTGTAGTAGATCTTTTGATCAATTCCAGAATAGAAATTCGGGCCGGTGTTCTGTCCAAATGCTTTAGTAAGTCATACTCCGTGCCCGGTGTAGACTCTTGTTCCTGTTCTCCTTGTTCTTGTATCGGCTCCTGCTCCTGCTGGGGAAACACTCTATGGAACATCCGTCCACTAAGGAGCACCATTGTTTTCGGAGCCTCTGTCGGGCTTAGAGTGGATGAAGGGGTAGAGGAGGTAGAGGGAATGGTGTAGGGCGTGTTGGGTGCTGGTGCAGGATTAGCAGGAGAAGGGGTTCTTATAAGAGGCTTCGCCGGCTGAGGATTATCGGAACACGGCGACAGGGATCGAGTGACAAGAAGGGGCCTTGGAAGCATGATGGTGGTGGATGGGGTAGATTGTGGTGAAACAGGAGGGGTGATGATTGCCGGCGAGGGGCGGATAAGGAGAGGTCTATTTGGTAGAGGATTTTGGGGTGAAGGAGAATTCGTGGGTTGGCGTAAAAGAAGAGGCCGTGAAGGAATTGGGTTAGGGTTAAGTGGCCTTGGAGTGCTGGAACGTATAAGGGGGCGTGGCATTTGGGAAGGGGGTACAGGTTGAAGCCTTCTTAGCAATTGTGGTGGTTGCGGTTGATAGGAGTTTTGATTAATGGCCCCGACAGAGGCGTTTTCCTTATGCCAAACCTGCCCTCTCTCCACTTCATGGATTGAGGTGACAAGGTTTACTTGTTGATTTTAAACCGGGTGCTCCGGTAGTGAATTATTGATAATCCTCATATTTGGCTGGGGTGCAGGAGCCTGCTGTTGCTGGGGAACTTGTTGTTGCTGACCTTGTTGCGGGTGCTGCTGAGCCGATGGTTGCCGAGGAGGCCTTCGAGCTTTTAGAGTAGCAATAACCCTCCTCATCTCATCCCAATCAATATCACCTTGATCATTCATATCATGTATGTAATCCTTGAAGTGAAAATAATGATCGATGTTGTGCCCCGGCTGCCGATGGAAGACGCAATACCGAGAGGTGTCTACATGTTGCGGCCATATCGTTCTTTCTTTAGGCAAGGTGAGCAGGTTGGCGGCCATGAGGGCATTGAAAATATCTAATAGGCTTTCGGGTAAGGGAGGGTATTGTGCTCTTCGGGGACCCAATGGTCTTCTTGGTTGTTGCAGTTGTTGCTATGCATAATTGGCTGGCGGGGGCATTTGGTGGTACTGTGCAGGCTGATGCTGTTGAGGAGGTGGAAGAGGCCGTAGGGTACGAGGAAGATTATTATTTGACTGGTGGACTTGGATTTGAAAGGCGGGCTGTTGTGGTGGTGGCCCTTGGTTTGGAGGGTGGCAGAAGGGTGTGGAATTACCAAACGCGCTCACCTGCTCATTAATAACAGTGCCTTCAGTGGTCGCACCAGTATTGCCGACATTAACGTTCCTCTTGATTACCTTTGGTCTTGGCTCAAACATGCCCATAATAGGCGAATCTTTCATCTATGTTTATATGTATCTAGCTCTTTCATAGAGCTCTTCCATAGTGCTCAACTTGTTCATGGCTAAAATATGACGGAACTGCGGAGTGGAGTTTGATATAATCATCTTCACTTGCTCCATTTCTGACAATGTGTCCTTTAACTTCTCGGCCATAGCTCTCCACCTATCAGCAAACAAAACGAAGTCCTCCTCGGGCTTCATCTTTTCGACAACCAGATCAATAACAGACAAAGAGGGACCCACACGGTCCTTGTACTTCTGCAAAAACTTTCGTTGAACTACATCAAAATCACCAGCATCCGCCGGCTCCAGGGAGTAAAACCATTCTAGTGCCGGGCCATCTAAAGACCGCCTAAAGAGATAAGCCAGAGAAGTCTTGTTATCTTGCCAAAATGATGCCTCATATAAGAAGTCTTTCAAGTGGATGTGCGGATTACCCGTTCCATTGTACCGTCGAAACTTCGGCATTTCAGACGGGGGTAGGTGAAAAATTGGCAGAGTGGGAAGCATAATTTAGGGAGCGACCTTGGATGCAGTGACCTTCTTGAGCTGCTCCTCCATACTAGCCATCCTTTGGAGGATTATAGTGTGGTTATCGGACTCGGCTGGGGCCGGACGAAAAGAGTATTGGTTCATCATAGGCCTTCTCAAAATTTGAGGAACAGGAGGTTGTTGAGGCCTAGCAATGGAGTGACTTTTCGGTTGGGCCGCGTAGTCATAACAAGAGTTGATGGGCGCGAGGGCACCCTAGGTGCGACCGCCTGGTCATTGGGAGAACTAGCAGAGTGGCCACCCATGGCCTGGGGAGGGTTAGAAGATGATGGGACATACTTTCCCTTTAAAGCGGCTTGGGCCGCCTGGCGCTGGGAGTCATCCAGGTGAGCAAGAACTTTGAGAACATCATTGAAGTTGAAAGAAGGGGAAACGTCCCCTGAAGTATTTTGAGTGGTAGGTTGAGCTTGGGAAGAAGGCTCAACCTCCAGAGAAGTGGTGTCCACCATGTGGACTTGAGTGGGAGAAGAAATATAGTTTCCCTCTTGGTAGACAAGATCCTGAGAGGAAACCTCATAAAACGGGTCAGAGTGACCCTCCTCATAACCATCATAAGTATATCCGTAGTTGGCCATTTTGATGATTTTACCTGAACGGAGTTTCATGTTTAAGGAAGAAGAAATAGGTTTCCAACAAACAAGTATACCTAGGAGATATCACCTTATCAAACAAAATAAACACTCAAGTTGTAATGAGCCCAAAGTTTTAAGGTTTTCTTTAAAGATTAAGGTGAATTTTATAATAAGCTCTCTCCTTTGAATGAGGGTCCTGGTTGAAAATTTGGGTATAATCTCCGGGTATCTAGGTTCTTTCTCTCTCCTCACCAACGTATGGGTCAACTATACTCCGGGTGCTTCAATGGTACAACCTGCCCAGCGTCCGTGAGGGAATCCATAGGTGCAGGGACTTACGGAGGCTTGGTTTAGGAATTTCCGGTCCAATGGGACGGAATGCTCAAAGGAGGGTCCTTCCTTCACCAAGAGGGGTGTGTGACTCCTAAAAGTGTAGGGAGAGGAGGTCTCCCAAACCGAATGCTCTAAATGCAGCCTAATGCAGCCAATATCAAGCAGGTGATATGAGAATCAGTCAAGCGAACGAACAGCAGTAAGCAGTAAACAGGGGTTCTGTGGGCACAGAAAAAAATGACGACCTGGATAAGGTCGCTATATCAACAAGCGACGACTGAGTGTCAGTCGCTAGTTACTGTGAACAGTGCAAACATATAGCAATCAAAATAAAATAGCACCTTAAAGTGAGGCACTGCCTATGGAAATGACGCCTGTGCACAGGGGCATCAGATAGCAGTAGTCGAACTTAAAATGTGAATAAACACAATGATAATCAAAATAACGCCTTTCAGTAAGGCGCTGTACCAGTAAAAGATGCCTCTGGGATGGGCGTCAAAATGCAGTAATTAGAAGTATGACGCCTTGGTGTGAGGCGTTATATTGAGAAATGACGCCTCTGTGAGGGGCGTTAATTATAAATGATGAAAATGCTCGCAATAAAAAAATGGAAACAGCGCCTGTTTAAATAGTCGCTGTATGTGGAAATGACAGCGGTATGAAGGGCGTTATTCAGTTCCAGAGAACCGTTAACCCTGACGACAGATAGAAATCAATTTCTTTTCTAATAAAAATGATATGGATACTATGCAAATTGGCTAATCCGGTGAGAGGTGTGCACGTGGTGCACAAAAGGAGTGTGCTACGTGGAGCACGAAGGAGGGGCACGCTAGGGCGCCAAAGGGAGGGGCACGCGAGGGCGCCGAAGGGAGGGGTAATCAAACTAAAACAAAAAGAGTCCCACCATGATCACCAATTTGTAGATCTAATTAAAAATCCACTAAGAAAATATAGACATAAAAGAATTAAGCATGCACGTGGTGCTAATAAGGAGAGTGATCGTCAGAGGGGTTACCTCAAAATATCAAAGGAGTGATCGCATGTACCTTGTATTGAGCGGGTGAGATTGGGGGTTCTTCCTTCCTCCTTCTATCGGTCGGCCGATGAAGTGGGTTTATAGCTTGATTACCCTTGCATAAACACACAAAATAAAGATGTGGATTAGCCAAAGATGTGTAGTATCAATGCTCTAGAAGTATAGAAATCAATCAAATTAAGCATGGACACACACCTTGTGTGTTTTGGTTTTAAAACCCCTAAGAGGAGTAACAAGGGATGAGATTATGGATGAGTATGCTAATTCAACGTAAACTAGTATAATATGACCCTCTCTAGCAAAGCAACTAGAGACTGATATGTAATGATATGATAACAGTAAAATAAAACGAATAAGAGAGGGGGGTCGCCCTTCTGCTGTATGGCAGTAGTAAAGGGATGAGGACAAGAGCTTTAGCTGCTACGGGAGGAAGGAAGCACGCCGGAAGGAGAAATCTCCACTGCCGTGGAAGAAGAACGTCCGTGGAATAAGTATGCCGGAGGAAGAGTTTGGGAGAAAATAACCTGCAAACAACGAAACGCTCCTCTCTGTTAGCTCTCTGTGTGTGTAGTTGTTAGCTCTATTCTGCGATGTCCTCTACTACACTCTTCTTCTGCGTTCTCTCTCGCGCGTGAGGGATTCAAGGGGGTATTTATAGGGCCAAAAATCCTTGCCTTAATGGGATTAAAACAAGTCAATGAATCCTCAATAAGGAACCCTCTTCCCAATCGAACACAAGGTGCAAAATGGGGAAAGGGTTACTACTGGAAAGAAGCAGGCGAAAGGGAGACGGAAGTGAAAATGATGACCTAGATAGGGGCATCAATTGAAATGATGACATTCACACAGTCATCAATTCCTGAATTTAATTATACAAATAAAGGACTTTCCTTAATTAAAATTGTCAAATGACGCCTGTTTGAACGGGCGTTAAATAATCAACGCCCCTCGATAGGACGTCAATTACCTTGAGTTTTATTTTCGTTAGAATTTGTAAAAATCCAGGAATCGACGACTGTTTGGACAGTCATTTATTTACGAAAAATGCCCCTAATTAGGTCGTCAATTAAATGACGCCCTCCACACAAGCGTTAATTTTAATTTTTTAAAGGAAAAAGCCAAGAAATCACAATTAAATATGGATAAATTAGAAAAACTTCATATTTAAGCCAATATTGAAGTCCACTTTCGGGCGTCACACGGTGACATGAGGTTTACTCAAAGTAGCATCGATTTTGGCGTGTCTACAGGAACGAGGCGGATGAGCGAGCACGAGCTAGTGGGTCGGCTGCCACTCAGGTGTCCATGCGCCCACCACGCTCCCGTCGCCAGGATGACGGAGAGGTGGAGAGTAGGAGAGAGGAGGGTGGAGGCGAGAGCTAGAGAGAGAGTTTGCCTTTGTACACCACCTCCTGCATTTTGTACTCACATATATATATGAGCATGTTTATAGAAAAGTATGTTTGTTACCTGAGTTTGTTTTTTGTGCACTGTGTGTACTTGTCTCATCTGCTTCTTTCTGTTCCTGCATTCCATACTTAAGCAAACAGATTAATTAATCTGTCCAGCTTGGCCCCTTGCTCTATAAGCAAGGGGTTATTATTGTTGACCTTGATGAAGGGTCAAGGGGACAAGCCTTTAATCAACTAAGGCAAATAACAAAGAATAGAGGAAAATCGACATGCAGGCAAGCAGATGCGAACTAGAATTAAAAGATGCCCATACAAGATGCAAGCATGCAAATGATATGGCAAGAGGAAAAAGTAGGGCATTATGTGGGAATTAGCGACCATACAGATAGCGCCAGATCTGGAATTTTTATTATATTTTTTTGTTTTTTTTTAAATGACGATGGTACAGATGTCGCTGATTAATAAAAGACGCCCCTCTGACTAGACGTTATTTGGAAACATTTTTTTTGTTTTTGGGAAATGACGACCAAGGAGGTGTCATTGATTTAAAAAATAGCACCCCCATGACCGGGTGCTAATTGAAAATAGTTTTTTTTTGTTTTTTTTTTTTGAAAATGACGACCAAGGAGGCGTCAATGATCAAGAAAATGACACCCTTATGATCGGGCGTTAATTGAAAATATATTTTTGTTGTTTTTTACTGTTTGGAAAATGACTTAGCATGGTACATAGGTACTAAAATCTTACACATTCACCATCTTAAATTCATTAACCATTCTTAAATAATTTAATAAAGGGTCAAAGTGCATAAAAATTATGCTTTCACTGATGATGTCGTGCGGCCCATCCTCCTAAGTCTGTGTTTGCCATTTTTCAAGCTTATGACATACCACAGAGGGGGAATGGAAGAAGATGTTGGGGAAGTCCACGAGAGGTTCCGAAAGATTGGACAAACTTCCCTCCCCTACCCTATTGCCTGTAGGGATTCGGTCTTTGGCTTAGAGAAATTTTGTTGCCCTTTTGCCCTTATTCATACATGCTTACGATCAGGGTTTTCCCTGCGGGGACTTTGCCCTCTTGACATGCTTTTCTTTTGTATTTGATTTTTTTCTCTTCTTTTGCTTTTGAAATGAGGACCTAATTATACTTGGGCTTTTGTGGCATATTGTTCCCTTTTGGGCCTTGACTTCCACCTACTACGGCGGCAGGTAGGTTTGGTGATCTACCTAGAGTCTGACTTCCCCCCTCGTGAACCGAAGAGAAGAGAATGGATAAATTCTTTACACTCTCAGTTTGGCTTTGACTTTCCTCAGATTTTGAACCGCTTGAGTTCAAGAGCTAAGCGTGTTGTGTGTGTATATTGACCCAGGGTTAAATCATCAAGACTGAAGAATAAATTAGAGATTTTGATTTTTTGAATTTCGTGCCCCACACACCATGCCAGCCATTCTTTTTTTTTTTGAAAATGACTTGGGGATAGTATTTCTTAAGATATAATCTATTCCAAGGGTGAGCCAATTCTTCCCCTTCAGCATTAATTAGTTTGTAAGCATTGCCAGGATAAACTTCTTTTATTACATAAGGCCCTTCACAATTCGATTGACGTTTTGAGCGGGGTCTACCAGGTTTTACAAAGATTCTCTTGATTACCATT
This sequence comes from Amorphophallus konjac, assembly GCA_022559845.1. Taxonomy (NCBI): domain Eukaryota; kingdom Viridiplantae; phylum Streptophyta; class Magnoliopsida; order Alismatales; family Araceae; genus Amorphophallus; species Amorphophallus konjac. Next base: position 322,663,087 of record CM040122.1, on the reverse strand, counting down.
TCGCTGACTTTGAATTTTCTCTCAATTACTTTCTTTTGATAGAAACGTGAAAGCCTGTTTTGATAAACTCCTGCATGTTTGGTGGCGGCCAGATGTCTCGCATCAAAGAGTTCCAATTGTACAAGGAGAGATTCACGGCGTTCATCAATAGAGAGCTCCTTGTCTAATTGTACTCTAAGGGAAGGTATAAGACTCTCATAGGGAACCATCGCCTCCATTCTATAAGTAAGGGCGAATGGGGTTTGCCCGGTAGGCATACGAATGGAAGTACGGTAGGCCCATAGAGCTTCTACGAGCTTCTCTGGCCAATCCGTGAATTTATTAGCTTCACACATTTTCTTGATAATTTTAATCAAAGTATTATTCGTTGCCTCTGCTTGACCATTGCCCTGTGGATAATAAGGAGACGAATGATGCAATACAATGTTATACCTGTTGCAGAGGTCCTGAAGCTCTTGAGAGATAAACTGTGGCCCATTGTCGGTGACGATGGTACTTGGTATGCCGAACCTGGCGATGATATTCTTCATTATGAATTTGCACACCGTTGACGCTTTAATTTCCGCATAAGCTTCCGCTTCCGCCAACTTGGTGAAGTACTCCGTGGCCGTGAGTATAAATGATTTTAGTTTTGTGAGGAGGTTTGAATCACCAAGAGGTCCAATAATATCGAAAGCCTACATGGAGAAAGGCCATGGGGAGGACATCGGATGGAGTGAAGAAGTAGGAGAATGAATTTTGTCAGCGTGCAGTTGGCACTTAACACACCTTCGAACATAAATAGAGCAATCCTCTTATAGAGTGGGCCAATAGAAACCTAGCCTAAGGATCTTAACATCTGGCTATTGACATGACCCCCACAAACTCCTAAATGCGCCTCTTCCATGACCTTCAATGATTCATTATCGTTGAGGCATCTAAGGAGAATACTAGTAAGACCCCTTCTATAGAGCACGCCTCCAACCAAAGTGTATCTTTGGGAGACTCTCCTGATTGCTTTCTTCTCTTCTGCCGTGGCCTCTTCTGGATAAGACTGGTCTTGAAAATATTTGGCAATCTTGTAATACCATGGCTTTTCCTTGTCAGCCAATTCTTCCTCTAGATCGAGCAGCATAATTTCTTTATTCTCAATGATTCCTCCTTCCTTAACCTTCTTGCGCACCTCTTCCTTAACACTAAGAAATGCGGGATCTTTGATAGCAGGAGTAAGATGCTTCTAAATGATAAGAGAATGGAAATCTCTCTCGGGGAGGAAAATCAAGGAGGAGGCAAGTGAAGCAAGAGCGTCAGCTAAGATATTCTGGTTTCGAGAAACATGGACAGAGATCAGCTTAGTAAAGAGCTTGGCATAAACAGAAGCAAGTTCTTGATAGGGTTTGAGTTTGGGATCGAGCGTATGACATTTGATAAGCACTTAGCAATGAATAAGATGACTATCACCTACAATCCGTAATTGGGTAACACCAAATTGATTAGCGGCCTCAAGTCCAGTCAGAAGAGCCTCATATTCAGCTATATTATTTATAATTGGAAATGCAAGCTGAGAGGCAAGTGAAATAGTGATACCCTCATGTGATAGGAGAACAATGTCGATCCCCTTACCTAGAGAATTCAGAGCTCCATCAAAATGTAACATCCACATCGAATCGGGCTGATTGACAGATATTAGTTCCCCATCTGGAAACTCTGAGCGAGAAGGATTAAATCTGGGGAGAGGGTGATGAGCAAGATGTTCTGCTATGGCATATCCTTTAATTACCTTTTGCTGAATGTAAGTGATGTCGAATTGACAAAGGAAGCTTTGCCATCGTGCTAATCGGTCGGTAAGAACAGATTTTTTAAGAAGAAATTTGATGGGATTCATGCGAGCAATGAGATGAACTTCATGAGCTAAGAAGTAATGCTTCAATTTCTGAACTACCCATACTGAAGCTGCACATGTCTTCTCTATAGCCGTGTACTTCTGCTCATAGGGGTTAAGAAGTTTAGACAATTAGTAGGCTACCCTCTCCTTACCTTCTTCATCAACTTGCGCAAGGACAGCACCTACTGAGTCATCCAGGACCGAAATATATAGAACAAGCGGTTTGCCTGGAACCGACGACCTCAGGACATGAGGATTAGACAGATAGTCCTTCAATCTATCAAAAGCTGCCTGACACTTGTCATCCCAATTAAATTTAACTCCCGACTTAGTAAGCTCGTAGAACGGCCTACACCTTTGTGAATGCTGGGAGATAAATCGGCGTATAAATTGCAACCTCCCAATCAATCCTCGAACTTCCTTCAAATTCTTGGGAGGAGGCATATCTCTTATTGCCCTCACCTTGTTGGGATCAATCTCAATACCCCTCTTACTAACGATGAACCCAAGCAACTTACCGGACGACATGCCAAATACACACTTCTTAGGGTTCATTTTCAACTGATACTCTCGCGCTCTCTGCAAAACCTTGGATAGAACCCTAGGATGCTCAATCCTCGTTCTTGATTTCACTACTAGGTCATCAACATACACCTCGAGATAAACATGGATCATATCATGAAAAATAGCCATCATGGCCCTTTGGTAGGTGGCTCCGATGTTCTTAAGTCCAAACGGCATGACCACATAGAAATAAGTACCCCAAGGTGTAGTGAAGAAGGTCTTCTCTTGATCCTCCTCAGTCAAGTGAATCTAATTATACCCGGAGAAGCCATCCATAAAAGAGAGGGTCTCGAACCCTGCCGTGTTATCAATCAAAATGTCTATGTGAGGGAGGGAGAAATCATCTTTAGGACACGCGTGGTTAAGGTCCCGGAAGTCTATGCAAATTCTGACTCTTCCGTCCTTCTTCATAACCGGGACAATGTTAGCCACCCAATTGGGGTAAAGGATGACTCTAATGAATCTAGCCTTATGGAGCTTATCGACCTCTTCTTTCATCTTTAATGCCATATGAGGGTGGAAACGTCTTAACCGCTGCTTAATCAGGACGGACCCTTGCTTAAGTGTTAAGCGATGTTCAACAAGCGTGGGGTCCAGACCCGGCATATCCTCGTAACTCCATGCAAACGTGTCCTTATATTCTTGGACAACCTGAATAAGTGCCTCTTCTTCAGATGGAGGCAAATTCTTGCTTATGAGGACTATCCTAGGGCTTTCCTCAGTTCCCAAGTTGATTTCTTTGGTAGGCTCTTCTACTGAGGCTGATGGCTCGTCGAATCTCCTCATGCCACTAGCAAAAGCGTCAGCATCATCCTCATATTCGTCATACTCTTCATCTCCCTCCTCGATAGGGTCTTCATCATTCATGATCTCATAAACGCCAAACCCTTCGTCTAAAGCAGAAGCTTCCTCACATTCTAAATCCGACAGGAGAATCGGATGCTCTAAAAATCTGGAAGGGTTAGACAAGCTCGACATCTCCTGGCTAGATCTAACAAGAATCTACAGGGAATCTGCTTACCCTTGAATTTCTTAGTAGCAACTACCTCAAGACTCTTAAAAGAACTAGAAGAACAACTAGCCTGATCACTAGAGCCTAAAGAAGAGGAGGAAGAAGATGTGGGTACAGGAGAAGGTACAAAAGAAGCCTCCTCATCAGACAAGTAAAGAAAGTCCGCTAACGGACCTTGAATGAGCGGCCCTTGAGTCGAGGCACACTCATGAACAAGATAGGAGGTCTCTTCAATAGAGACGGAGGATTGAAATTTTTGAATTTTGGCATTTTTTTTGTTTTCAATAATGAGACAATGAGAGGGGTGAGTAGAAGATGGTGTTGAAATCAAGAGCTTGGAAAAGGACTGAATAAGAGATTGCCCGAGCGGGGGCGTGATGGAGAGCTGAGAAAATTGCTCGATGAGCAAAGAAGAAATTGAGGATCTTTGTAGAAAATCGGGAGAGAAAGAGATCAAGACTGCGGGTGGTCTAGGGATGTTGGGAGTAAAAAGCTTGGAGCATAAAAAGGTAATGAGTGATGGGTTGAGGCAGTCAACAAGTAAGAGTCTGGCCTACAATCGATCTATAGTGAAACCTTCTTCATACGTCATATCCGGTTCTCCTGTATTAGTGTAATTGCTGAGCAATTGCCTCTTGTTAGTGACTACTGTCAGCTTCTCTATCAACTCATTCATAAACGGTGGTCATTCCAGATCAGTCGGCATAAATAGTCGGCTTAAATCAATAGTAATATCACTCATGTCGAACCATCTATAGTACTCACACTCGGGGTAACCCATCTTTCTTCTTTTCAATGGTCTCAAGGACTCCAAGGCTTTGTAGGTGACAAGTGGCGCTAAATGGCTAGCAAATTGGTGTGCATGCACATCTTGATGATCCAGCAATGAAGTAATTACTTGAGTATGCTCGTTAGCCTGTTGAGTGGGCCCCTTCATAAAATGTGTGTATAAATACCATGTGAGTAGCCATCTGTCTGTCTTAAGAGTGGAAGTCATGGTAGCCCATGGCTCTTCATCATTCTCATCAAATTTCTCCTTGACCGGCCCCTTGTATCCCAGGCCACCTCGAGGAATGAGCTTGTGATTCTTAATGGGCTTCACTCTGCCTTGGAGACTGGCGCCCAAGCCCTTGCCGGATTTGTACCCCATTCCCATCACAATATTCCAGCCCAGGGTGTTCAACATGTTCTTTTTCTTCCCCTTTTGAGGTAGGGGTGTTGGTGCTGAAGTAGAAGTTGAAACCTGTAGCCTTAACAAATCATGCTGCGGATCGGCAAGGTCTAACACAGATAACAAAGGCCTGTTGACCGGCCATATGGAAGGCACTGATGTGGCAGAGTGTATCTCAACTGATGACAAAATAGGCACACTAGTGACTTTGATGATGCACCCTTTATGTGGGAACTTTATGCATTGATGATTTGTAGAGGGTACGACATCAAGCACTTGGATATATAGATGGCCCAAGAAGTCATTAAAAGTCGAATCCATGTCTAAAATATGAAAATCTGCTGTAACTGACATGGGACCCAACCCGACTTTCAAAGTAATAATGACCATGGGCGGCTTCTTTGTATTATCATAAGCAGTAACTATTATGGTAGACGGCCGTATCTCACTATCCGGAATGCCACACATTTTCAAAGTGCTGGGAGGTAGCACGTTTATGGATGCTCCAGTATCTACCAAACACTGACTGACAGCCACTTTATTAATATTGACGGTGACGCACAAGGCATACTTCCTGGCCGGCTTTGGAGCTAGTTCATGTTCATGGAAGACAATAGCCGATTGGTCACCTGTCGGAGTTAAGACTGAAGTGATCTGCTCTGCTTGAATATCTTCATTGACCATCACCTTTTGTAGATATTCCTTTAAAGCCTTTTGGTGAGTGGTGGATCTCTTAATTAGCTCCAGAATTGAAATCCTAGCCGAGGTCTTGTCCAGATGCTTTAACAGATCATATTGGGTGCCCGGTATGGATTCTTGTTCTTGTTCTTGTTCTTCTTGCCCCTGTGTGGGCTCTTGCTCCCGTTGTGGAAACACACGGTGGAATATTCGTCCACTACGGAGCACCATAGTTTGTGAAGATCGCGTCTCTATCGGGTTTTGGGTAGGTGGAGGATTGGTAGATGTGGAAGGGATGTCAGGGTTAACAGGTGTTGGAGGTGGAGCGACCGAAGAGGCAACCCTTATGAGGGGCCTTGTCGGCTGAGGATTAGCGAAAACTAGAGTGGTAGTAGCAAAGGTCCAATGGGAGAGGGACTGGAAGGGGCAAGCGGTGCCTGAACGGTTGGAGGAAGTGTAGGCCGAATGAGGAGGGGCCTAGGTAGACGTGAGGGATTTGTGGGGTGTATAGTGTATGTTAGTGAAGGTCGGAGTAAGGGGGTCCTTGCCGGAGAAGAGTTAATGGTAGCGGGAGAAGGAACGGGCACTGGTGAGGGGCGGATGAGGAGTGGCCTAGACGGCAAGGGATTTGTAGAAGTAGGAGGCGTTTGTTGTGGTGCGGAAGAAAGTGGAAGGCGAATAAGGAGCGGCCTAGATGGCAATGGGTTGGTGATGGTGGAAGGAACTTGGTTGGTGGTGCGTAAGAGGGAACGTGAAGGTTGAGAGAAGGGTGTTGGTTGGGAGGTTGGTCTTAGCAGACGTGGTGGTTGGTTTGAATTTTGGTTTATAGCCCTGATAGAGGGATTTTCTTCATGCCACCCTTGCCATGTCTCCACTTCATGGAAGGAGGTGACATGGTTTAACTATTGATTTGGTACTGGGTGCTCCGGTAGCGGATTATGGACAATCCCCATGTCTAGTTGTGGCGCGGGAGCTTGTTACGGCAGAGGAGGTTGTTGAACTTGTTTTTGAGGTAGCTGCTGAGCCTGCTGCTGGCGAGGAGGTCTGCGTGCCTTCAAAGTTGCAATGAACCGCCTCATCTCGTCTCAGTCAATATCGCCCTGATCATTCAGATCATATATGTAATCTTTGAAGTGAAAGCAATGATCTACATTGTGACCGGGCTGTCGATGGTAGACATAATACCGAGATGTATCCACATTTTGTGGCCAGATTGGCCTTTCCTTTGGCAATTAGAGCGCGTTGGCAGCCATAAGGGCATTGAATATATCGGGAAGGCTCTCGGGTAATCGAGGGTATTGGGCTCTTTTAGGACCCACGGGTCTTCTTGGTTGTTGAGGGTCATAATTGGCGAGAGGTGGCACATGGTGGTATTGCTGGGGGACTTGCGGGTTTTGTGGCATAGCTTGGTTTTGTGGAGGTGGCCGAAACGGTTGAAGAGGGTTGTTTGCTTGAAGGGGAACTTGGTTAAGGAAGGAGGGTTATTGTTGTTGTTGTGGTTGTTGTGGTCTTAGGTTGGAAGGATTGCGGAAAGGTTCAGGATTGCCAACCACGCCTACTTGCTCGTTGGTAACGGTACCCTTGGTAGTTCCACCATTGGTATTGACATTATTGCTCTTCCTCATCATTCTCAGCTTTTTTTCAAACATGCCCATGATGGGCGAATCCTTCATTTGTGTTTGAATATATCTAGCCCTTTCATATAGTTCCTCCATTGTATTTAACTTATTCATGGCCAGAATGTGATGGAATTACGGAGTAGCATTTGAGACTATCATTTTGACATGCTCCGGTTCTGAGAGTGTATCCTTCAGCTTTTCGGCCATTGACCTCCATCTATCGGCAAACTGTGTGAAGTCCTCCTCGGGATTCATTTTCTTAGCCACCAAATCCGCAACAGACAAAGAGGGACCCACTCGGTCTCTATACTATTGCAGAAATTTCCTATGAACAATGTCCAAATCTCCAGCTTCAACAGACTCTAGGGAGTAAAACCATTCAAGGGCCTGGCCGTCAAGGGACCTTCTAAATAGATAAGCCAAATAGGTCTTTATTATCCTGCCAGAAGGATGCCTCATACATGAAATCTTTCAAGTGGATGAACATGTTGCCCGTTCCATTGTAACGCCTGAAGTTAGGCATCTCTGACGGAGGCAAGTGAAAAACTAGAAGAGTAGGGAGAGTAACCTCTGGAGCGTTTTTAGGGGCCGTGACCTTCTTGAGTTGCTCCTCCATACTAGCAATCTTTTGGAGGAGAAGAGTATTGGTGTCAGACTCAGCTGGGGTTGGAGTGGTAGGGAACGGGTTTAGCATAGGCCTCCTCGAAACTGAGGAGGTAGGGGATGTTGTGGCCTAACCACGGAATGACTTGCCAGTTGGGCCGGCACAAGAATAATGGGAGTTCATGGACATGATGGAATTTTTTGAGAGACCACCTGGTCATTCGAGGTATTGATTTGAAGGTCACCTGCGGCCAGGGGGGATTTGAAGAAGAGGGGACATACTTCCCTTTAAGAGCGGCCTGCACCGCTTGACGTTGAGTATCATCCAATTGGGACAAAGCGTTGATGAGATCATTCAAATTAAAAGATGGGGAAGCTTCCCCTGATGTGTATTGAGTGATGGGTTGAGGTTGAGAGGAAGGCTCAACCCCTTGAGTGGTGGTATCCACCACATAAACTTGAGGGTAATGAGAGTGAGAGGGAGTATAGTTTCCCTCATATTGAATGGGGCCTTGAGGGGGGACCTCATAGGACGGGTCAAATTGACCATCCTCACAACCATCATATGAGTACTCATAGTTGGCCATGTTGATAATTCTACCTGACCGAAGCATCATAGTTGTAATAAGAAATTATTTGAATCAACAAGTATGGATAGCAAACAAGCACTCAAGTAAATTGTCAACCAAGTTATGATGATTGCGTAAGGTTTTAATGAAATAGTTCTCTCTCTTCAATGTGAATCCTAGTTGCAATTTGAGTGTAATCTCCGAGTCAACTAGGTTCTTTCTCTCTCTTCACAAGCGTATAGGTTAGCTAAACTCCGGGGTGCTTTAAATGGTACAACCTGTCCAGCGTCTGTGAGGGAATCCACGGGTGCGGGGACTTATGGAGGTCTTGGTTATGGAATTTCCAATCCAAAGAGACGAATGCTCAATGGAGGGTCCTTCCCTTCCCAAGAAAGTGTAGGAAATCCTAAGGGTGTAGAGAGAGGAGGTCTCTCAACCAAATGTCCTAATGCAAGCTAATGCAAGTAGGATCAACAGCAATTATGAATATAACCAATAAACAAGTCACACAAGTCAAAACAATAGCAAAGATAGCAATTCTGTAAGAACAAAAATAAATGGCGGCCACACAGTGGTCACCGTATCAGTGAATAGCGACTGTATAACAGCCGCTGATTATCTAACTGGCGCCTCTTCGCAGAGGCGCTGAATCTGCTGAACAGTGATACTGAAACTAAACTGCGCCTGTGAATGAGGCGCTAAATCAAAGGGTGGTGCCTCTGTGGAGGGGCACTGATAGCAATAAATAATAAATGACTGTCAAAAATAGGGTGAACAGTGACTGTAAACAAACGGTGCCTTAGAGTTAGGCGCAGAATATGTGAATAATGCCTCTATGGAGGGGCGTTGATTGCAATAAATAGCAAATATTATGAAAATAAAGCAATGACCGCCTCTATGAGAGGTCGCTAATTCATGAAATAGTGGCTGCCTGAGCGGTCGCTGATTTTTCCAGTGAGATAGAAACGCATGTAAAGATAACAAAAATGAAATTTTCTTCTTTAAAATGCTATGGACAATCCAAAAATTGGCTAATCAAGTGAGAGGTGTGCACATGGTGCACAAAGGGAGTGTGCTCGTGGAGCACAAAGGAGGGGCACACGTGGGTGCCAAAAGGAGGGGCACCTGAGGGTGCCAAAGGGAGGGGCACACGTGGGTGCCAAAGGAGGGGTAATCAAAATTTAAACACAAAGTGTCCCACCGTGATCGCGAATTTGTGAACGTGTCACATAGACATTTAAAAAAGAAAGAAATATTACCAAAATAATGATAAAGATGATGATGATGGGATGATAAAAAACAAAAGGTGGGGGAGGGAGCATGTGATGCTACTCTAGGAGTGTGATCGCCAGAGGGATTACCTCAAAAGAAGAAAGGTGGTCGCGAAGAATACCTTGCAAGCGGGTGTGGTGTGAGTCCAACTTCCTCCTTCTATCGGCCGGCCGATGAAGGGGGTTTTTATCTTGATTACCCTTGAAAAGAAGACAAGCAAAGACAAGAAAAGATTGGATTAGAACCAATAGTGAGCGTAGTATCGATGCTCTATGGAAAATATATAATCTATGTAACAAGGGCATGAACACACCTTGTGTGTTTGTTTTAAACCCCTTAAGAGGAGCAAAAAGGGAGGGATGATGAATGCAAAATAAGCAAAATATGATGCTCAAATATCCTCTAGCAAAGTAGCTAGAGATATGTACGTGCAAGCAGAATAAAAAAAAGACAGTAAGATGAAAGAAGGCTAAGAGAAGGAGGAGTTGAAATGATGAATGGCGGCCCCTCAAACACCGCTGCTGCAACAGATAGAGAGCCAAGAGAGAGATCAGCCGCGGAAGGCGCAGGAGGAAGGAAAAGAGAACCGAATTCTCTCTGCAACACGTGAACACCTGCAAGCATTAGAAAATAAAGCACAAGCTCTCTTTGATTGGTGTGTCTCTCTGCTATCTCATGTTCACCTCAGCAGAAGGATCGAAGAAGCTCCCACGGTACTGAAGAGGGAGGTATTTATAAGGAAGAGAACCTTGTTCTAATCAGATTAAAATAAGGAAAATAATCCCAGGACATGGATTTTCTTTCCACAAATGGATAATGAAGATAAGATCAATGAGGACACCATGGAAAGAAGGTTGTAGACGAAGAGGACATGGAATAGAAATGGCGACTACTCCACTGGCGTCAATTAAAAGGGTGACTTGGCAATGGTCATCAATTCCTCGATAATTTATAGAAATAACGGATTTTCCATATTTTAAAATATAAAATAGCACCTGCTTGAAAAGGCGTTCATTAATGAGCGCCCATTCAAAAGGGCGTCAATTCTTAAGAATTTAAATTCCAATGGAAATCAAAAAACCAAGAAATGGTGCCCGCGCGAGCAGTCGTTCATTCATGCAAGTCGACCTACCAGAGGACCCTGTCATCCTATAGTGGAGGTAAATGGCAACACTCCAAACGGTCGTTCATTTAAATGGCTCCTAGGAGGCAGTCGCGAATTCCAAATAAATCCAGAAAAAGGAATAACCATCATATCGAGCCAGTAATGAAGTCCACTTTGGGGCATTACGTCGTGACATGAAATTTACTCAAGATAGTATTGATTTTGGCGTGTCTACAATAGATAGCATGCAGAGATGCTTTCATAAATGATTTCATTGATATCAATTAAGATGAAAGATTTTTAGGGTGACTAGCTCAAAAATATGACAATGAAATTCAAGCAAGTGACATACATATAAGTTTGGAAACTCTTTAGCAGATTTAAAAAACATTGGATATTCAGAGTGAAATGGATGAGATCGGTTCTCATGGAAATAAGGATCATGAGATACAATGCAGTTTAAGAGTTTTCATATAATGCTCCCCCTCAGCAAATGTAGGAGCTTGCAATCAAAAATTTCTAGAACCAAGACATTGTGAGCTCAAGCATTTTCAGAGATGCCAGAACATGGAATGAGAGTGAAGATAGAAATGATTAGGTATTCCAAACTAATTTGAAAAAGCTAGGAGTGAAGATCACAAATAGAAAGAAGGCAGATGAAGCTTTGTATTAATCATAGGTAAGTCGACTTAGGCTGAATAATAAGTCGACTTGGGAGACTTTCATAGAACATATTTTATTCAATCTAACTCCCCCTAAGAATGTGCATGCATTCGAACAATATTTTTGGATTTTTTTGACACAAATGGTCTACAAATGATTTAGACACATTAAGTATGTGTACATGCTTATGTGAATGCCAACTTCCCCTAAATGTATGCATATTTTTCTAATGATTTTTTGAGTTTTTGACACATTGTATGCATGAGAGCAAACAGATGCACATAAGTAGACTATAAAATGCAAGGACTCCCCCTATATATGTGCATATATGTCAAGCAATCCTTTTGAAACATGAATGATATGTAATCAACCAGATGTATGCATATGCATTGTACTGAAGGATCAATCTCAACAAGAAGACCATGCAGGGAGTTGCTAAACTTTGCTCATGAATGCCTAAATTGGTCTATATGCAATTTTTGACCCATGGTACTAGGCGGGGAACTTAGGTCTTAAGACCACCTCACGCATAGTGTAGGTTTCCAGACAGACATAATCTGCCCTTCTCCCAGCACTATTTGATATACCATTAAGGTCATGCATGAAAATGCATAACAAATGCAATACAGTCTTATGAAATGTATGCATAAACATGATAGTGCAATTTATGTATGCAGATGTAAAAATGTATGCATGAGCAGACCAACATATGCATAGAGACTTATGAAAATAATACAAATGACATATGCAAACCTAAGAATATGTGCAGCTCAATTTATTTCAACTCCCCATCAACCAACCAAGTTAAGACTCTATTCATGACTTCACATTTAGATCATTTAAACATGATGATGTGCATGAAGTCCTAATTGACAGATAAAGCAATACATGCACATTTTGATAAGAAAGTTATTCAAAAGCATCAATTGAAAAGGCAAAAACAGAAATGGGGTTTTACCAACTGCATGTGCCTTGAATTTATTGAACCCTTTTATTTTTCTTCTCTCTCCAAGGCACACCTACAAAACAATTCTCATTTTACATATAGAGGTACCCAATAATTCTTGGGTCCTGAATAGTTAGCAACACCTCTGGTAGGTGCTCTCTATGATTTCCAGACATTAAAATTATCAAACTGCAACAAATAACAGTGAAACATAGAATGCCCTAGTTTTCCACAATAATGACAACATTTTGATGTATTCACATTTTTCTTGTGAACATTAACATGGAATCTCTGTGAGTGAACGCAGTAGACACCATTTACAGTCAGAAGCTAAAACGGAACCGAACCGCTCCAAACATGGTTATCTTTCCGTATTTCATTCAAGATGGACTCTTTTGATGGCAAGAGACTCTGTTCGAACGGGATTTTGAAGGAATGTAGATTTGGACTTGATCTCCCAGACCTTGTAGGATTGGAAGTCCCTGTACATTATAAAAAGTCACCCGGGAGGATCAAATCGGGAGATCTTAGCCTATTTCTCTTCTTTATGTTGTTCTTTTCATTCTACTATCTTAATAAAAGTTATTCATTTTTAAAAGTTCTACAATTTCTTCTTCTTTCTCTTCCTCTAACTCCGTTTCATTTTCAAGGTTTAGCTTAGTTTTTTAAAGTTCACTTTTCATGTTATTCCATACTTACGTTTTTCTCTGTTATTCGCCCTTTTATATACTTTTATGTTCTTCTTTTCAGTTTACTCTTTTCATAAAAGTTCTTCGTTTTTCAAATCTATAGATTTTCTTCTTCTTCCTCTTCCTCCAATTCTATCTCGTTTTCAAGTTATTTCGTAATTTTTAAAGATCAATTTTTAACATTTACTATTCATACGCCACTGTTATTTCCTCTTTTTCTCCATCTTCTGATCGTTTTCTTCCTCTGCACTCTTCATCAAAGTTCTTTCCCTCCTCAAGGTCTCCAACTTCTTCTTCTTTCACATCTTCTAACTCTCCTTCGTTTTAAAGTTATTTTAATTCTCCGCTTGCTCTATTTTTACTTGATTTTTATTCTTTTACTATGTTTTCCTATCTCCGCCGTAAACCTCTCTCCCACCCTTCTCTCTCTGTTCTCTCTTACTTAAACACACATACAGCACACATGTTTTGATTTTAATCTTCCTCCTCTCTTCCTCTATCTCTCCCCCTTCTATATTCATCTCAATTCCCAAGGCGGAAGTTCTTCTTCGGTGCTCTCAAGGCGGCGTTCATCTCCAAGGCTGGGCGATCACTTCTAAGGCTCGGCAAGGTGATTGGATGACGCCACTCTTCCACTATCTTGGCTCTTAATTCTTCCCCTTTTCTTTTATTTTTATGCAAGTTGTAATTTTTATTTTTATAGACTTGTAATCTTTCTTTTAGCAATAAAAGTCAATTTTTACAATTGTTACTCTTTTCTCTCTTTCTATATTTTCCAATCTACTCTTCTCAACCCTCCTATATTCTTTAGGTACATTTAATTTCAAGGAATTTCCTTTCTGTAATATTAAATTTTATTTTCAAAACTCACTCAATAATTTGGTTATTAAAACATAAGAGTTTTCCAACTTGCTTAAAAGAAAATTTTTCTTCTCCGTGAGATCGACCCGTATTCATCACTCTACTTTGATTTAAAATCTTTTTAGTGAGTGAGTACGGTTAAATATTTTGAAATTGAGCACGACATTATTTTTCAACGACTAGTGTTTGTGTAGCCATCAATTTTTGGCATCGTTGCTAGGGAAGAAATGATTTTTGATAGTTGGATATTCTTGTGTTTGATGTGTATATTTGTATACTAATTTTTCTATTTTTATTTTACAGAAAAAAAATAAAAAATCAAAAAATCAAAAAAAAGAAGGAAATTCAGACCTGAAAAATTTTAGAAAATAAATTATCGCAAAAAGCGTCACTGAAGAGTTGAATCTGTCACCAAAGGAAGCAGAAAATCCAAAAATTCAAAAATCCTAGATATTTAAGCGTCGCTACAGGTCAGTAAGCGTAGGAACATGTTCTATTTTGTGAATTTCTAGAAAAATCTGAAAAACTCCTAAAAAAATCTCAAAAAAATCTGAAAAAGTCATAAAAAATCTAAAAAAATCAGAACACTAGAAAACAAGAAAAAAACATGATTTTAGGGCTTATTTCTCAATAGATTTGCTTATTATTTTTTGTTTTTAGTTGCTAGTTCTCTTATATCCACCTTTCTTTGAAAACAAATAGAAAAATAACTCTCTGAAAAAAAATCAGAGCCTCGAAAACTCTAATAAAAATTATTTTTATGCTTTCATGTTAGTTACATCTATTATATGTATAATTACATTTAGCTGATTCTTTGTTCATTACTTGTACCATTTGTAAAAGAAAAAAAATTATTCTCTTCTTCTCTTTCTCGCTTCTTAAGGGTAATTTAGGCACACCCCTCTTGGAATTGGAATGACCCTCTAATTGAGCACTCCATCTCATTAGACCGGAATCTCCTTTTCCAAGATCTCCATAAGTCCATGCACCCATGGATTCCCTCACAGACGTCGGGCAGGTTGTACCAAGAAGCACCTCAAAGTTAGTTTGCCTTTAGATGTTTGAAAAAAAAGAAAAAAAATCATCATGTTGCATACATTATTCATATAGTTGTTGATTGTATTGCTTTGAAAAAAAATAAAAACAGTCAAAAAAATTAAAAAAAAATAGGTGATAAATTCATGTTTTTGAGTTGGACTTGCAAATTAAATAAGCCATATCTTTTGGCCCATTTTTCTTGATCCATTCCTTGGGCTATGAATCCAAGCTCTTTCATGCCACCTTATGCTCACATATGGGCCAAGCCGGCCCATTATGTTAATAATGGTCCAATTCAACCTTTATCATTCACCCAACCTAGCCCGACCCACTACGAAAGTCTATACTCTTGGTTGACCTACAATGAAAGCTCATCACTCATGGGGGCCCAACTTCATTCCTTTAATCAAGATCATATCTAATCCACTCAATTCTTTTATGGGCCTTATGATTCGTTCCACCCCCAAGAACAAACTCAAATTGCTTAAAGACTCTCCACACCTTCTTATTATTCTAGTTGGGGAGGACAACATAATATTTCTCAGGAATCTTATCAAGGTCCGGCCCAAAGTCCTCCAGATCAATTCTTTCAAAATTGGGCTCCATCTTCAAATAACTTTCATGATCAAGCCTACTATGGAGGACAACCCACATCTTCTCCCCTACCTCACTATCAAGTTGATCATTATTCAACTTCTTATCCTTCGAACTCTGCTTCTCAGTCTACATATCTATCTCCTCCATGTCCAACGCTCAATCAGGAGGAGAGATTTAATCAATTTTATCAATTCATCATGCTTCAAAATCAATCTCTCAAAGATAATTGCTTGGCTACTCTCCAAGTGCGAATTGATAGGATGACTGAGGAGATCAAGAGGATAGAGGAAGATCAATTGCTTGGCTACTCTTGTTCCAACTTTACTGATCAAATTCCTGATATTGACTATGACTAATCTATGATTCCCCAAGATCATAACACTCAAATCACTCTCGATTTAGATCATGTGAGACATATGAAGGAGTCTTATCAGGAAGTTTTTGAGGGAGTTATCTATAGCTATGATGATAATAAAAAAGATGAGCTTGAGGAGTTGGAGCTTAATTGCCCTTATACGGAGAGTTCTAAAGAAGTTGATGATCTCAAGTTGGGGGGTAAAGAAGAGAAAAGTAATATGCTAGTCCATGATCAAATCTCATTCACTTCCCTTCTTGAATTTGAGAAGACCTTATTCCAAGGGAAGGATGAAGAGGATGTGCGAGTGGAGGATAAATTGAGTGAGGCTATAAATGATCTCTCTTGGGTGAAGGAGGAGGCGGATACCCTTCATAACTTTCATCTTGATTGGGCATCTTTTGATCAAGGAGAGGGTATTGATCTTTTACCTCTTCACGACTTCGGCGAATCTCATCTTGTTGAAGACATTCTACAATTAGTCGATTTGTCTGATGCTATTGAGTCCTATGAGCATTGTGTTGAGGAGCATGCTTCTTTCACACTTGATATTGCTCATCTCCTTGACACTAATCCTTTGATTAAAACTCCTCTCCCTTCGATCTATTCTCACCTCACAAATATTCATGTAATTCTTAAAATTTAGGTGGTAGAAAAAAATTTAGAAGATAATAAGGTCTACATTCATATTTTCAACACTTATAAAGACCTTAAGTTTCAAGAGGAATATTTTATAATTGATGACATGATAATTCCTCTTCCATTCTCTGAGTGGGGATGGCATTTTGGCTTGCTTGATTTACCATAGTTTGAAATGTTGGCCAAACCAAAAAATGTTGATTTCTACATGACCCCCACGGAAGAGAGGTTGTTGACATATGCACTTAACGACAAAATTAATCATGCTAACAACCAACCTACTTCTAGTCCACATACGTTCTTTTATGATCTTATCTTCTCGTGGCACAAACACTGGAACTTACAAGAGGATAAGATCATGTGGTGGATTATTCTGAATTCCACTCGTTTGTTATGGAGCTTTAATGCTTCTGGCTGAAGACGGCAAACTTAGCCCTTCTTTGGAGGCAACCCAATATTTTTATTTGATGTTTTATTTTTAGTGTGTTTTTCAGTAGACAGGTCGAGTCTAAGAAATGACGCTGTCACCGTCCATATCAATAAAGGAGTTTTCACCCCACATATCAGGTTGTCTATTTCCTTCTCAACAATATTTATTGTTATGTTGTTTAATTCTTTTTATTGCTTACTGGAGAGGGGGATTTCCGCAGCCCACCACCAAGGCGGCCCAACAAGGCCTACAAGGTCCAACCGGGCGAGCCCCACCCAAGTGATAGCCCACAGGGCCCACTTTGGGAGAAAAGCCCAATAAATAAAGACTCGAGGAACCAACTCTCCCCGGCGGCCTTCTAGGCTCGGAGGGCCCGAGACAACGGTCAGGTCGGATGGAAGGTCCGGTCTAAAGCCCACTCTCCGACCGAGAGAAAGAGGCTCCAGCCGACCTATCCGACCCCACCTTCGCCGGGCCATGCCTATCGCTCGGACACGAGCTAGCATCCCCGTAGCTCGGTGAGACCGCTTGTTTACCTGCAGGTGCGGCCGTTCAGAGTCCTCCGGCAGCGGGAGAGTCATGGGAGCTGCCGAACTCAAAGGGGATAACGCCCCCACGATCCGGCCATGAAAGCCCCCGATGAAGACGTAACTCCCGCCGGGAAGCCCTCAGCTCACCGGACTCTTAAAAGGCGATGCACTATTTAAGTAAGGGAGACCCTCCGGAAGATGGTAAGATGAACTAGCCCTTCACATACCCTAAGCTCCTGGGCACGATTCGCTTCACCCTTGGTGGAGAGGATTCTCGCGCATCAGCTCTCTCCTCCCCTCATTATCGCTTCCACCATCGCTCTACTGACTTAGCCATCGGAGGGTTTTCCCCCAGGGAGATCCCCTGGGCCCTCTGATACGTTTCCCTTCTCTTGCAGATTCATCTTCTGGTGATCCACAGCCCGCTCAGGACCCAGCGTGAGATTCCGCCTCTTCATCTGGCGCCGTCTGTGGGAAACGCACGAAGAGTCAAGATGGTGAGAAAAAGCTCAGGGAGGAGATCCGCCGGCGGGGCGGGTAAGGCTGTGGCAGCGGGAGGCGTCCCCCCTAGAGTCTCGCAGAGCCCCCCCTCCAACGCCAGCGTCCCCGCCAACAGGCCACCACCCCCCCCCCCGGCGGAGACAGGGGCACCCCTCGACGGCGGCGCCAACGCCTTCCAAGCCCTCAACGAGAAGATGGACGTCCTCGTAGAGCTCATGAGGGCCCAGGCGGCCCGAGATGCAAGGTCCCGCGCCCCGTCAGGAAGTCCCCCTCGAAGGAGTGCAACGCAGCACACCGCCGGAGGCCGCTTCACCCTCCGCGGCCGACAGCTCCTCCGCAACGACGTCGGAGGACCCTCGCAAGCTCCGCCTGCGGAGCAAGAGGCTTCCTCCACGCCGAGGAAAGGGAAGCAGGGGGCGAAGCCGCCGCACCCGGGCACCAGTGCTCCTGGAGATCGCCATGACGCCCCCCCCAGCCCCACGGCACGGCCACAGCCGGAGCTATCTCTCCGGCTACGAGATTTTGAAAGACGGTTCGCAGAGCAAGAGCGCGCTCTTCGCGCCCTGCAGAAGACCTCTTTCCCGGAGGACGAGGAGAAATCCCCTTTCTCCGAGTACATCTTGAAGGTAGAGGTCTCTCCTAGAGCCTCCATCCCAACCTTCAAGCTCTACGACGGCCAGGGCGACCCAGCCGACCACTACGACAGCTTCGACGCCCTGGTGACCCTGCATGGAACGCCGGATCCCATCAAATGCCGAGCCTTCGCGGCCACCCTGGTCCAGGGCGCTCAGGCATGGTTCCGAGCCCTCGCCCCGGGGTCCATCCGAGACTTCAGGCAGTTCGGGCGAATTTTCAAGGAGAGCTTCGCCGGTAGCGCCCCCCCAAGGTCGGTAGCGGGGCTCCTGGCTCTCAAACAGGCGCAAGGGGAGAGGCTCCGGACTTACGTCCACCGATTTAAATCGGAAGCCCTTAGGATCCCCCGCCTGGATGTGGCCTCAGCCACAACCGCACTGACCGGGGGCACCCGGGACGAGAATCTCCGCCGCGAGCTTGTCCTCCACCCTCCCTCGACCCTTGCCGAGCTAGTGACTCTGGCACTGCGCCATGCCGAGTGCGAAGAGGTACTCAGTGCCTGCCGAGACACAACCGGCTCGGGTCGGGAGGGGGACAAAAAGCGGACCTCCGAGCCAAACCCTGGCTCGAGCAAGAAGCGCGATCGAGAAGGAGAGCGCAAGAGAAAGTACGAGCGGTATACCCCTTTGACCGCACCAGTCTACGAGATCTATGAAGACATCAAAGACTCGGGACTTCTCCGCCAGCCCGAGCCTATGAGGTCGAAGAACCGCAAGCGGGACAGGCATTGCCTGTTCCACGGCGACCACGGCCACCACACCGGAGATTGCCATCAGCTCCAGGACGAGATCGAGCGCCTCATCCGTCTGGGGCATCTAGCCCGGTTCACAACCGGGCACAAAGAAGATCGAGACGCCGCAGAGGAGATCGACAACGCCCCCCGAGGGGTCCACATCAACGTCATCTCCGGCGGAGCGGCATCGGGAGGCGACACCAGCCGAGGAAGGAAACGTCATGCCGAGCGGGCCAGCCGAGCCCTAGAGCCCCCCAAAGGCCCGCCAATGGAGCCCCAGGTCATAGTCTTCTCCGACCAAGACCTGGAAGGGCTGAGCACCCCGCATGACGATGCCCTCGTTATCTCGGCCACGATAAATCACTGTAATGTAGACAGGATTTTGGTTGATAATGGGAGCGCCCCCGATGTATTATCTTATGACTGTTTTCTCAAGATGGGGGAAGACCCATCCAAGCTCCGCCCGATCCGAACACCCCTGTGCGGGTTTAATGGCCTGGCCACCTACCCCAAGGGAGCCTTAAGCCTGCCGGTCACTATCGGCACCCCACCCAAAACCGTTACGGTCATAGTGGACTTCATAGTGATTAAAGGTATGATAGCGTACAACGCCATTTTCGGCCGAAAAATTCTCAGCCGAATAAAGGCCGTACCATCTACCTATCACCAAAAAATGAAGTTTCCCACCAAAAATGGGTTGGGGGAAGTCCGAGGTAACCAGGCCACGGCTAGAAGGTGCTACAATATCTCGGTGGAAGCCTCAAGGCCGGACGGGAAGGATAAGGGCCCCAGGGGAGTCGAAGGAAAAACCGTAACCGCCGAGCCCAGTGGCGAATTATTAACGGTATTCCTGAACGACGACCCGGCCCTTGGAGTGAGGATCGGTTCCGACCTACCACCGAAGGAACAGCAGCAATACAAGGAGTTTCTTTCTGGGTACGTCCGGGTCTTCGCTTGGTCCGACGATCAACTCCCTGGTATACCAGAGGAAACTGTGATGCACAAGCTTAACCTCGACGCCACCGTGAGGCCCGTACAGCAGCGGAGGAGGAAGCATGCGCCCGAGAAACAGGCGATCATCAAGGCGCAGGTCACCAAGGGACAAGAGACTGGTCTTTTCAGACCGGTCCTGTACCCAACGTGGCTAGCCAACGTCGTCCTGGTGCCGAAGACCACCGGCAAGTGGCGAATGTGCGTAGACTTCACCGATCTGAACAAGGCCACCCCCAAGGACTGCTATCCGCTGCCGAGCATCGACCAACTGGTTGACTCAACCTCGGGCAACGAGATACTCAGTTTCCTGGATGCCTATTCGGGTTATCATCAGATCCGAATGAGCCCTGAAGATGTCCAGAAGACCGCCTTCATCACCGACTACGGCGTGTACTGCTACACCCGGATGCCTTTCGGATTGAAGAATGCTGGAGCCACATACCAGCGACTGGTCAACCATATATTCGAGGGATAGTTAGGTCAGAACGTCGAGGCCTACATCGACGACATGCTTGTCAAGACCCCGAGGGTCCAAGACCACCTCACCGACCTGGCCGAGACTTTCGGCACCCTCATGAAGTACAGCATGAAGCTCAACCCCGCCAAGTGTGCCTTTGGAGTAAGATCCGGGAAGTTCCTGGGTTTCCTGGTCACTCAGCGAGGGATCGAAGCAAACCCTGACAAGGTCCAGGCCATCCTGGACATGCGCCCGCCCGCGTGCATCAAAGACGTCCAGCGTCTGACGGGGCGTGTTGCCGCTCTCAGTCGTTTCCTGTCCCGTGCGGCCGAACGATGCTTGCCCTTCTTCAAGCTAATGAGGGGGCCTAAAATAGCGTCTGCTACGTTCGTATGGGACGGGGAATGCCAGACAGCGTTCGCCGAGCTCAAAGAGCTCCTAGCTTCACCCCCGGTGCTCTCCAAGCCCGTTGCAGGCGAGGTTTTGCTGCTCTATCTCTCGGCGACGCCATCAACGGTCAGCTCGGTCCTAGTCAGGAATGACTCGGGAGTCGAGAGGCCGGTCTACTACACCAGCAAGGTGCTCGGCGAGGCCGAACGGAGGTACCCCGCAACTGAGAAACTCGTGCTAGCGTTGGTTACCTCCGCAAAGCGCCTCCGACCCTACTTCCAGGGGCATCCCATCACCGTGCTGACCGGCGAGCCACTGAAGAAGATTCTGGCCCACCCCGAGGCCTCGGGGTGACTCGTCAAATGGGCCATCATGCTCGGGACATACGACATCTCGTATCGGCCACGATCAGCTATCAAGGGGCAAGCGCTCGCCGACTTCATCGCCGAGAGCACCGTTCCGGTCGAGGACAGGCCTCCGACAGCAACCGGGCCAACCTGGGAGCTGTTCGTCGATGGATCGTCCAACTCGGTCGGTAGCGGCGCAGGGATCCTCCTAAGGTCCCCCGAAGGAATAGAGTTGTAGTACGCCCTAAAGTTCAACTTCCCGGCGTCCAACAATGCTTCCGAGTACGAGGCCCTTATCTCGGGGGCCCGCATGGCCCGACGGTTGGGGGCTGAGCGAGTCAGGATCCACACCGACTCCCAGCTGGTCGCAAGCCAGGTCAGCGGCGAGTACGAAGCTCGGGAGGCACCTATGATCAAATACCTCCAGTTGGTCCGGAGCCTGGCCCAGCAGTTCGTGGAGTTCGAGGTAGTCCGAATAGCTCGGGAGCAAAACTCTCGGGCGGACGCCCTCTCCCGACCGGCCTCCTCCCTAGACCCGGAAGGTACACGATCGGTCCTCCTAGAAGAGCTAGAGCGCCCGAGCATAAACTCGGAGCTCTTCGCCGTTGACTCGGCCACTCCCGACGACTGGCGCTCCCCCTACCTCTCCTGGCTACGAGACTCCCAGGAACCCTCCGACTCTCGAGAAGCCCGCCGGATGAAGTACCAAGCTCGGCGCTTCGTCATCCTCGACAGCGCCCTCTACCGAAGATCGTTCTCCGGGCCCCTTCTGAAGTGCCTCGGCCCCGACGAAGCGAGCCAAGCTATTGAGGAGATTCATCAAGGCCTGTGCGGAGCACATTCAGGAGGTCGGTCGCTGGCCAGAATCCTGCTAAGGCAAGGATACTGGTGGCCGACCCTCCAGCGCGACTGCACGGCTTACGTACAACATTGCGACCGTTGCCAGCGGTTCGACCATTTGGTCCACCAGCCGGCCACGGAACTTGTCACCCTTACCGAGCCCTACCCTTTCGCTCCGTGGGGGATCGACATCCTTGGGCCATTCCCAACGGCTCAATCCCAGAAGAAGTTCATCATCGTCGCCATCGACTACTTCACCAAGTGGATCGAGGCTGAAGCAACAGCGAGGATCACCGAGACAGTCGTCTGGGGTTTCGTATGGAAATCGATCATTTGTCGCTTTGGCGTCCCCCGAGTGATAGTGAGCGATAACGGGCGGAAATTCGACTCTCGATACTTCCGAGATAGATGCGTCGACCTAAATATCTGCAACCACTTCACTTCGGTCGCCCACCCTCAGGCCAACGGGCTGGTTGAAAATGCCAACAAGACAATCTTGAAAGGCATAAAAACTAGACTCGGCAAGGCTAAGGGCAGCTGGCTCGAGGAACTGCCTAGCGTACTATGGTCGCACCGAACGACCCCCAGAACGGCAACCGGTGAGACCCCTTTTCAACTGGTATATGGCACCGAAGCCGTCGTTCCATTGGAAATCGCCAATCCGTCTCTCCGAGTGATCAGCTTTGTGCCCGAGGCGAACGAGCAGAAGCTGCTCGAGAACCTCGACCTGGCAGACGAACTCCGAGAGATCGCGAACGTCCGAGCTACGGAGTACCAGCGCCGCCTCACTCGGTACTACAACGCCAGGGTCCGAGGCAGACAATTCCGACCAGGGGACTTCGTCCTCAGAAAGGCAGAAGCCTCTCGATCACTAGAGGCGGCGGGCAAGCTATCCCCCAACTGGGAAGGCCCCTACCGAGCGATCGAGACGCTCGGGAAAGGTGCGTACAGGTTAGCCACAATGGAAGGGGAACCCATTCCCCGGACATGGAACGCAACCACACTACGCAGATTTTATTTCTGAATACTGTATCAACAAATTGGGTAAAATAAACCCCCTTATCTTTCGCATTCATTCAAGATAACTGTTGGTACATCAGAAAGGCAACTGCCAATACATTACATAACAAAAAGCGAAAATCCATCTGGCACCGCAGCAAACGGCCATCGCCCGGTCGACCCGGTCTTGAGCTTCTCGCATCCAGCCACTGACTCTGCCTCGCGTAGAAACTGGCTCGGACAAGAGATGGTCGACCCAATTGGCTCGGGTGGTCCGTGACAAAGGTGACAGAGGGACGGCAAGGAGAAGGCCACCTTTCACGCAAAGAAGGCTACCTTCCAAGTTGGCAACAACCTGGAAAAAGGGCCCGCCGTGAAGGTCCCCTTTCTTCCAAACTGCCAACTCTTTGGAGGCGAATAGAAAGCCAGCAGCCCCCGAAGAGTGAAAGAAATGAAGAACAAAAGAGAGAGAAAGAGGTAGCGCACGGGGGTAAGGAAGGGACTGGAGCCGCCTCCTCCCCTCCCACGGAGGGGAATGGCGGCCGGCATCCCTAACTCCCCCATCCGCCCTCCATCTCGGCGTCCGCCCGGAAGCCTCGCCAGAGCCAAGAGGAGGAAAACGGTGTGCCCCCGCACGTCGAAGCCCTCTCCCGATCCGCGCGGCGACCGTCGGACCCGCCTCATGCACGCGCGGCGACCGTGGGACCCGACCGATATTCCAGGACATCTGGAACCGGCCGCTCCCCGTCGTCTGCAGCATCACCTTCTGAAGGGTCCTCCATGTTCCGATCGCGGTGGCGCAACGCAAAGCGAAGACGAGGGAATAAGAGCAGACCGCCGGCGAAAGTCCTAAGTGTTAAGAGAGAAGGAGCGCCCTTCGGTCCTTTTTATAGGCCAAGGGAGGCCACGCGCCTTAAAAGACTCCCCCCTCGAAAACATGCTACAGGACCTCCCTGGAAGGTCACCTCGAAATCCCTGCCCCCCGCCCTAGCGGGATTCGCGAAGCACCTCGCCTTTCAAAGCATGGTAATACGGAAGGACGCCCGCCAGAAGTCTCCCGAATCGACATGCGAAAACGGCGCAAAAAATATCGGCACTTTCCAACTGCCACGATACGCCAACCAAATCACAGCAAAGATAGCGATCAAATAAAGTAAGTTATTTATTGCCTCCCATAAAAGCCTCTTACAGCAAGGAAGACGGACAAAAAGGGAAAGGGGCAAAATAAAGTTACATCAGGCCTCGGGCCCACTTTGAAGCTCGGGAACCGCAGTAGGGGACGCGTCACCCCCGGTACCCTCGGCGACGGCCGGCCCGGACACTGACCTCGCCTGTGCGAGAACTGTCCCGGTCGCGAGCCCTCCCGAGGCCTCCGGAGCTGGTGACCCCGCAGGGGGCGACTCCTCCGGTGCCTCCCCGGCCGAAGATGAGGAGCTGGAATCTGACTCGTCCGAGTCATAACGCTGGCCGTAAGGAAAGTCACCTCCGGCCAGGTGCTCATTAGCATAGTTCATCGCTCGGCGATAGCCCTGCTTGAACCCCTTTCGAGCACCCCGGCGGAGAGCTACCTCGTAGTAGGGTAGGGCGGCTGCAATCAGGTCGGCCGAGTAAGCTTCCGAGCCTTTATAGCGCTCGATCGCCTCCGCCTCGACCTGCCCGTCCCGAGCCCGCTCCGCCTCGGCCGCACGCTCTTCCGCTCTCACCAGACACTCCTCCAGCTCGGTCATCTTCCGCTTGGCCTCGGTCATCCGACCCTCCGCCCGATCGTGCAGCTCGCCGCGCTCAAGCTCCCAGAGGCCATCCAGCTCGATGTGGCGTTGACGCTCGTCTTCTAGACGTTTGCTCTTCCTCTCGAGCGACTCTTGGGCCCTTGTCAGCTGCTCGGCCAGTACCTCGGCCTCCCGTCGGCTCGACCGCGCCAACTCCCTGAGAGCAAGGAACTCCCGCCGGAGCCCCTCGTGCTTCCCCTCGAGCCGAGCTAGTTTCCTCTCGCATCCACCGAGGGTCCAGGCGAGCGTCGACCGCTCCGCCTCCGTCCGGGCGTGCGCCTCTGCCATCACGGCCGCTGTCCGAGCTATAACAAGGCCGCCCTCCATCAGGATGTCAAGGACCCCGGCAGGAGTGCTGCGCTTTTCTCCGCCCCTCGTCCTATCGGCGATCGACCAGCAGATCCGGTACAGATCACCCGAGACACCAAGCCTGACCAGAGCTTCCGGCAAAGGGGGCCGCTCCACCCTGGGCGCCCCGTCAGAAGGCCCTGTTGTGGCGGCAAAACTAACCACCCCGCGCACCCCGGTCGGTTGGGGTTGCAACGCCTCCCCGGGCGAACCCCCACCCTCGACCGGCGCCGCGGGATCAACGGCACCAGAAACTGCCGGCACTTGGGGTTGCGACACACCCCCATCTGCACCGACCGAACTCTCGGTCCCAGCGCCGACCACGCCGGCATCGGCCCCTTCTGTCCCTACAGAGGGGAGAGCCGACCCATCACCTCCCTCTGCGGGGCCCCTGGTCTCCTCGGCCCCCTATCGCTCGGTCGATGGGAGAGCCAGCCCAGAAGGGTCGGCCCCATCCTGCCCCCGAGAGGGGAGCGCCGCCGAGCCAGAGTCGCCCCCGACGGCGGTAGGAAGACCGGCTTTCCTGGCCCTCTTCCTGGCCTTCGCGGCCTCCCGCAATTTCCCCACCAGGGGATCCTTGCGCTTCAGGCCGGTCGATCGAGAAGTCCCCTCGGGGGCCGCCCCCTTGCCCTTATCTCGGGCATAAGCGCGACCCACCGAGACATCAGGCTCGTCGGCTGCCGAGTCCTCTCCCAGATCGATGACCTCGGCCGCCTCCTCCAGAGGCTCCCGCCTCACGTCTGCAACAAGAAGAAGCCCCGGTCAGGAGGAGAAAAAAAAGGGTTACCACCCCAGAAGAAGAACCTCAAAGAACCGTACCTGACACCGTCAACCGCGGGAGAAGACACCGTTCGATGTTCTCCGGTGTCACCAGCTCCTCGGTCGATTGGCGATTCTCCAACAGACGGGCAGCCTGCTGCTCCACGTGGGGAGGAAACTCCTCCTGGCGAGGGGGCAGATTCGGATGAAAATTGGGCAAGGTCCGGCATCTCCAGATCTCGTCCGTCGCCATCGCCTTCACCCAGAAGAACTGAGTCTTCCACCCCTTGTGCGAGGAGTCCTTCGCCGCAAGCGAGATGCAGCTCCTATTCCTCTGCGCCTGGATGAAGTAAAAACCTTTTCCCGCCGATGGATGCGCCTTCAGCTCAAAGAAGAAGTAGAAAAGGTCCAGAGACGGGAAGATGCCGCGCTGGTGGCACAAAATCCCGAACGCCGAAAGAAGAAGATAGGAGTTGGCCACCAACTGGATAGGCGCCAACCGGAAAAAAGTGAGCAGCTGTAGCACGAAAGGATCGAAAGGAAGCCGAAATCCACTCTTCCAGGCCAAGAGGAAGGTGCAAATGTGCCCATTGCGGTCGTCCAGACTCGTCTAGTACGGAGTGGCGGCAGCAAAGCTATAGCGGAGAGGCAGACGGAAACGATGCTCCAGCCTCCGCACCTCCGCTTCTCCCAACTCGCTACAGTTGGGGACGGGATCGCGCCTCACGGGCACAAGCTCCGGACTCTGATCCGCCATCGGATCGGGAGAAGACCCCTCGTACGAGCTTGAAGACTCAGGGGGAGAAGGAAGCTGCCGAACCGCCTCCCCGGTTATCCTCGCCAACTCTTCAAACGCCGCCGCAAGGCTCCGCGTCTCCGCTGTGCTCTCACGGTGCATCAAGAAGCAAGGAAAGCCTAAAACCCTGGAAGCCTAGAATGATGAACAGCGCCCCCTATAAACCCCTGAGGGTGGCGGCGCGCCGTTCCGTGCTCCGAGAAAAAGGGGGGGCCCTTCGTTTCAAATCCGTCAGGATCATCATTACGGGTCTCGGCAACCGCTATAAGCGGCCACATAACGCCAACGGAATTCCACCCACCTGAGCCACGCCGGTCCAAAGCCTCGAAAAACTACTCATCCGAGCCTCCTTTGGCTCGGGAGTAGGAGGGGGACAAGTGGAGAGGGGGATTTCCGCAGCCCACCACCAAGGCGGCCCAACAAGGCCTACAAGGTCCAACCGGGCGAGCCCCACCCAAGTGATAGCCCACAGGGCCCACTTTGGGAGAAAAGCCCAATAAATAAAGACTCGAGGAACCAACTCTCCCCGGCGGCCTTCTAGGCTCGGAGGGCCCGAGACAACGGTCAGGTCGGATGGAAGGTCCGGTCTAAAGCCCACTCTCCGACCGGGAGAAAGAGGCTCCAGCCGACCTATCCGACCCCACCTTCGCCGGGCCATGCCTATCGCTCGGACACGAGCTAGCATCCCCGTAGCTCGGTGAGACCGCTTGTTTACCTGCAGGTGCGGCCGTTCAGAGTCCTCCGGCAGCGGGAGAGTCATGGGAGCTGCCGAACTCAAAGGGGATAACGCCCCCACGATCCGGCCATGAAAGCCCCCGATGAAGACGTAACTCCCGCCGGGAAGCCCTCAGCTCACCGGACTCTTAAAAGGCGATGCACTATTTAAGTAAGGGAGACCCTCCGGAAGATGGTAAGATGAACTAGCCCTTCACATACCCTAAGCTCCTGGGCACGATTCGCTTCACCCTTGGTGGAGAGGATTCTCGCGCATCAGCTCTCTCCTCCCCTTATTATCGCTTCCACCATCGCTCTACTGACTTAGCCATCGGAGGGTTTTCCCCCAGGGAGATCCCCTGGGCCCTCTGATACGTTTCCCTTCTCTTGCAGATTCATCTTCTGGTGATCCACAGCCCGCTCAGGACCCAGCGCGAGATTCCGCCTCTTCACTTACATATGCCATTGAGGATAATGCCATTCAAGTTGGGGAGGAGAGAAAATTTTCATGACACATATGGTACAACCTGACAAGAGTTCTTGCATAATATCATGCATATCATTGTCCTGCATTTATGCATAAAAATGAAAAGATAAAATCTCCGACTAAGTTTTCTTGATTCATGCTCGAATTGAGAGTAATTCTGGAATAGGAAAGACTGGGGAAAATGATGATGAAAATTTTATTCGATCTAGCAATGGAAAATTGATTTA
Organism: Amorphophallus konjac; assembly: GCA_022559845.1. Classification (NCBI taxonomy): domain Eukaryota; kingdom Viridiplantae; phylum Streptophyta; class Magnoliopsida; order Alismatales; family Araceae; genus Amorphophallus; species Amorphophallus konjac. The sequence continues at coordinate 322,634,889 of CM040122.1, read as the reverse complement.
AGAATCTCTTTCAATGTAATACCCCAAATTTTCTTTTAAAATATGTTAGAATTTTTTAGAATTATTTAGATTTTTTGAATTTTCAAAAAGATTAAATAGATTTAATAAAGGCAAAATGGGTATTAAAAGAATTAAGAAATTGTTAATTAAAATTAAAAAGGCCTTACTTTAATTAATGGACCAGGCCCATTTAAATAGGCCCACATGACCTAAAAAGGCCTAGCCCATATTCTAGAAGTATCATTTTTGGATTTTTAAAGGATAAATAGGATAATAATAGGGATAAATATCAAAAGAGTTTGAAATAAATCAAATTCGGCGCTAAAGGATAGAAACGGCCTATCGAGAGATCGCTTGAGGCAAAAAATGGTCTATACGAGGCCGCAAAGCTCTTCAGATTCTGTGAATGGAAGAAGGTATGAAAAGATGGGAACTTTGGCATCCTAATCACCCAGGATTGACGATATCCCATAGTTAGAAGAGTCTAGAATGCTAGATGATCGAATTGAAACCCTAATTAGGATTCTAGGTTTGTTCTAATCTTTAAAACCTAGCTAACCTTATAAATAGATCTCAAGTTTCACATGAGCGACCCTTACGTTTGGCTCGCGTGGAACTAAGGTAAGGAAGCATTATCTGAGATAGGTTCTTTAGAAGATTTGGTTCATAATACTGAGATCTAACTGCCCTCAAAATTTCATTCTAGGAGATCAAGCCCACAAGGAGTTAGAGGCCTGCAAAGATGCTGGTTCAGTGTAAGTGACCCAGGAACTTGTGCGAAGGGCCCAGGAAGATCAACAGATTAGAAGTCCTAAACGAGGTAATTAGATAGGGGTTCTTTAGAGTTATTTGTTCCTATTAGTACCCTCTACTTACCCTCTAAAATTCGTTGTCATAGGTGAAGAGAATCAGAAGTTAGAAGGCCACGAAGTTGCTGCTTCGATTCAAAATGAGCAGAAACTAGGGTTGATTTCCAACCCTAAATTAAAAGTCTAAAGCCCAGATCAGAGGTAGGTTATCTCATGAACAGCTTAAACATGATATTAGGAGTAAAAGTCTTCAATTTTCAGTCGTTTTCATGCATTGTACATGGAGTATTTTGTGTTTTATTAAGACTGCGCAGTTAGTTCATTTACCATGCATGAACCTAGCCTTATTGAGATAAAAATAGAAAATTCTTATCTATTTCACGTCAACCCATACATATCCATAGTTTAAGTCATTCTATCATGTCTTAGAAGCATGTTTTTAATTGTTTACTATGTACCTATCTGCCCTAGATTAGCATGTATTTCAGTTTTAATGTTGTTTACAGCAGATAGGAAGAAACGGTCTTCCTGAGACCGCCTGAGTCACTTAGCGGCCCTACGATAGACCGCTAGGTCCGATAAAATGATCCATAAGCGACCGCTTTTGTCTTCTAAGTTCTATAATTATGTTAACTTGAAACATAATGCAGAGTAGCCTTATTTATCTTATGATAAGCCTAGATAATTAGGTTTTATTCCTATTTTAAGTGCTACATTTGTAAATTTTGGTTGTATTGGTGGGTTATTCTAGTAGATTGCAGGTTTCACATATGCATGGAAATTATTTTATGTTATGTTAATTTTATGCCAAAACTTATACTTTTTTATTAATAAATATAATTTTCATGGACTTCACTAGTTTTGATCGTTGTTTTATCACGATCTCTTCTTATCTATGAGTCATTTTCTTAAGTACGTGGCACGTATTCCGATACAATGTCATTAGACACACTTTGCACTTATAGGCACACTCTCTTAGACTTATGAATCTCTCCGCCGGATATTCCTTCTATCGGACTAGGGGATTATGTTTCAAGGCCTCCGTAAGGCTCCGCGAGCCTGGGATTCCCACTAGGACGCCGAGCTGGTTGTACCCTCAAAACCCAATTTTCTAGAAAGCACTTTACCGGGGTTTTGTGAGTTCTGGACCCTAGCGGCCTTCTCGACAACCGCCAGAGGAACCTAGCGGCCTTTCACTTGACCGCTAAGGACGCCTAGCTACCCTGCCTAGACCGCATGGTTCTCGTTCATTCATTTCATTAACTCAGTTACTAAACGGTCTTGACTCGACTGCATGTCTCCATGAAACAGTCTGGATCTGACCGCTTTCGTGTAAAAATGGTCCAGTAAATGACAACAAGGTCCCTGATCCTGTCTGAACCGAGGTTTGACCTTTGGGTTGGGTTTTGCAAGTTCCTAGATGGTCTGATGATTGCTTGGAACTTAACACTTGTCAAATAAGATATTAATAACTATGGAAAGTAAAGAATGTGTCGTTATGCTGCCGACTTACTGCCGTGGCATGACCTTGCTTTAAGTCATTTTTGGACTCCCATATTCTTATTTGATGCATTCTTACCTTGATATTGTATCATGAAACTATCATTGAACTTGTTACATTATTGGCAGTACTTTATTGGTATATCTCGTAGAAGTAGCTGGATTTATAACTTGAAGATGCAAGACCGGGCATGGATTATGTCCAAGGGCTCCATACTAGCCCCCACGGCCGATGGTAAGAAACGTGCTATAAATCATGGGGTACGATGATACTGGCGTCGTATTGCGCTGGGAGTACTTTCTCTTATAAATGAGTGAAATTCACGAGGCTCCTTATGAAAATTACATACTTGTTAAATGACAATCTAGTACATAGCCTTTATGAAGTTGCGTAAGTACTTTCTAGTTACATGCTCGTACATTCTTGTTCGTGAAAGGCTAACTTACATCTACATGATTAAATCTTACTTGTTCATATACTCGATCATGTCTACTTGCTCAGATATATCATGATTCTATATTCTTGGATGTTTTGGCTATGCCGTATGATTTACCTCATTCTCATTTTTCTATCTTAACTCTAGAACTAAAACATTAATATCTTAAATATTACCTTTATGTTGATACGAAGATACCTACTGGGCAAGTGTGCTCATACATATTTTCTATTCTTTTCAGGAAATACTAGTGGATCAGATTCGGATTATGCTAGTAGCGGGTCCGAGAGCGATTGATGATCTATTTGAACGAGAGAAGCCATAATTATCTAGTGTCTAGTGAAATTATATTGTAATTTTCTATTTTCTTGAGTCAAAAGATGTAAGGATGTTAAAAGTCATAATCTTATGTACATTTGGGTCATTATTATGAATAAAATAGATTTTTGGATTAATTATTTGTGTAATTACTTTTATGTGATTGCCTTGCGCTCTGATTACTTGCTTGCGAAAGACTTACCATGCCGACTGTTCGTGTTCTCGAAATTCCTTCCGCTCTAATAGAAGCTCCGGACGTGACATTCAAGTTCATTAGCACTTTAGAAAAAAAAATATCACTCTACACACTAATGAAACATGCGAGACAAGCCTTCTGTTACTTTGGGTATGATGTCTGATACTCTGCACTTCTTAAAGAAGAGATATTTTTGGAAAAACTTTCTGTCAAGTTATCGATCAAATAGGTGCAAAAGTACAGTGCAAAAAAAAAGAAAAAAAGAGAGAAAAAAAGACATCATGAAAAATGTCCCTGATCCGAGTAACCGAGCCTGCTTCTCCTAAGGCAAGAGTTGAGGTTCGCGTCAAACAGTGAAGGGTTGTGCAACATCATGTGTGTGAAAAAAAAATCCCAAAAGGGACAAAAAAAAAGGCAGACAAAAAGATAGTGTGCTTAATGCTCTAAGTTGGGAGGTGCAGAGTTGAAAGACGCCTATTTTGGAATAGCAAATGGGGGATGCAATTATCTTCGCTATGGATTAGTATTACACATGCGCAAGTGCTACTGAGATTTCGGATGCATTCTTAGTCATGTACCTTAATTTCTAATCTACGGGTAATGCGCATTAATGCTTCCTGATTCCTAATCCTTAGTTGATTCTATAAAGGAAGAGCTGGATATGAAGGTATGAACTTTGCAAACTCTTGTTGGTCCAGAATTTTAATTTAATTACATTACTAAGGGACTAGCAATGAGTAAGTTGGGGGTGTGATAAGTGTCACATTTCATTTCATAATTTGCATCACAAATATCATCTTTGGGCATTAAAAGAATAAAGTTTTACAATTTAGGTAATTAACTTTATTCTCACAAATAAATTGAGTTCACATGAAATTATCCAAATTTGGAAGTCATAATGACTATGTGAGATATGAACTTGCATAAAGGATAAATTGCATAACCTATTTTTTTATTTACAATAGAATTTTATTATTTCAGGAATGGGCGACCAAAGGCCAGACGCCAATTAATGAATGCCCTTGTGAAAAGATGCAAATTCCAAGAAACAGCGGTGTGATGACCGACGCCAATTCCTAACCCGTTTGTAGAAGAAAAGAATCAGCGACCAGTGTTGTGTCGCCATTTAAATGAGCGCCTATTTGGAAGGGCGCCATTTCAATAATCTACGACCGTCCAAAGAGGCACCCATTCATTGTACGAAATAGAAAGAAAATGGGCTAAAAATATGGAAAAATGAATTAGCCCCCGTCTACAAAGTCGCCAAATCTTTTACACGTAAAGTAAGAAAAATGATAAAATAATATAATAAATAAACAATGGCTGGAGCATGGACGCCAATTATAATTGGCGGCCAGACACAAGACGCCATTTTTGGATATAGTGGCCACTACAGTGGACGCCATTTATAGTCAGAAGCTAAAACGGAACCGAACCGCTCCAAACATGATTATCTTTCCATATTTCATGCAAGATGGACTCTTTTGATGGCTAGAGACTCAGTTTGAACGGGATTTTAAAGGAAAGTGGATTTGGACTTGATCTCCAAGGCCTTGTAGGATTGGAAGTCCCTGTACATTATAAAAAGTCACCCGGGAGTATCAAATCGGGGGATCTTAGCCTTTTTCTTCTCTTTCTATTCTTCTTTTCATTCTGTTGTCTTCATAAAAGTTGTTCGTTTTTAAAAGTTCTACAATTTTTTTTTCTTCCTCTTCCTCTAATTCCACTTTGTTTTCAAGTTATAGCTTAATTTTTTAAAGTTCAATTTTTACGTTTTTTCATACCTACGTTTTTCTCTGTTCTTCGTCCTTTTACATACTTTTATATTCTTCTTTTCAGTTTACTCTTTTCATAAAAGTTTTTCATTTTTCAAAGATATAGATTTCTTCTTCTTCCTCTTCCTCCAATTTTATCTCGTTTTCAAGTTATTTCTTACTTTTTAAAGTTCAGTTTTTAGCATTTTACTATTCATCTGCCACTGTTGTTTCCTCTTTTTCTCCATTTTCTGATCGTTTTCTCCCTCTACACTCTTCATCCAAGTTCTTCCCCTCTTCAAGATCTCCAACTTCTTCTTCTTTTACATCTTCTAATTCTCCTGCATATTAAAGCTATTTTAATTCTCTTCTTGCTCTATTGTTACTTGATTTTTATTCTTTTATTGTGTTTTCCTCTCTCCACCATAAACCTCTCAACCACCCTTCTCTCTATGTTCTCTCTTATTTAAACACACACACAGCACACATGTTTTGATTTTAATCTTCCTCCTCTCTTCCTCTATCTCTCTCTCATCTATATTCATCTCAATTCCCAAGGCGGAAGTTCTTCTTCGGTGTTCTTAAGGCGGCGTTCATCTCTAAGGCGGGAACGATCACTTCCAAGGCTTGGCAAGGCAATTGGGTGGCATCACTCTTCCACTATCTTGGCTTTTAATTCTTCCCTTTTTCTTTTACTTTCATGCAAGTTCTAATTTTTATTTTCATAGACTTGTAATTATTCCCTTAGTAATAAAAGTCAACTTTTGTAATTGTTACTCTTTTCTCTCTTTCTATCTCTTCCAATCTTCTCTTCTCAACCCTCCTATATTCTTTAGGTAGATTCAATTTCAAACAATTTCCTTTCATGCAATATTAAATTTTATTTTCAAAACTCACTCAAAAATTTGGCTTTTCAAAACATAAGAGTTTTGCAACTTGCTTAAAAGAAAACTTTTCTTCTCCGTGAGATCGACCCGTAGTCATCACTCTACTTTGATTTAAAATCTTTTTAGTGAGTGGGTGCGGTTAAATATTTTGAAATTGAGCACGACATTATTTTTCAACGACTAGTGTTTGTATAACCATCAAGCCCCATTCTCTTTTTTTATTATTATTTCTAACTTGCCTGGGATAAGACCTAGCATTCAAACACGAGGAAGGGACTCGTCCATGAGAGATCCCTATCAATGGCAGGAAACGCAAAGCCGTTCCCTATCAAAGTATCTATTCATTGACGCAGGGATAATGTCAATGCAAAGGACAAAAGGTTTGAGCATTGATTCAGACGGAAGGTCTAGATCAACGAAGTTATATGTATAGCGGTTTAAGCATGGAGCCGTTCACCGAAAAGTGGATGTTTGTTGGCATGGGGTTAATGTCAATGCAAGGGATGAAGGTTTAAGCATCGATCTAGGCGGAAGGTCTAGATCGACAAAAGTGTATGTATAGTGGCTTAGGCATGGAGCCGTTCACCGGAAGGTGGATGTTCGTTGACATGGGGTTAATGTCAAAGCAAGGGATGATGGTTTAAACATCGACCCAGATGGAAGGTCTAGATCGACGGAAGTGTATGTATAGCGGCTTAGGCATGGAACCGTTCGCTGGAGAGTAGATGTTCGTTGGCATGGGGTTAATGTGAATGCAAGGGATGAAGGTTTAAGCATCGACCCAGACGGAAGGTCTAGATCGACGGAAGTGTATGTATAGCAGCTTAGGCATGGAGCCGTTTGTCGGAGAGTAGATGCTCGTTGACCTGGGGTTAATGTCAATGCAAGGGATGAAGGTTTAAGCATTGACTTAGATGAAAAGTCTAGATCGACAGAAGTGTATGTACAGCGGCTTAGGCATGAAACCATTCACCGGAGAATAGATGTTTGTTGCAGGGACAGTTGGGGTAGAGCAGGGCTAAAACCCTGGTTTGGCTTCAAAAGTTCATTTAACCATTCGTCACCCCGTCCAACGGGGGTGGTGGCACATGATACACCTTCAGGTGTCTTCCATTGAGGGGTGGGAACTGTACCTCTCCTCGGTGGTTGACCACGATATAGGCACCTCCCTCATATACCCGCTGGATCACATATGGACCCAACCAGTTTTCAATGAGCTTGCCTTTAGGGTTGGAGGCCATGACCTCCTTTTTCTTCACCATCACAAGGTCCCCTTTCTTGAATTCTCGCCCTTTGACGAACTTGTTGAAGGCACAAGCCATTCACGCTTGATATACATGTATATTTTGTTGTGCTCGAAGACGCCTCCCTTCTAGGTCGGACAGCTCTTCCAGTCTTCTTTCAATGTTTGTTTGTTCATCACATACCAGGCCGTGTTGAATGGTGACCCTTAATGATGGCACTTCAAGCTCAATGGGGACCACAACCTCGCACCCATATACGAGGGAGAAAGGTGAGAAACCTGTAGGGGTCTTGTAGACGGTCCGATATGCCCATAAATCTTTGTACATCTTTTTCTCCCAGTCTTTCTTGTGGGAGCTGACTATTTTAGACAGAAGGGTGCATAGGGTTTTATTGAAAGCTTCTGCCAGCCCATTAGCCTGTGGGTTGTGGGGGGTGGAGGTCCTCCGATCAATCTTGTATTTATCAGATAGTCGGTAGATCTTTTGATTCTTGAAGTGACTACCGTTGTTAGATATAATTCGGCTGGGAACACCAAACCAGAATATAATATTCTGTTTAATAAATCTTGTAACCAGCTCCCCTGTCACTTCTCTGAGTGCTACGGCTTCTGCCCATCTGGAGAAATAATCTATTACTGCCCGGATATATTTACACCCAGCGGAAGAAGTTAGAAGGGGGCCGACCACAACGGTTCTCCATTGTGCAAATGGCCAGCTTGAAATTGTTGGATGTAGCGGCACTTGGGGCCTCCTAGGCACGGTAACGTGCTCTTGACATTTCTGACATGACTTCACAAACTTGCAACAATCATCAAACATAGTGTGCCAATAGTAACCCAACTTTTTGATTTAAATTTTCATTTTCGGCCCAGCTCGGTGTGCCCCGGCCGTTCCGACATGCACTTCTCGCATCACTCGCCAAGCCTCCTTGGTGGACAAGTAGCGGAGCAAGATTTTTCTGCGGGCATCAGCCATAATTCGGAACAATGTTCCGCTTCTGTGCTCGTAAGAGTCCTTAGTTCTAAGTAGCTTCATCCTTTGCTCTCATTCTTTGGCTAGTTGCTGGTGCTTGAACCACTCTAGGAGAGGCTCTCTCCAGTCAGATATGTAAGTTTCTTAGGTCGTAACAACCTCATATTCATCCAGCTGTGTATCCAGCATGCTAGGGACCTGTCGTTAGTTAATCATTACGATATTGATAGTCTCATCTAGTGGGACTGGTAAAGAGTTGGCAAGCTTTGCCAGGGCATCAACCTAGGCATTTTGCCCTCGACTCACATGATTGAGCTCAATGAGGTAGAAATTTGCCATAAGGCGCAGTGCTTTTTGATGATAAGGGACGAGCTCTGGCTTTTGGACATCGAACTCCCCTTGTGTTTGCTTGACAACCAACATGGAATCGCCAAACACTTGCAGCATCTGGATCTCCATATTGAGAGCAACCTAGAGGTCGACTATCAGTGCTTCATATTTGGCTTCATTGTTGGTACATTGCTTGTCTATCGAACAGGAGGTATGTAGCACCTCCCCTTCAGGTAACTTCAAGACGATGCCTACCCTTGCCCTGACATTGATTTGGCCGGCTGAGGATATCTCGGTTCTCGATGCCCCGTAAAAGTATAGCTCCCATATCATCTGTTGGGTTTGATGCGCCTCTAGGATCTCATCATCGGGAAGCTCTATTTTTAGAGGAGAATTTTCAGGGACTAGATGCGCAGTAAAGAAGTCTGCAACAGCTTGTCCCTTGATGGCCTTCTACAGCACCTAGGAGATATCGAACTCCATGAAAATCACCACCCATTTGCGTAAGCGGCCTTTGAGCGCCGGTTGGGATAGTATGTACTTCAGCGGATCTGCCTTGGATATTAATTTTATTTCATGCGACAACATGTAGTGCCAAAGCTTTTTAACTGCGAAGACCCAGGCTAAGCAGACTTTCTCAATAAAAGTGTATCTTTCCTCGGTTCTCACTAACCTTCGGTTGAGAGAATATAGCGCTTGTTCTTTTCCTTCTTCATTATTCTGGGCCAACATTGCCCCCAAGGAACAGCCTGTAGCTGCTATGTATAGAATCAACGGCCGCCCTTTCACCGGTGCGCCGGGCACAGGAGGAGTCTTGAGATAATCTTTCAGCCTATTAAAGGCCGCTTGGCATTCGTCATCCCAGTATAAGGGTACATCTTTCATCATCAATTTATGAAAGGGGTGACATCGACCCGACAAATTGGATATAAACCGGCGGATGTAAGCCAGCCGGCCCTACAATGATCTCAGCTCGGTGAGGCTCCTTGGTGGAGGAAGCTCTTGTATTGCTTTTATTTTATCTGTGTGTATTTCAATTTCTCTATGTCTGATAATGAATTCGAGGAATTTGCCACTAGACACCCCAAAGGCACACTTGTGGACATCAAAAAAAATACAGAGAAGAAAGGGGCAACCCACTTATCAAATGGGCCAAGTTATCTGAAAAGGCCCAAATATGAAAGAAACCCAATTGAAATAAAAGAAGGAAAGTTGGGCCAACGAGATGGGCTACACGAGAAAGGGGCAAGGGACCAATATGAGAAGGGTGAAGGAGGAAATTTTGTTTAAAAAAGAAAGAAATGAGAAAAGATATTATAACAAAAAAAACCCCACGAAGCTGCCTTTTCCTTCTCCTTCACGGAAGATGGCCGCTCGCGACCTCCTCCTTGCCTCGTTGTCCGGTGGAAGAACGGCGGAGGCTCACGCCCTTGACTGCCAGGTCAGGACAAGAACCGGCGAGCAACATCAGCATCCGACAGACCCAACAGCTTCGAGAGTCACCTTCCCCAAGGGCATCGGCGCGTAGCTTCTTCCGGCAAGGTGTCCGCTCGTCAACGATCGAGGAGGACGCACGGCCCCTCCCACAAACGGAAAACTATCTCCCTTCGTTCCCTGCAATGCCGGCTGCAGCAGCAGCGAGCCAATGGCAAGCAAGGAGGGCCGCGGCAGAAGAAACAAGGAGAAGAGAGCTGTGCAGCAGCAGTGGGAGGAGCGTCGGAGGCGATTGGCCAAGGCAGCGTCCGCAGCATCAAAGAGGAGATATCATGGCAGCATCTCCAAGGGAGAGAGTCCAGGATTCCCTATAAAAAGCCCCATGCGGTGAAGAACAAGCCCCCCCCGGTTGGCTAAAAAAAAGGGAGGTTAGATACCAGAAATGCTGTATAACCACCTCTATCTCCATTTATTTTAATTATTTCAGAAGTCCTGGAAAAAGGAAGGGAGGCGAGAGTGTGGGAGAGATTGTAAGTGGGTGGGTATATGTTCCTAGTTTTTCTTCCTTTCATTCGGTGGTTCTTCTGGTTCATCTCCCGAATGTAGCTCCCTTGAAGAATAAAATTTGGGGTTCTGGTCTTCGATGTGTTTGCATAAATGTGTTATCCAATTATTTTACTGTATGCATATGAATGTTGCGTATGTGTATACATAATGGCTGATGCCCCTTTCTATTTTTTTTTTCTCATTTCTTCCTTCAGTTCATTTTATCTGCCCACCCTCTTGGGCTTTCTTCTAAGACGATGCCTGTTGATATGGTAGGAATATATATATATATATATATATATATATATATATATATATATCTTCGGAGGTATGATCTCCATGTATGCTGGCTGTAGCCTGTAGGTCTCTATCTTTTAGTGTGAGTATGTGTAAATATGGTACAAATGTGCATATCTTCTATCTCATCTGATCTCACTCTCCCTGCGAATCTATGAACCGTGCAATGATCTATTTGATCTCTTTCTTTATTTACATCCTCTAAATCCCACCTCGGTGTTTGGCTGGCTCCCCACCACCATTGACACCAAAGGGATGAGGCACATGGGATGCGTCCCGAGTCGAGTCTCCTCATAAATCTTTTCTCTTGCCCCTTGAATTTCTGACCACTCTTGGATCCCCGGGGGCCTCATCCCTCTTATGATATGGACCCCGGGAACTCCCTTGAACGAGTAAATATGGATGGTTTATGCTTCGGCAAAAGATCTTCAAGACCACACTTCGGAAACGGAATTGTGGCATCCCTGGTCGATTGGATCCCTAGTAGGCTCGCCCTCGGGGCTCCTCTATAGTCGGCTCGGGTTTACGGGGTTGTTGCCTTCGGGTGCATCCTTTGTGTTTCGGGGTCACCTCGGAGTCCTCTCCGTGGATGGTGTCCCCCATTTATCCCCCAAACGTCTTGGGTTAAGGGGAGGTGTTGTCCGATTTTTGCCGGGTGAATCGAAGTAATAACAACATCAAAACAAAAAAATAATAATAATGCAGAATGCATGAACAAACAACCATCAGACCCCTTACCTTGCCAAATGAGAAATACTTCAGAAAGTGATTCATTGTCTGATGATATTATAACAAGAGAGGATTACAGAATACCAGTGACAGCAATCTCAGTTCAGAGAATCCAAGAAGCAGCATGCATGACATGTTGACTGTCGATGATGCAACAGATAATGGCAAATCTGCATATATGATGTCTGTTGGCAATTCAGGTACATTGGCTATGTATGCACTTGGAGTGGCAAAGGGATGGTTTGAAAAGCAGAAACCATGGATCACTAGTCCATCAGCATTCGTCCATGAAGGTTGTGGTTCTGCCCATGTCAAGATAGAGTAGGCTTATCCCATCATATGTACTTGGACTTTACATATAGGGAAGCTGATTTTTCTCTTGTCCATGGTTTGGCTGGACCGTAGCCTTAGGGGTCTTGATTCCTTGTTACGTTTGGGCACATCATCCCTCTTTGCTGTTTTCTGGTGCAGTACCCTCTCAGTGCTTGCAATGATCGGAATATTAAAATGTTCATAATGATGGTGATTGCTGGTTTAGTGTTGGTTTTCGTCGGTTTAGCATTTGCAATTTTGGTACTTGCAGTCTTTGCAACTATAATATTGTGGATTTATGGAAGCTTCTGGACAACACTGCTTGTCATCTTTATTGGAGGGGCGTCATTTGCCATCCATCATGAAAGAGTTACCCTCTTTATCGCTGCATTGTACTCTGTCTACAGCGCAAAAAGTTATGTTGGATGGCTTGGGTTGCTTTTGGGGCTTAATTTGTCTTTCATTTCGGGTGATCTTCTCATATACCTTCTGAAGGACAAGATAGATGACCAGAGATCTAGTAGGCCTGAACAAGCATGGCAATCCCAGAGTAGAGCAGATCATGCGAATGAGGAATCTAGGCATGATACATCCGTAGATGATGCATTTGCATCTGCTTCTGGGAGGCCAGCAGACCGTGGCCCTGGAATGCCTTCAACCAGTGGGGCTGAGTCAGAATTAACATCTGAAGAGAAAATTATCCGATTACTCAACTGTAATGACAATTACTCTGTTCTGGGCCTAGCCCGTCATGAAACTATTGATGCTTCTCATCTCAAGAGGGAGTATAGGAGAAAGGCAATGCTAGTTCATCCTGACAAAAACATGGGTAATGAGAAGGCTGCAGAAGCATTTAAGAAACTCCAAAATGCATACGAGGTCTTGTTAGATTCCTTGAAGCACAAAACATATGATGATGAATTGAGAAGGGAGGAGCTGTTGAACTAGAAGAATGGAAAGCACGGGATATTCACTTCTGGTTCCACTCATTCTGGGGCTGAAGATGAAAGCTTCCATGGAGACTCAAGAAGAATAGCCTGCAAGAAGTGTGATGATTCTCATATCTGGGCGCAGGCAGCTAAATCCAAGTCCAGGGCGAGACAGTGCCAGGATTGCAAAGATCTCCACCAAGCAAAAGATGGAGATGGATGGGTTGAACAGTCTTTTCAACCCCTCTTGTTTGAACTATTATACAAGATGGTATCTCCCCTTGCATATGTATGTGCAGATAGCAAGATATATGGCGTAACAGAATGGTTCATATGTCAGAATCTGATTGTCAACTCTCTGTAGCTCAAAATTCAACACCTGATTAATTATGGCTCGAAAGGGGAACCGGCAAAAGAATGGCTTACATCTTGGTGCGTCCAACCAAAATATACGGGTTCTGAAGTGGGGAGCAAATCATTATCAGACAGAAGGAGTAAGTCCAAGTCAGATGATGGAAAGGTTTAGGACAGTACCGAAGTCCCCAATGGTGAAATACATGGTAGGTCGAGCGACCCTATGGAAGATGGCATGAACATTACAAAGGTATCAGCAAACAAAAAAAGAGTAACAAAAGATCTGGCAAAGGTTCTAGCAGACAGTGGCCAGATGTGGATAAATTGCCAAATTTAGAACCGTCAAACCTCTCACTCGCCCATGCATAAGTCCACGAAGCCCCACTTGCATTGAAAATCCAGAAGTTCATTATTGAATGAAATCTGCCCCCGCCAGCCAGTTCGGTCGGCATGAACAAAATAACAAAACAAGAAAGGAATGGAATGAACTCATATTTCAAAAAAAATCAGATAATAATAACATAATGAAACCCGCTCCGCAGCCTCGTTTCTCCCCGAGACTCGGTGTAAAAAGAATATTAACGCCGCCCCTCTAAGTCGGATTCTGATCCTGGGAACTATCCCGATATGGCTGTAATCCGACACTGCCCTGAGCCGATAGTTCGTCAAACCGGATTCGTTTCCATTGGGACTTGATCCCACTCTTCTATTAAATTTGCCGTATATTTGGCATACATTTTCACGGGTTTTATATTCGCCATCGCCATGTTTCTAATGCAGACTTCCGTCTGAACACAAAATGGTCGGTAAGCGACCAACATGATCTAAGCGTTCTCACCCCACCGAGGGGCATTTTAACGCAATGCAAGATTTTTGTTATCTCATTTTATTAATGTTATTCTTTAGGCCGTAGGGCCCTTATTCCTGGCAATCAATCAAGGGTATTCCCCTCTCCGAGGGGATGTAAATGACGTCGTGACCTTTATGGTACGGCGGGTTTTGGTCCCGACACGAACCACACAATCGTCTGATTAGTCAGATCGAGCGCACAATAAATCGTCACTTTGTGACTGGCACGCCCACGCACTAAATAAACGAAATTGATAAAAAGTGCGTCCACAAGTCTGGCACGCCCGGTGGGACAGAAATCACCCTTCATCTCTTTGCCGGGACTAAGGGCCCTACGGCCCCTTTCATGTAATGCTAATTGTTTGATTTGCAAATGCAGGTTGCATTTCGGGCACCAGGATGGCCCCCACGTTCGGCCAACAGGCCGTCGAGAGCCATGTTCGGAACGGCTACTTGGCCGTCCCCCTCAGCTTCGGGAGCTTCCCTCCCGCGGTAGGCTTCCCCAACTTCCTTGGGGTAGCCTTCACGAACCTGCTGGACGTGGAAGCGTCTGACAGGACTGAAAGCAACGCTCCCATCCAGGGGGCCGCCAAAGCTACTGTCGACCGATCAATGGCCGAGACTTCCAAGACCGTCCCGACTGGGACGCTGAGCTGCAACGTGCACCACATGCACCAAACTGCCGGCCCTTCTCACCCAGGGTCGGCCTCTCACCAAAGGAGGCTCCGAAGGAGCCATGCCACAACATCATACCGAGGTCGGTTCTCCAGCACCGGCAAGTCGGCTGTCGTCGGGACTTTCCGGGTGCATCTTAACGGACGGCGTTCCGAGGTGATCCCGGATCGCATTGTACCCGACGTACCAGTGCGCAACTCTTTTCAGGCACTGGAGAAAATGAAGGGCAAGATGACGCCCGCCACTCCGGCCCCAGCACCGCGGCATCAGTCGGCCTCTCGGCCCACCAAAGCTAAGCAAGTTTGGGTTACCAAGGGGGCCCGGTTCACCTCACCAGCCCAGGCGAGGCCCAGCACCTTCCGCCCGGCAAGGGCACAACAAGGAGATCGGGTCAAGACATCGGCCCCCGTCTACCAGACGACATTAACTACACCGGCCCCACCGGAGAACATCCACCGTCGACACTACCGACGTCACTATCAGGCTGCCCGTGTGGAGCCTGCAACCCATATGCCCGTTGCTGCCAATAGGGCGACACCATCAGCTTCTCCTCCTGACCAGGACTGGGAAGGAGTGGAGCAAGCCATGAAGAACTACTTGCGGGGCCCGGGGAGCACTCCCCTGGGTCGCCAGAGATTATTGGGGGCGGTAGCCTCCGCCTTTGAAGAAGAAGAGACCCGACCGGTGCCCAGTGCCGAGTCAAGAAACTGCTCTCAGGAGCATTATCAGTCCCCGCCGAGGGAAGAAGTGAAGCCGCGGAGATCGGTCTTTCACAGATTGGTCTTTCCGGGTAGGCCATCGAGAAAAACAACAAGAAGAGGCAGAGACCTAAGAGTTTATACCTGCAACATGGCAGGGGTAGCTGGCCGGTACGGGGCCCTACCAACCGAGCCCGAAGAAGTAGCCAGGCTTGCCACAAGGCCAGGACCTCTTACCAGAAGAGGGAAAGCGGCAGTTGAAAAGACACAAGTCCACACTGGAGGGGCCAACTATGAGGAACCTTCAACATCCTTGGCTGCCAATGTTATTACAGAAGGCACGGCGGGAGGACCATCCACTTCATCCGAAGAGGTGCCGATCGAAGAAAGGGGGGGCACCCCTAGCCTTCCCATGAATGACCCCGCAGTATTACACATGATGCAGCAATATCAGCGGGAGATCGAATTGTTATGGAAACAACTAACTGAAAGAGCTGCTCAACCCTCAACATCCGGGCAGACTGAAGCATTACCAGAGACCCCTGGGGGAAACGGTTAGGCCTCGGAAGCTTCTCCACAGGCGACGATGTCTCCCCCAATACCTACTGAAGAGGCGAGATCTCGCGCGGGGTCCTGAGCGGGCTGTGGATCACCAGAAGATGAATCTGCAAGAGAGGGAAACGTATCAGAGGGCCCAGGGGATCTCCCTGGGGCAAAACCCTCCGATGGCTAAGTCAGTAGAGCTATGGTGGAAGTAATAATGGGGGGAGGAGAGAGCTGATGCGCGAGAATCCTCTCCACCAAAGGGTGAAGCGAATTGTGCTCAGGAGCTTAGGGTGTGTGAATGCTTAGTTCATCTTACCATCTTCCGGAGGGTATCCCTTGCTTAAATAGTGCACCGCCTTCAGGAGTCCTATAAGCTGAGGGGTTCCCGGCGGGAGTTACGTCTTTAACGGGGGCTTTCATGGCCTGATCGTGGGAACGTTATCCCCTTGGAGTCCGGCAGCTCCCATGACTCTCCCGCTGGCGGAGGACTCTGAACGGCCGCACCTGCAGATAATCAACCGGTCTTACCGAGCCTCGGGGATGCTAGCTCACGTCCGAGCGATAGGCATGGCCCGGCGAGGGTGGGGTCGGATAGATCGGCTGGAGCCTATCTCTCTCGGATGGGGAGAGGGCTTTAGGCCGGACCTTCCTTGGGACCTGACCATTGTCTCGGGCCCTCCGAGCCTAGAAGGCCGCCGGGGAGAGTTGGTTCCTCGAGTCTTATTTATTGGGCTTTTCTCCCGAAGTGGGCCCTGTGGGCTATCACTTGGGTGGGCTCGCCTGGTTGGACCTTGTAGGTCTTGTTGGGCTGCCTTTGTGGTGGGCTGCGGAAATCCCCCTCTCCACTTGTCCCCCTCCTACTCCCAAGCCAAGGAGGCTCGGATGAGTAGTTTTTCGAGGCTTCGGACCGGCGTGGCTCAGGTGGGTGGAATTCCGTTGGCGTTATGGAGCCGCTTATAGCGGTCGCCGAGGCCCGTAATGATGATCCTGACGGATTTGAAACGAAGGGGCCCCCCTTTTTCTCGGAGCACGGAATGGCGCACCGCCACCCTCAGGGGTTTATAGGGGGCGCTGTTCATCGTTCTAGGCTTCCAGGGTTTTAGGCTGTCCTTACTTCTTGATGCGCCGTGAGAGCACAGCGGAGATGCGGAGCCTTGCGGCGGCGTTCGAGGAGTTGGCGAGGATAACCGCAGAGGCGGTCCGGCAACTTCCTTCTCCCCCGGAGTCTTCGAGCTCGTACGAGGGATCTCTTCCCGACTCGATGGCGGAACAGAGTCCGGAGCTTGCGCCGGTGAGGCGGGAACCCGTCCCCAACTGTAGTGAGTTGGGGGAAGCGGAGGTGCGGAGGCTGGAGCATCGTTTCCGCCTGCCTCTCAGATACAGCTTTATCACCGCCACTCCGTACGAGACGAGTCTGGATGATCGTGGCGAGCTCATTTACACCTTCCTTCTGGCTTGGAAGAGTGGATTTCGGCTTCCTTTCGATCCTTATGTGCTGCAGCTTCTTAATTTTTTCCGGTTGGCGCCTATTCAGTTGGTGGCCAACTCCTATCTTCTTCTTTCGGCCTTCGGGATTCTTTGTCGTCAGCACGACATTTTTCCTTCTTTGGACATCTTCCACTTCCTTTTTGAGTTGAAGGCGCACCAGTCGGCGGGGAAGGGCTTCTACTTCATCCAGGCGCGGAGGAATAGGAGCTGCATCTCGCTCGCGGCGAAGGACTCCTCGCACAAGGGGTGGAAGACCCAATTCTTCTGGGTGAAGGCGGTGGCGACGGACGAGATCTAGAGATGCCGGACCTCGCCCAACTTTCACCCGAATCTGCCCCCTCGCCAGGAGGAGTTCCCTCCCCACGTGGAGCAGCAGGCTGCCCGTCTGCTGGAGAACCGCCAATCGACCGAGGAGCTGGAGACGTCGGAGAACATCGAACGGTGTCTTCTCTCGCGGTTGACGTCGACAGGTACGGCTCTTGAGGCTCTTTTTCGTGGGTGGTAGCTCTTTTCCTTCTCCTGACTGGGGCTTCTTCTTGTTGCAGACGTGAGGCGGGAGCCTCTGGAGGAGGCGGTCGAGGTCATCGATCTGGGAGATGACTCGGCAGCCGATGAGCCCGATGTCTCGGCGGGTCGCGTCCATGCCCGAGATAAGGGCAAGGGGGTGGCCCCCGAGGGGACTTCTCGATCCACCGGCCTGAAGCGCAAGGATCCCCTGGCGGGGAAGTTGCGGGAGGCCGTGAAGGCTAGGAAAAGGGCCAAGAAAGCCGGCCTTCCTACCGCCGTCGGGGGCGATTCTGGCTCAGCGGTGCTCCCCCCTCGGGGGCAGGATGGGGCCGACCCCTCGGGCTGGCTCTCCCATCCGCCGGGCGAGAGGGGGCCGAGGAGACCAGGGGCCCCGCAGAGGGAGGTGATGGGTCGGCTCTCCCCTCTGTGGGGGCAGAGGGGGCCGATGCCGGTGTGGCCAGCGCTGGGACCGAGGGATTGGTCGGCGCGGATGGGGGTTCGCCCGCGAGGGCGTCGCAACCCCAAGTGCCGGTAGCTTCTGGTGCGATGGATCCCGCGGCGCCGGTCGAGGCTGGGGGTTCGCCCGGGGAGGCGTTGCAACCCCAACCGACCGTGGCGAGCGGGGCGGTCAGCTTTGCTGCCTAAACAGGGTCTTCTGGCGGGGTGCCCAGGGTGGAGCAGTCCCCTTTGTCGGAACCTCTGGTCAGGCTCGGTATCTCGGGTGACTTGTACCGGCTCTGCCAGTCGATCGCCGAGAGGACGAGGGGGGAGAAAGGCGTAGCACTCCCGCCGGGGTCCTTGATATCCTGATGGAGGGCGGCCTGGTCATAGCTCGGACAGCGGCCGTGATGGCAGAGGCACACGCCCGGACGGAGGCGGAGCGGTCGAAGCTCGCCTGGACCCTTGGTGGATGCGAGGGGAAACTAGCCCGGCTCGAGGGGGAGCATGAGGGGCTCCGGCGGGAGTTCCTCGCATTCAGGGAGTTGGCGCGGTCGAGCCGTCGGGAAGCCGAGGCGCTGGCCGAGCAGCTAGCAAGGGCCCGAGAATCGCTCGAGAGGAAGAGCAAATGTCTAGAAGATGAGCGTCAACGTCACATCGAGCTGGACGGCCTCTGGGAGCTTGAGCGCGGCGAGCTGCAGGATCGGGCGGAGGACGCGGAGCGCCTTCACGCTGAGGCCGAGGCGGACCGAGCCCGGACGGAGGGTCGGGCGATCGAAGCCGAGCGAAGGATGACCGATCTAGAGGAGCGTCTGGCGATGGCGGAAGAGCGTGCGGCCGAGGTGGAGCGAGCTCGGGACGGGCAGGTCGAGGCGGAGGCTATCGAGCGCTACAAAGGCTCGGAAGCTTACTCGGCCGACCTGATTGAAGCTGCCCTACCCTACTACGAGGTAGCGCTCCGTCGGGGTGCCCGAAAGGGATTCAGGCAGGGCTATCGCCGGGCGATGAGTTATGCCAACGAGCACCTTGCCGGGGGTGATTTTCCTTACGGCCAGAGTTATTACTCGGATGAGTCAGTTTCCAGCTCCTCATCCTCGGCCGGGGAAGAACCGGAGGAGTCACCTCCAGCGGGGTCACCAACTCCGGAGGCTCCAGGAGGGCTCACGACCGGGACAGTTCTCGCACAAGCGAGGTCAGTGTCCGGGCCGGCCGTCACCGAAGGTACCGGGGGTGACGCATCCCCTACTGCTATTCCCGAGCTTCAAAGTGGGCCCGAGGCCTGATGTATTATGCTTTATTTTACCCCTTCCCCTTTTTGTCTATTTTTCCTTTTGTAAGAGGATTTCTTTATGAGAGGCAATAAAGGACTTACTTCGTTTGATCGCTATCTTTGCCGTGACTTGGCTGGCATATCGGGGGCAGTTGGAAGGTGCCGATATTTTCTGCACCATCCTCGCATGCCGATTCGGGAGACTTCTGGTGGAGCGTCCTTTCATTCCACCATGCTTTGAAAGTCGAGGCGCTTCGCGAATCCCGCTAGGGCGGGGGCCGAGGAATTGGAGGTGACCTTCCAAGGGAGGTCCTATAGCGTGTTTTCGAGGGGGGAGTCATTTAAGGCGCGTGGCCTCCCTTGGCCTATAAAAAGGACCGAAGGGTGCTCCTTCCTTCTTAACACTTAGGACTCTCGCGGGCGGTCTGCTCTTGTTCCCTCGTTTTCACTCTGCGTTGCGCCGCCGTGATCGGAGCATGGAGGACCCTTCAGAAGATGACGCTGCAGACGACGGGGAGCGGCCGGTTGCAGCTGTCCTGGAATATCGATCGGATCCCACGGTCACCGCGCGTGCATGAGACGGGTCCGACGGTCGCCGCGCCGATCTGGAGAGGGCTTCGACGTGCGGGGGCATGCCGTTTGCCCCCTCTTGGCTCCGGCGAGGCTTCCGGGCTGACGCCGAGATGGAGGGCGGATGGGGGAGTTAGGGATGCCAGCCGCCATTCCCCTCCGTGGGAGGGGAGGAGGCGGCTCCAGTCCCTTCCTCACCCCTGCCCGCAGCCTCTTTCTCTCTCTTTTGTTCTTCATTTCTTTCACTCTTCGGGGGCTGCTTGCTTTCTGTTCGCCTCCAAAGAGTTGGTAGTTTGGCAGAGAGGAGATCTTCACGGCACTCCTTTTTCCAGGTTGTTGCCAACTTGGAAGGTAGCCTTCCTCGCGTGAAAGGTGGCCTTCTCCTTGCCGTCCCTCTGTCACCTTTGTCACGGTCCACCCGAGCCAACTGGGTCGACCATCTCTTGTCCGAGCCAGTTTCTACGCGAGGCAGAGTCAGTGGCTGGATGCGAGAAGGTCAAGACCGGGTCGGTCGGGCGATGGCCGTTTGCCGCGGTGCTAGATGGATTTTTTGCTTTTCACTATGTGATGTACTGGCAGTTGCCTTTCTGATGTACCAACAGTTATCTTGAATGAATGCAAAAAAGGGGGTTTATTTTACCCGATTTGCCGATACAGTTTTTAGAAATAAAATCTGCGTAGTGTGGTTGCGTTCCATGTCCGGGGAATGGGTTCCCCTTCCATTGTGGCTAACTTGTACGCACTATACAGTTTTCAGAAATAAAATCTGCGTAGTGTGGTTGCGTTCCATGTCCGGGGAATGGGTTCCCCTTCCATTGTGGCTAACTTGTACGCACCTTTCCCGAGCGTCTCGATCACTCGGTAGGGGCCTTCCCAGTTGGGGGATAGCTTGCCCGCCGCCTCCAGTGGTCGAGAGGCTTCGGTCTTCCTGAGGACGAAGTCCCTTGGTTGGAATTGTCTGCCTCGGACCTTGGTGTTGTAGTACCGAGTGAGGCGGCGCCGGTATTCCGTAGCTCGGACGTTCGCGATCTCTCGGAGTTCGTCTGCCAGGTCGAGGTTCTCGAGCAACTTCTGCTCGTTTGCCTCGGGCGAAAAGCTGATCACTCGGAGAGACGGATTGGCGATCTCTAACGGAACGACGGCTTCGGTGCCGTATACCAGCTGAAAAGGGGTCTCACCGGTTGCCGCCCTGGGGGTTGTTCGGTGCGACCATAGTACGCTAGGCAGTTCCTCGAGCCAGCTACCCTTAGCCTTGCCGAGTCTGGTTTTTATGCCCTTCAAGATGGTCTTGTTGGCATTTTCAACCAGCCCGTTGGCCTGAGGGTGGGCGACCGAAGTGAAGTGGTTGCGGATATTTAGGTCGGCGCATCTGTCTCGGAAGTACCGAGAGTCGAATTGCCGCCCGTTATCGCTCACTATCACTCGGGGGATGCCAAAGCGACAGATGATCGATTTCCATACGAAGCCCCAGACGACTGTCTCGGTGATCCTTGCTGTTGCTTCAGCCTCGATCCACTTGGTGAAGTAGTCGATGGCGACGATGATGAACTTCTTCTGGGATTGAGCCGTTGGGAACGGCCCAAGGATGTCGATCCCCCACCGAGCGAAAGGGTAGGGCTCGGTAAGGGTGACAAGTTCCGTGGCCGGCTGATGGACCAAATGGTCGAACCGCTGGCAACGGTCGCAATGTTGTACGTAAGCCATGCAGTCGTGCTGCAGGGTCGGCCACCAGTACCCTTGCCTTAGCAGGATTCTGGCCAGCGACCGACCTCCTAAATGTGCTCTGCACAGGCCTTGATGAATCTCTTCAACAGCTTGGCTTGCTTCGTCGGGACCGAGGCACTTCAGAAGGGGCCCGGAGAACGATCTTCGGTAGAGAGCGTTGTCGAGGATGACGAAGCGCCGAGCTTGGTATTTCATTCGGCGGGCTTCCCGAGGGTCGGAGGGCTCCCGGGAGTCCCGTAGCCAGGACAGGTAGGGGGAGCGCCAGTCGCCGGGAGTGGCCGAGTCAATGGCGAGGAGCTCCGAGTCTATGCTCGGGCGCTCTAGCTCTTCTAGGAGGACCGATCGTGTACCTTCCGGGTCTAGGGAGGAGGCCAGTCGGGAGAGGGCGTCCGCCCGAGAGTTTTGCTCCCGAGCTATTCGGACTACCTCGAACTCCTCGAACTGCTGGGCCAGGCTCCGGACCAGCGGGAGGTATTTGATCATAGGTACCTCTCGAGCTTCGTACTCGCCATTGACTTGGCTTGCAACTAGCTGGGAGTCGGTGTGGATCCTGACTCGCTCGGCCCCCAACCGTCGGGCCATGCGGGCTCCCGAGATAAGGGCCTCGTACTCGGAAGCATTGTTGGACGCCAGAAAGTTGAACTTTAGGGCGTATTGCAACTCTATTCCTTCGGGGGACCTTAGGAGGATCCCTGCGCCGCTACCGACTGAGTTGGACGATCCATCGACGAACAGCTCCCAGGTTGGCCCGGTTGCCGTCGGAGGCCTGTCCTCAACCGGAACGGTGCTCTCGGCGATGAAGTCGGCGAGTGCTTGTCCTTTGATAGCTGATCGCGGCCGATACGAGATGTCGTAGGCCCCGAGCATGATGGCCCATTTGACAAGTCACCCCGAGGCTTCGGGGTGGGCCAGAATCTTCTTCAGTGGCTCGCCGGTTAGCACGGTGATGGGATGCCCATGGAAGTAAGGTCGGAGGCGCTTTGCGTAGGTAACCAACGCTAGCACGAGTTTCTCGGTTGCGGGGTACCTCCGCTCGGCCTCGTTGAGCACCTTGCTGGTGTAGTAGACCGGCCTCTCGATTCCCGAGTCATTCCTGACTAGGACCGAGCTGACCGTTGATGGCGTCGCCGAGAGATAGAGCAACAAGACCTCGCCCGGGACGGGCTTCGAAAGCACCGGGGGCGAAGCCAGGAACTCTTTGAGCTCGGCGAACGCTGTTTGGCATTCCCCATCCCATGCGAATGTAGCAGATGCTATCTTGGGCCCCCTCATCAGTTTGAAGAAGGGCAAGCACCGTTCGGCCGCACGGGACAGGAAACGACTGAGAGCAGCGACACACCCTGTCAGACGCTGGACGTCTTTGATACACGTGGGCGGGCGCATGTCCAGGATGGCCTGGACCTTGTCGGGGTTGGCTTCGATCCCTCGCTGAGTGACCAGGAAACCCAGGAACTTCCCGGATCTTACTCCGAAGGCGCACTTGGCGGGGTTGAGCTTCATGCAGTACTTCAGAAGGGTGCCGAAAGTCTCGGCGAGGTCGGTGAAGTGGTCTTGGGCCCTCGGGGTCTTGACGAGCATGTCGTCGATGTAGGCCTCGACGTTTCGACCTAACTGTCCCTCGAACATGTGGTTGACCAGTCGCTGGTATGTGGCTCCAGCATTCTTCAATCCGAAGGGCATCCGGGTGTAGCAGTACACGCCGTAGTCGGTGATGAAGGCGGTCTTCTCGACATCTTCAGGGCTCATTCGGATCTGATGATAACCCGAATAGGCATCCAGGAAACTGAGTATCTCGTTGCCCGAGGTGGAGTCAACCAATTGGTCGATGCTCGGTAGCGGATAGCAGTCCTTGGGGGTGGCCTTGTTCAGATCGGTGAAGTCTACGCACATTCGCCACTTGCCTATAGTTTTCGGCACCAGGACGACGTTGGCTAGCCACGTTGGGTACAGGACCGGTCTGAAAAGACCAGTTTCTTGTCCCTTGGTGACCTGCGCCTTGATGATCGCCTGTTTCTTAGGCGCATGCTTCCTTCTCCGTTGCTGTACGGGTCTCACGGTGGTGTCGAGGTTGAGCTTGTGCATCACGGTCTCCCCTGGTATACCAAGGAGTTGATCATCGGACCAAGCAAAGACCCGAACATACTCAGAAAGAAACTTCTTGTATTGCTGCTGTTCCTCTGGCGGTAGGTCGGCGCCGATCCTTACTCCTAGGGCCGAGTCGTCATTCAGGAATACCATTAATAATTCGCCACCGGGCTCGGTGGTCACGGCTCTTCCTTCGACTCCCCTAGGGCCCTTATCCTTCCCGTCCGGCCTTGAGGCTTCCACCGAGATATTGTAGCACCTTCTAGCCGTGGCCTGGTTACCTCGGACTTCCCCCAACCCATTTTTGGTGGGAAACTTCATTTTTTGGTGATAGGTAGATGGTACGGCCTTTATTCGGCTGAGAATTTTTCAGCTGAAAATGGCGCTGTACGCTATCATACCTTTAATCACTATGAAGTCCACTATGACCGTAACGGTTTTGGGTGGGGTGCCGATAGTGACCGGCAGGCTTAGGGCTCCCTCGGGGTAGGTGGCCAGGCCATTAAACCCGCAAAGGGGCGTTCGGATCGGGTGGAGCTTGGATGGGTCTTCCCCCATCTTGAGAAAACAGTCATAAGATAATACATCTGGGGCGCTCCCATTATCAACCAAAATCCTGTCTACATTACAGTGATTTATCGTGGCCGAGATAACTAGGGCATCGTCATGTGGGGTGCACAGCCCTTCCAGGTCTTGGTCGGAGAAGACTATGACCTGGGGCTCCATCGGCGGGCCTCTGGGGGGCTCTAAGGCTTGGCTGGCCCGCTCGGCATGACGTTTCCTTCCTCGGCTGGTGTCGCCGCCCGATGCCGCTCTGTCGGAGATGACGTTGATGTGGACCCCTCGGGGGGCGTTGTCGATCTCCTCTGCGGCGTCTCGGTCTTCTTTGTGCCCAGTCGTGAACCGGGCTAGGTGCCCCAGACGGATGAGGCGCTCGATTTCATCCTGGAGCTGATGGCAATCTCCGATGTGGTGCCCGTGGTCGCCGTGGAACAGGCAATGCCTATCCCGCTTGCGGTTCTTCGACCTCATTGGCTCGGGCTGGCGGAGAAGTCCCGAGTCTTTGATGTCTTCATAGATCTCGTAGACTGGCGTGGTCAAGGGGGTGTACCGCTCGTACTTTCTCTTGCGCTCTCCTTCTCGATCGCGCTTCTTACCCGAGCCAGGGTTTGGCTCGGATGTCCACTTTTTGTCCCCCTCCAGACCCGAGCCGGTTGCGTCTCGGCAGGCGCTGAGTACTTCTTCGCACTCGGCGTGGCGCAGTGCCAGAGTCACTAGCTCGGCAAGGGTCGAGGGAGGGTGGAGGACAAGCTCGCGGCGGAGATTCTCATCCCGAGTGCCCCCGGTCAGTGCGGTTGTGGCTGAGGCCACATCTAGGCGGGGGATCCTGAGGGCTTTCGATTTAAATCAGTGGACGTAAGTCCGGAGCCTCTCCCCTTACGCCTGTTTGAGGGCCAGGAGCCCCGCTACTGACCTTGGGGGGGCGCTGCCGGCGAAACTCTCCTTGAAAATTCGCTCGAATTGCCTGAAATCTTCAATGGACCCAGGGGCGAGGGCCCGGAACCATGCCTGAGCACCTTAGACCAGGGTGGCCGCGAAGGCTCGGCATTTGATGGGATCCGGCGTTCCATGAAGGGTCACCAGGGCATCGAAGCTCTCGTAGTGGTCGGCTGGGTCGCCCTGGCCGTCGTAGAGCTTGAAGGTTGGAATGGAGGCTCTGGAGAGACCTCTGCCTTCAAGATGTACTCGGAGAAAGGGGATTTCTCCTCGTCCTCCGGGAGAGAGGTCTTCTGTAGGGCGCGGAGGGCGCGCTCTTGCTCTGCGAACCGTCTCTCGAAATCACGCAGCCGGAGGGACAGCTCTGGCTGCAGTCGCACCGTGGGGCTGGGGGGGGCATCTTGGCGATCTCCCGGGGCACTAGTGCCCGGGCGCGGCGGCCTCGTCCCCTGCTTCCCTCTCCTCGGCGTGGAGGAAGCCTCTTGCTCCGCAGGCGGAGCATGCAAGGGTCCTCCGACGTCGTTGCGGAGAAGCTGTCGGCCGCGAAGGGTGAACCGGCCTCCGACGGTGTGCTGAGTCGCACTCCTTCGAGGGGGACTTCCTGACGGGGCACGGGACCTTGCGTCCCTGGCCGCCTGGGCCCTCATGAGCTCCACGAGGACGTCCATCTTTTCGTTGAGGGCCTGGAAGGCGTTGGCGCCACCGTCGAGGGGTGCCCCTGTCTCCGCCGGGGGGGGGGGGGGTGGTGGCCTGTTGGTGGGGATGCTGGCGTTGGAGGGGGGGCTCTGCGAGACCCTAGAGGGGGCGCCTCCCGCCGCCGCCACAGCCTTACCTGCCCCACCGGCGGATCTCCTCCCTGAGCTTCTTCTCACCATCTCGACTTTTCGTGCGTTTCCCACAGACGGCGCCAGATGAAGAGGTGAGATCTCGCGCAGGGTCCTAAGCGGGCTGTGGATCACCAGAAGATGAATCTGTAAGAGAGGGAAACGTATCAGAGGGCCCAGGGGATCTCCCTGGGGCAAAACCCTCTGATGGCTAAGTCAGTAGAGCTACGGTGGAAGTAATAATGGGGGGAGGAGAGAGCTGATGCGCGAGAATCCTCTCTACCAAAGGGTGAAGCGAATTGTGCTCAGGAGCTTAGGGTGTGTGAATACTTAGTTCATCTTACCATCTTCCGGAGGGTATGCCTTGCTTAAATAGTGCGCCGCCTTCAGGAGTCCTGTAAGCTGAGGGGTTCCCGGCGGGAGTTACGTCTTTAACGGGGGCTTTCATGGCCTGATCGTGGGAATGTTATCCCCCTGGAGTCCGACAGCTCCCATGACTCTCCCGCTGGCGGAGGACTCTGAACGGCCGCACCTGCAAATAATCAACCGGTCTTACCGAGCCTCGGGGATGCTAGCTCACGTCCGAGCGATAGGCATGGCCCGGCGAGGGTGGGGTCGGATAGATCGGCTGGAGCCTATCTCTCTCGGATGGGGAGAGGGCTTTAGGCCAGACCTTCCTTGGGACCTGACCGTTGTCTCGGGCCCTCCGAGCCTAGAAGGCCGCCGGGGAGAGTTGGTTCCTCGAGTCTTATTTATTGGGCTTTTCTCCCGAAGTGGGCCCTGTGGGCTATCACTTGGGTGGGCTCGCCTGGTTGGACCTTGTAGGTCTTGTTGGGCTGCCTTTGTGGTGGGCTACGGAAATCCCCCTCTCCACCTACCTACACTGGCAGCGTACCCCTGCAGCAGCCACAGCATATCACATCGGCCCTGCCACCGAACTTGCCATTCCAGGGGTCCACTATTGCACCTCAGGCGATAGTGTTAACAACGCCGCTGGCACAACCGGCCCATTTCTATCCAAACCCGGTTGACCCGGCAACAGTAAGCAGACTAATGCTCGAACAAATGATAGATATGAAGTTGGCAGAGAGGAGCGATGGTGATCACACGCCATTCGACGTATACCGGGTACCTTACCCGGCACACTATGCTGCCAAAAGGCTACCAGCCGGCATCACCAAGCCGCCGAAGTTTGAAAAATTCAATGGGCAAGGGTCTCCCAGGGAGCACATTGCCTATTATGTGAACATTATGGTGGATCTAGCTGCGGATGAAGCTTATCTTCTTAAATTCTTCGGCTCGACACTTACCGGGCTCGCTTTCGAGTGGTATTTGAGCTTGCCCGCCGGGTCCATTGTCGACTGGCCTGACATGCAGAAGAAATTCAAGGAAAGATTCTACATAGCTGAGCGGGAGGTAACCGTGGCAGAGCTTTACGCCACAAGACAAAGAAATGATGAGTCGGCACTCGACTATATAAAGAGATGGAGGAACCTCAGCATGAGGTGCAAACGTCCCCCGCATCAGGAGGACGCAGTGCATATCTGTAAACAGAATCTGAAGAAGGAGATCCTTGAGAGGATGATCGGTGCTGAGGTAAGGTCGTTCGACCGTCTGAACAACATAGTGGCAGAGATCGAAGCATTCCTTGCTCGATACTCTTCTGCTCCAGCTGCATCAAGTCAGAGGGTCAGGCAGGCTGAGAGGAGGCCAACACCGCCAGAAGTTCATACACTGGACTTCGAAGCTTTCGAGAAACAGAAAGAGAAAGCCAAAGAGATGGCCAACACCTCCACTAAATGGCGGGAAGGTCCCTCCCTGCGAGAGAAGATGAGGAACAAATTGTATTCCTTTCCTCGGGATAAAGCCCGAGTCCTGTTTGAATGGGCCACCAAGTACAACAAGATCACATTACCAGATCCAAAGAGGCCTGGTGACTTGAAGAAGAAGGATGATCCTCGTTTTTGCCCATACCATCAAATGCTTGGGCATACCATTGAGGATTGTTACATCTTTAAGGATGCCATTGAGTCTTTGATCAAGAAGGGAGAGCTGGACATGGGGGAGCTCATAGTGGATCCTCCGCAGCCGCACGAGGTGCCGAGCCTCGGCACCGCTGTCAACATGGTATCTTCATACCAACAACTGCCTGAAGAATGGGCGGAGGCCTGTACACAAGCCACTTATCAAGCCTTCGTCATGGCGCCAGCTCATGATCAGGGAGGTTGGCAAGCTGCGCCAACGAAGAACAGAAGAAGAAGACAGGCCCACTCTAGAGGTTCGCATAAGGGATGTTACACCCCGACCAGTACCGCCACCGGTGACACCTGTTTTGCATGACACAGCCCCCCGGCTCGTTATGAGGCGGCCCACTCACAAAAAGAAGAAACACGTCCCGATGCGGGTGCGCAAGGAAAACAGTCCTGCAGTTGAAAGACTCCAAGCTATTATTGATGGGCTTGAAGATTATGAGCAGCCCGAGATCCAGCCAGTGGAGTTGAAGGAGTATGTCCCTTGGGAGGAGTTCGAGTCACTCGAACTAGCTCCAGAAGCAGAAGCCGAGACGAAAGAAGAGCCTCTCTTGTGGGGTGAGCTTCCCCAAGAGCAGTTGCCAGCCACTGAAGAGAAAAAGAAAAAGAAGAAGAGAAGACCTAGAAACAAGAAGAAGAGTGAGGTTGTCTTCTCTTGCAACACCCTCTCAACATTATTTGACACAGCCCTCTCCTTGAGAGAGGAAGAGCAAGAAGTGCCCGTCGAGCCATCAGAGGTGAATCAAGCTGAAGCATCCACCTCCCAACATGTCACCAGGTCGGGAAGGAAGTGGGGACGTCCTCCTCAGGCCGACCACAGCATCTTGCTCAGGGGTGAACAACCGTACCACATTCCTGAGCCTAGGGTCCAAGGCGTGGAGATTCCCCCTCCCTTAGGTCTCTACCCCGGAGAACTGGTCGGCCAGGCCGCCCCTTCATTTATTGAATTTCTTACGACTCAGAGGGGAAAGCATCCATGCCCCCGCGAGTCCCAGCAGACCAAAGAGACGGGTAGCCCCTCGGCCCCGTTGGTACTGACTCCTCCTCGGCCAAGGGAAGAACCTGACAACACCCCGAACCTTGCTGAGTTCATGAAAGAAAAGGAAGTGACCCAGTAGGCTCCGCAAGCTCAAGCGGCACCCGACCCAGCGGAAGAGGCACCCGTCGAGCTAGCTCCCCAGGTTCAAGGCGGAGGCAGGCGCAGTAAAGCCGACGAGATGAAGTTGCTCGAGGTCCGAGCCAGCAACAGAATAGTCAAACACCTGAAGAAGATCCCAGCCAGGTTCACCGTCTGGGAAATCCTATCTCTAGATGAAGAGACACGACAAGCCGTCATTGCTGCACTCCAGACACCAGCATATGCTGAAGCCTGCCTCGCAGAAATGTCACCTGAAGTAGCTGTGGCCTTCACAGAAGAGGATATGCTTCTACCTACCTGTAGCCACAACAGGCCACTCTACATGAAGGGGCAGCTGAATGGGCATCCCATCAACAGAGTCTTGATCGACCCTGGGGTAGCAGTTAACATACTCCCCTATCGGGTGTATCAGAAGCATTACTTTGACGTACACCTGGTCGAGGTCAGGAACGTCAAGATTGCCGGCTTCAACCAGAAGTGCGAAGTCCCTATGGGGGTCGCAGAGTTCAACCTCTCCCTCGGTGATTTCACCACCAAGGTCCAATTCCATGTGATCAACTCCAACACCTCTTACAAGGCGTTGCTCGGCCGACCTTGGCTACATCAAAATAGGGTGGTACCATCCACTCTGCACCAATGCATCAAGTACCCCAGCGACGGGAAAGAGGAGAGAATCTTCGCCGACCTCCATCCTTTCGAAGTGTTCGAATGTCACTTGTCAGATGCTAATCTTTATTTGGAGAAGCCGAAGCAAGCCTCCCAAGCTACTCAGGACAAAGGAAAGAAGAAGGCAGAGCCTGATAGCTGGTTTCCTCCACCACCGCCTGGCTATGTGGCCCCCCCTCAGGTGTCATTTGTTTCTGAAGCAGAAGGGGTATTCCGGGCCACCTACCTTCCCATTTACCCTACACCGGGAACACCATACCTTGAAGACTTGCTGGAAGACATCAGTGTCCCTCCCGGGATCATCAAGCCTCTTGCAGAAGCTGACTGCCAGGTGGCTGAACCGTTAAGGACCTTCGAGGTGCCCAACCCCGAGGGTCTGCCTACCATCTTTTATGTGGCCAAGGAGCACCCGGTCAAGGGTGATGATGATTGTAGCCTCCCCGATGAGCTGCGCGACCCACTCATCCCAATAATGGGACTTCCTGACACAGCCGGTCCTGTGGTCAAGATGGCCAGAAAGCAAGGGATTCCCTTCTGCCAGCTCTCCAGTCGGAAAGAAATGTTCAAGAAAATGTGGAACCCGCCAAACCTGGACCGGCGGTTGTTGCAAATCACCCGGCATCCAGGATTGGGCTTTTCACTAGAAGATTCCTATGAAGCTGATGTGATATCAGTCTCGGCTCCAGGCGGCAATAGCCACGCAGGCACTGCAGGCCCATGGCAGGTTGAAGGCCGTCAGCATCTTATGCCTTTGGCCGACGAAGAACAAGATGGAGAAATATTCATATGGAATCCACCTCCCTGTAGGAATAAGGGGAAGACCCCGTCCTCCTCCGGGGGACCAATCCCGAATGACCACAGCAGCGGGGTGCCATCGCCCTCGTCTGACACTGACCCAAAGGATGGGGAAGCGGGCCGAGCGCCGAACCTCACTCGGTGCGACTCTACCCTACTCGCCATATACTGTAGGCAACAGCGAGAGATCAAAATGCTGAAGGTTCGCTTGGCCGAAATGACTGTACTCATTAGAGGCATCCTCTGTCGACAAAGCATCGGCGCGCACCGGTCCCCGAACACCGTCCCAAATGCCCCCGGGCACCTGAAAAGGGAGGCTAGGGATGTAGCTGCTTCCCTGGTCAGGCGATCAGTCGAGCGAAGCCCCACGCTGCGGGAGAAGATGCAAAGGCCCTACTCTTTCCCAAGGAATAAAATCCGAGGAATTTTTGAATGGGCCTGCTACTATGGCAAGGTCTCCCTCCCAAGGTCAAAGAGGCCGCAAGATGCTCACAAAAGCGGTGACCCCTCGTTCTGCCCCTATCACCAAATACTGGGCCACTCCATCGAAGACTGCTACGTCTTCAAGGACATTGCTCAAGACCTGATTGAGAGAGATGAGCTCAGAATGGGAGATTATGTGGTCGCTCCGCCACGCCCCCATGTGGCAGGAGGCCATGAAAGAAGTGTTTACATGGTGTCAGTTCAGCACCAGATTTTTGAAGATGCAGCTGAGAATGGGCAACCCCAGCCACCAGCAGAGCAACAGCCCCCAATATGGCAATCAATCACCTTAGCCCCTGCAAGAGCCATCTATGACAATTACAAAGAAGATCCTGGAGAAGTCCTTTACTTCTCCACACAAGAGAGCCCCCCAGAGCCGCACACAGCAAGCCTAATAGAGGGGGAAACAAGCAAAGCCTCGTTACCTAATGAGGCAGAGCAAGAAAACACATATGGTGTCCTTGAAGCAGAAGATGGTGAAGACAAGGATTTCATTGACCTGCTACCAGTGCCTCCAGAATTTGAAGATGGTGGCCAGGCCACAGTGGATGAGCTCATTGAAATTAATCTAGGCACAGAAAGCGACCCCAGGCCGACCTTTCTGAGTGCCCTTCTTCCTCCACAGGAGAGGGGACAATATGTCAAGTTGCTGCAAGAATTCCGGGACTATTTCGCCTGGAACTACAAAGAGATGCCCGGTCTGAGCCCCGGCGTGACTCAACATATTCTGGCTATTGATCCCAAGGTGGAGCCGGTGAAGCAGCCCCCTAGGCGTATGAGGCCGGAGCTGATAAAACTGATTTGTGAAGAAGTCAACAAGCTCATAAATGTCGATTTTGTAGCTGAAAATCAATACACTACTTGGTTGGCCAACATTGTACCGGTGAAGAAGAAGAATGGACAGATCAGGATCTACGTGGACTTCCACGACCTGAATAAAGCTTGCCCAAAAGATGACTTTCCGGTGCCCGTCACTGAAGTGATGATTGATGCAACTACCGGCCATGAGGCCTTGTCTTTCATGGACGGATCGTCCGGCTATAATCAAATATGGATAGCTGAACATGACTGAATTCATACGGCCTTCCGGTCACCTAAAGGGATATTCCACTACAAAAGGATGCCCTTCGGCCTCAAGAACGCTGGCGCCACTTACCAGCGGGCGATGACCAAGATATTCGACGAACTGCTATATAGCAAAGTCGAATGCTACATCGATGATCTGGTCGTCAAGACAAAGAAAAGGGGGGATCACCTGAATGACCTTAGAGTCATCTTCGAGAGACTCCGGCGGTACGAGCTGAAAATGAACCCAATGAAGTGTGCCTTCGGCGTCTCCAGTGGAAAGTTTCTCGAATTCATTGTCTGATATAGGGGGGTCGAGATCGACCCCTTTAAGATAAAAGCCATCCAGGAGCTACCTCCTCCGGAGAATTTGGGAGAGTTAAGGTCCCTACAAGGCCGGCTAGCCTACATCCGAAGATTTATCTCCAATTTGTCGGGGCACTGTCAACCATTCCATAAATTAATGATGAAGAATGCACCTTTCAACTGGAACCAAGAATGTCAGAAGGCCTTTGATCGGCTGAAGGATTACTTAAAGACCCCGCCTGTGCTGGGGGCACCTGTCAAGGGGAGGCCACTTATTCTATATATAGCTGCCACTGAATGTTCACTGGGGGCAATGCTCGCCCAGAACAATGATGAGGGGAAGGAGCAAGCTCTTTATTACCTTAGCCGAAGACTAATAGGGGCAGAAGCAAAATACACCCCGATTGAGAAGGTTTGTCTCGCCTTGGTCTTCGCAGTCAAGAAGTTGAGGCATTACATGCTCTCGCATGAAGTGAGCTTAATCTCTAAGGCTGACCCAGTCAAGCACATTCTCTCCCAGCCAGTCCTGAAGGGACGTCTCGGCAAGTGGGCCGTATTGTTAATGGAATTTGACATCACTTACGTGCCTCAGAAGGCCATTAAGGGTCAAGCCATGGCCGATTTCTTTGCAGCACACCCTGTGCCTGAAGATTCCCCACTAGCCACGGAGCTGCCTGAAGATGAAACACTAGAGGTAGACCAAGCCCAACAGATTGTCTGGCAACTACACTTTGATGGAGCCTCGAGAACAGAAACAACCCCGTCTGGGCACACAAAAGTACGGGCCGGGGCCGGCATCGTCCTTAAATCCCCTGAGGGAGAAGTATTGCACACATCCTGCTCCATTAACAAGCCCTGCACAAATAATGAGGCAGAATATGAAGCTCTGATCATTGGTCTCCAAGTCGCTTTGCAAATGGAGATTAAAATCTTACATGTGTTTGGCGATTCATTGCTAGTCGTCAAGCAGGTCCAGGGACAGTTTGACATCCGAAAACCTAAGTTACTCCCTTACCATGCTAAGGCGAAATGGCTCATGCAGCAGTTCTACCTCATTGAGATAGGCCATGTTGCCAGGGGGGAAAATGCACAAGCCGATGCACTGGCGAAATTGGCAAGTTCATTAGCAGTCCCGCCAGATGGATCCCTCAGCATCCGGGTGGTGAATCAGCGCCAAGTGCCTAGCATGATTGGAGGGCCAGAAGAAGAAGAACTTGAGGTCATCACAGCGGAAGCCCTTAGCCCGCCTGACTGGAGAGACCCCCTTTTACAGTGGTTTAAATACCAGCAACTACCCAGGCAGAGAGAAGAGAAGATCAAGCTGATCAGAATAAAAGATTCTTACGAGGTCCGGAATGGGATTCTATTCCGAATTATGGCAGATGCCAAACGGAAGGTGCTCCTCCGATGTTTATCCACTAAAGAAGCTTGGAAGGTCATGAAAGAGGTTCACGCCGGAACAGCTGGTGCACATCAGGCAGGACCGAAAATGAAGATTGAAATAAAGAAGCTCGGCTACTATTGGCCGACAATGTTCGACGACTGCTGCAAGTTTGCCAAGTCTTGTCAAAAATGCCAGGAGCATGCGACGGTGCCCAGGAGACCGCCCGTGCCCCTACATCCAACACTGCCCAGCTGGCCCTTTGCCCAATGGGGAACAGACGTTGTGGGTCCACTACCCGCATCATCAGCTGGGTGCAAGTACATCTTGGCCGCAACTGATTACTTCTCCCACTGGGCGGAGGCTGTTGCTTTGAAAGAAGTGACTGGGGAGATCGTCACCAGATTTGTCCGTCGCAACATCATATTCTGGTTTGGCACTCCGAACCGAATTATTTCAGACAATGGAAGTCACTTCCGCAACCAGAAGGTCTACCGGCTGGCAGAGAAGTACAAAATCGACTGGAGGATGTCAACCCCCTACAACCCACAGACCAATGGCTTGGCTGAAGCTTTCAATAAGACTCTTTGCACTCTCCTGTCCAAAATTATCAGTTCCAACAAGAGAGACTGGGAAGAAAAAATATACGAGGCCCTGTGGGCATATCGAACTGTGTACAAAACTCCAACGGGTTGTTCATCATTTTCCCTGGTATATGGCTCAGAGGCAATCGTCCCTATCGAGCTGGAAATACCCTCCCTCCGGGTCGCAGTCCAACATGGGTTGGTCCGGGAAGGGCAGCCCAATGTCGAGCGAAGGCTCGAAGAGCTCTCCAACCTGGAGGGAAAAAGGCTTCAAGCTCAGCAGAACATCCAGGTCTATCAGGCCCGAATAGCGCGTGCCTTTGACAAGCTCGTCAAGGAACGTGAATTCAAAAAGGGTGACCTTGTCATGGTCAAGAGAAGAGAAGTCATGGCTTCCAATCCCAAGGGCAAGTTGAATGAGAATTGGCTCGGACCCTATGTAGTCCAGAAAGTGTACGAGGGTGGAGCATATGTAATCGTCAACCATCGGGGGGAGGTTCAGTTTCCACCCCTCAACGGTAGACATTTGAAGTCGTACCACTCTCTTCTTCCCCCATTCAATGAATGACACATTTCTCCGACCCACCCTGGGCACTATTACCGAGGTGGTTTGGGCATTATTTATCTCATGTTAAAAAAAAAAGAGAGAGAGAGAAGAACAAAAAAGAGAGAAGAGAAAAAAGAGAAGAAAAAAAAAGGAGAGACAAAAAGAAAGAGAAGAAAAAAAAAAGAAAAAATATATAATAATAAAAGAAGGGGAGGGAGGAGTCAATCTCCCTTTATGAGCATTCACTTTTATCTCCGAGAATGTTTCAATAAACAAACAAACCACGTCGGTCTCCGACACCCTATCGGCATCGACGAATAAACTAGTGGCCCAGGCCTTTCGTCTGGTTCCATGAACAAAAATACCCTTGCTTTGACACTGACCCTGTGTCGATGAACGAACCATGTCGGTCTCCGACTTCCTGTCGGCATCGATGAATAAACCATTGGCCCGGACCTTTTGACCGGTCCCATGAACAAAAAGACCCTTGCTTTGACACTAACCCCGTGTCAATGAATAAACCATGTCAGCTTCCGACGCCTGTCGGCACTGATGAAGAGGAGAAGAGACAAACAAACCACGTCGGTCTCCGACACCCTATCGGCATCGACGAACAAACCAGTGGCCCAGGCCTTTCGTCTGGTTCCATGAACAAAAATACCCTTGCTTTGACACTGACCCTGTGTCAATGAACGAACCATGTCGGTCTCCGACTTCCTGTCGGCATCGATGAATAAACCATTGGCCCGGATGTAGCACCCTTTAAAAAAAATGAAAAAAAAAATTATTATTATTAATAATTGCCACAAAAAAAAATTAAATAAACTCTTTAGGAAGTTTATGTAAGAAGTGGAAACGAAGTTATCATATGTAAAGATTAATACCTTAAACCATTTTGAGCAGATTTGAACTGCAGAGTCGACCCTGCCAGTTCACCGCGTTGACACAGTACTGTTCATCGCGTTGACGCGATGAACTGATGAGTCAACCCTGTGAACTGGAAATGAACTGATGAGTCGACCCTGCCAGTTCACCGCGTTGACGCAGTACTGTTCATCGCGTTGACGCAGTACTGTTCACATGAACTGATGAGTCGACCCTGCCTGTTGGAAGGGTTGACGCAGTACTGTTCACATAAACTGATGAGTCGACCCTGCCAGTTGGAAGGGTTGACGCAGTACTGTTCACATGAACTGATGAGTCGACCCTGTCTGTTGGAAGGGTTGACGCAGTACTGTTCACATGAACTGATGAGTCGACCCTGTTATGTTATGTAAAGGTTATTCACTTAACAAGTGGCTTCCTAGTGTAGTTGGTTAAGTGACTTGCCTTCCAACCCAATGACCAGGGTTCAAATCCTAGCATCCACCATGTATCTACCCTTTTTGCCAAATAATTATATGTTATAAGCTAATCTTGCACTTACGAATTGGGCCATGGGTTATATGTCCAAACAATTGTCTCTTATCTCTCCAGCCTATCTCTTATCTCTCCAGCCTGTGCAAGCTGTAAAGACTCATTATTTCAGATCTTGTCCCCTATCCGTTCATACTAGACCCTATAACATCCCCTTTTGCTACCCCATTCCCATTCTAGCTTAGCTAAAGGTTGGGGCAAAGCTCTGCTAGAAGGGGTCTGCTGCTACGAACTTCACAGAGGTAGGTGTTCTCAACTTTTAACTAAATTAGTAGCTAATCTAGGATGATTAGTCTAGGCCTTTAGTATTAGGCTCATTTCCATGCGATGTTTAGTGTTTATAAAGCATGTGTTGGCTTAAATCTAGGATGATTAGCATATATTAACTTCATACCTAAGATAATTAGCATGTATTAACTTTATACCCAGAATAATTAGCAAGTATTAGCAAGTATTAGTGTCATATCTAGGATGATTAACATGTGTTGGCTTAAATCTGAAATGATTAGCATGTATTAGCCTTATACCGAAAATAATTAGCAAGTATTAGCAAGCATTAGTCTCATATCTAGAATGATTAACATGTATTGGCTTAAATCTAGGATGATTAGCATATATTAACTTCATACCTAAGATAATTAGCATGTATTAACTTTATACCCAGAAGAATTAGCAAGTATTAGTATCATATCTAGAATGATTAACATATGTTGGCTTAAATCTGAGATGATTAGCATGTAGTAGCTAGTATCTATATTTGATATAGTTCATGCTTTAGTAAAGGGCCTGTCATTATGTCAATTTCTGTGAAACTAAAACCTGAAATAGTGAAAGAAGAAATTGTAGTCAAGAGGATGAAAAATGTGGAAAAGAGACCAAGTTGAAAGAGGCCAAGTTGAAAAGAGACCAAGTTGAAAAAGACCAAGAAATTATATTGAAAATAGGGGGGGTTCTAAGAAGGAGAATAACGAAGAATCTAGAGAGAATGAGAGTACATGATAGAAGAGAAAATCGTAGATTGGAATGTTAGAAAGAAGTTTTATGAAGAGTGCAGAGAGAGAAAATGAGAGGAAGAAGGTGAAAAATGTGAAAAACCGAGATCTATAGGCATATGTGAACAGTTACTGAGTAAAAAAAACAGAACCTTAGAAAATTAATTATAACTTAAAAACTAAGAAGAATTGGAGGTCATGGTAGAAGAATAAAATCTACATCTATAAGAGAAGAAGAACTTTTGTGAAGAACTCAGAGTGAAAAGAGGATTGAAAGGGCATGAAAACTGGGAAACAAAAGAAAGTATCGACCCTGCCAGTTCATCGCGTTGACGCGATGAACTGATGAGTCGACCCTGCCAGTTCATCGCGTTGACGCGATGAACTGATGAGTCGACCCTGCCAGTTTATCGCGTTGACGCGATGAACTGATGAGTCGACCCTGCCTGTTGACAGGGTCGACGCAGCCTGTTGACAGGGTCGACGCAGTGACCCTGCCTGTTGACAGGGTCGACCCTGTCTGTTCACTGCGTTGACGCTGTGAACTGATGGGTTG
Organism: Amorphophallus konjac; assembly: GCA_022559845.1. Classification (NCBI taxonomy): domain Eukaryota; kingdom Viridiplantae; phylum Streptophyta; class Magnoliopsida; order Alismatales; family Araceae; genus Amorphophallus; species Amorphophallus konjac. Next base: position 322,596,710 of record CM040122.1, on the reverse strand, counting down.
ACGCGATGAACTGATGAGTTGACGCGATGGACTATTGAGTCGACCCAGCTAGCTCATTACGTTAACGTGATCATTAGGCTTTCACTTTTGCCATCTCCACTGACAGATGGCAGCCGGAGAGGTGATTTTAACTCCTGACAGGGTCCTCTGAACCCTGTATAATTCCCAGGAAGGGCATCCCACAGTGAGGGTGTCATTTCCAAAATTGTCAGGTGGCCTATAAGGCACCTCTCTTATCTAGTTTTTCCGTGTATCAAACGTTACTGGTTTCCACTCCTAGTTCATCCCTACACATCAATGCGCCCTTGGATTCCATTCCATAATTCCACCTTATATATCATACTGGTCAAACCTTGAAATTCCATATTGGCTATAAATGAGAGTGGATGTCAACATACATGATGAATGCTGTGCATATAGGGCCCGGTCTGGTCCTGGGGGGAGCACCCGAAGGTACTTGTGCCCATGGGAGTTTATTGACCACGGTGTTTGGCATTGCACCGAAGTACTTGCTTGCTAGACTTTAGACATTCCACTCATTCTCATGATATTACTTGATTGATTGACTTGAGACCCGCAAAAGGGTAAAAGTGCTTACTTGAATGCATTATAAATAGCCAATTCCAGTTATACATACTTGAAACTACTTTGCTTACTATTGCTAGCTTGAATAACATGTTTCTACTCAGTTACTAGCTTGAATAACATGTTGCTATTCAGTTATCACTGACTTGACATCATTTACTATCACTTGCCACTGCTGCTTGAAATTGTGAAATCTATACTCTCACTTTCTACTCCCGTCGATTTTACAATTCTTTGATATCTATCTGTCTGCATGCATAGGTTACGTACATTAAATGAATGTGTAATTCACTTAAAGCATGTTAAAATTTGAGATGTAAATCCTACTGAGCGATTCGCTCATCTAGTTGTTTTCTAACCTTTCCAGGAAATTCAGATATCAGCCAGAACTCGGAAGGGAATGAGTCGGAGTGATGAGTGTAAAAATAGAGTTATCTTGTTATCTTGTAAATTGTACTTGTGTAAATGGTGTTATTGTAATTTCATTTATGTCAGTCATATCAAGTTATGTCAGACGTCAGCTGTGTTAGTCCAATAATTGTAATAAGGGCTTGAAGCCTAGTAGTTGGACTTGGATATGTATGTAATTGTCATTGGGTTAGTTGTATCAATTGTCAGCTCATCCTAATTGTATTAACTTCGAGTTAAATCTTAGTTATTTGCGCACTCTGATATTTACAAGATTGACACGATCTATATAGACGCGTCACGCCTCCGGGTAATCTTCCGCGCTCGGGGCGTGACAGTCTTCGTGGTATCAGAGCCTAGGTTTTCAAACCTAGGGAACTAGAAAAAAAAATAAACTGTTAGAAATTGAAATCTAAGTAAAAAAACTTGAGTTCAAGGATAGATATACCTTACCCGGTGAGATGGATAGAGCCATGGGTTAAGTTCTACAATGACTTTCGACCTTACCAGTAAATCCGATCTTTATCATACTTAACTCTTTTGTAGGATCATGGCTGCGGAAAGAGCACAATGGCGTGAGATGCAGCGCACCGTGCAAAACCTCACCGAGGCACTACAACAAGTGGCCCATGGCGGAGCAAACCGTGAAGCGGGAGATCTCCACCGGAGTTTCCGTAACATGAACCCACCAAGGTTCACGGGTTCGTCTGACCCCGAGGATGCCGAGAATTGGCTGAAGGAGATAGAATGGATCTTTCGTGTGATGCAATGCTCGGATGAAGAGAAGGTTTTACTGGCCGTTTTCTAACTAGAGCGGGACGCTCGATGCTGGTGGGAATCTATAGAAGCAACACTGCCATGATACCATGTCACATGGGATGAATTCACGGAGCATTTCAACAACAAGTACTTCTCCGACCATATCCAGGAAAAGAAGGCTGCGGAATTCGCCGTTCTAAAACAAAGAGGCTTGAAAGTGGCCGAGTATGAGGCCCAGTTCTCCAGATTATCAAGGTATGCACCCCATTTGGTGTGTACGGAAAAGATGAAGGCGAGAAGATTCCTCAACGGGCTTCGGCCCCATTATATCACACAACTTGCCCCGATGGACATCCAAGTCTATTCGGAGATGGTTCGGCGTGCTCAACTGCTAGAAGACGCGACCGAGTTATCCGAGAGGATTCGAGGAAGAGACAAGAAGGAACCCGTCACTGGCCCGGGAAAATTCAAACAATCCTTCAACAAGAAGCGGTTCTTCACGGGAGGGGAGTCCTCCAAGATAAAGAAATTTCAGAAGAATGACAGGCCATTCTCCTCCACCACACCATCAAAGGAGATTTGCAAGTATTGTGATAAAGCTGGTCATAAGACCGAGGAATGCTGGAGAAAGTTAGGAGCTTGTCTTCGATGTGGGAGCCGAGAGCATCGAATCCCAAACTGCCCACTGATGAAGGAGCAGGACATCAAAGACGAGAAGCGTCCGATAAGGAAACAAGGCCGTCTACAAGCTCTCCGAGAGACGGAACCCACTGAAGGCGGAATTGTGGAAGGTACTCTCACTATTTGTTCAAAAACTGCTCAAGTTTTATTCGATACCGGAGCAACTCATTCATTCGTTTCCAAGAACTTTGTTGCTTCATTTTCTAAGAAACATGAACTGTTAGATTTGGTCATATCTACACCCCTTGGGAATGAGTCTGATATCACTTACCACTATCCAAATTGTGAAGTGATGATTAAGGGAAGCAATTTACCCGCTGACCTGATATGCCTAGATATGAAGGGTTATGATGTCATACTAGGTGCCGACTGGCTATCCACATACCAAGCAACTGTAGATTGCCGGCATGGCAAGGTAACTTTCGTAGATTTCCCAGAGCTAGTTTACAATAGCCCTCGGAGTAAATCACTTCTTATATCAGCACTCCGAGCTAGTAAACTTATGAATAAGGGATGCATGGCTTTCATAGCATTCGTGACTGCCACGGAAGTCGAGAAGGTTAAACTTGAAGACATCCGTGTAATTCGGGATTTTCTCGATGTTTTTCCAGAAGATTTAACCAGCTTACCCCCGGAGAGGGAAGTGTCATTCACCATCAACCTTATCCCTGGTGCTGGTCCTATTTCCAGGGCACCATACAGAATGTCCCCTGCTGAGCTGAAGGAACTAAAAGAGCAGCTAATGGAATTATTGAAAAAGGGTTTCATCAGGCCGAGTACTTCCCCATGGGGAGCACCCGTGCTATTCGTCAAAAAGAAGGACGGATCGATGAGATTATGCATAGATTATCGACAGCTAAATTACCTTACAATCAAGAACAAGTATCCACTACCAAGGATTGATGAGCTGTTCGATCAACTATCTGGAGCTTTATATTTCTCCAAGATTGATCTTCGTTCTGGTTACCACCACTTGAAGATCAAAGAAGAAGACATTCATAAAACTGCATTCCGAAGCAGGTATGGGCATTACGAATTTACTGTTATGCCTTTCGGACTAACAAATGCCCCCGCAGTTTTTATGCAGTTAATGAACAGCATATTCAGGCCCTATTTAGACCAATTTATTGTGGTCTTTATTGATGATATTCTGATCTATTCAAAGACCGAAGAGGATCATGAAGAACACCTCAAGAAGGCATTACAGATATTAAGAGAAAACAAGCTATATGCCAAATTCAGCAAATGCGAGTTCTGGCTCGAGGAAGTATCCTTCTTAGGCCATATCATTTCAAAGAATGGAATTGCTGTTGACCCATCAAAGGTCGAAGCTGTGAAGAACTGGGGACGACCCACAAATGCAACTGAGATTCGGAGCTTCTTGGGTCTAGCTGGTTACTACCGGCGTTTTATCAAGGACTTCTCCAAAATTGTTGTTCCCCTGACAAGGTTAACCCGCAAGGAAGTGCTTTATGAGTGGAAGGAAGACTGTGAAAAGAGTTTCCAAACTTTGAAGGATCTCTTGACCACTGCTCCAGTCTTATCATTACCTATTGAAGGAGAAAAATATGAAGTATATACCAATGCTTCGGGTATTGGCCTCGGATGTGTATTGATGCAGAATGGAAGGGTCATTGCATATTCTTCCCGACAATTGAAGAAACATGAAGAGAACTACCCAGTTCATGACTTAGAACTGGCCGCAGTAGTATTCGCTTTAAAGATCTGGAAGCACTATCTCTACGGAGAACAATTCACCATGTACTCCGATCATAAAAGCCTCAAGTACTTATTCTCCCAAAAGGAGCTGAACATGCGGCAAAGGCGTTGGCTCGAGTATCTCAAGGATTTCGACTTTACTATACAGTACCATCCTGGTAAGGGTAATTCCGTAGCTGATGCCCTTAGTCAAAAGTCGAGAACAATATTGGCCAACTGCATGATACAAGAATGGAAACTGCTGGAGAAATTCTCTGAGCTTGATATCAGCACAGATGAGAAGAACATGTGTATTACTCTATCTCATATGAGCATACATCCAGATTTGCTACATGAAATCAAGAAGTTACAAGAAGAGGATCCCTCGCTAGTGGAGATAAAGAGCAAGCTAGACGAGAGACTGGATTTCAAGCTGGCACCTGATGGTAGATTACTATTTCATGAACGGACATGTGTGCCCGTCTGTCCTGAATTGAAGAAGATTCTTGAAGAAGCTCATAGATCGAGGTACACAATCCACCTTGGAGCCACTAAGATGTACCAAGACTTGAAAAGAACTTTCTGGTGGCCTAACATGAAAAGGGAGGTAGCAGACTTTGTGTCTCGTTGCCTCACATGCCAACAAGTGAAGGCGGAACATCAAAAACCCGCCGGAAAGCTACATCCGCGGGATATTCCCAAGTGGAAGTGGGAGGACATTGACATGGACTTTATCATGGGTTTGCCCAAGACTAGGGGCGGATATGATGGAATTTGAGTAATTATCGACCGATTAACTAAATCGGCCCATTTCTTACCCATCAAAAGTCGATGGTCAGTCGACGTACTTGCTGCCCTGTATATTAAGGAGATGGTTAGATTGCATGGAGTTCCTGTCTCGATCGTATCTGACCGAGACCCACGCTTCACCTCTCATTTTTGGAAGGGTCTACAACACTCTCTGGGGACGAAACTTAATTTCAGCACTGCTTTCCATCCCCAGACAGATGGTCAGACTGAAAGCACAAATCAAGTTGTTGAAGATATGTTAAGGGCATGTATTATAGATTTCGGCGGAAGCTGGCATGACCACTTACCACTAGCCAAATTTGCATATAATAACAGCTATCAAGCTAGTATTCAAATGGCTCCTTTCGAGGCGCTTTATGGCAGGAGTTGTCGTTCTCCAATATGCTGGGAAGAAGTCGGTGAAAGACAAATTCTAGGCCCAGATATGGTTAGAGATTCGACTGAGAAGATACACCTTATCAGAGAGAGACTCAAGGTAGCTCAGTGCAGGCAAAAATCTTATGCTGATAATAGAAGGAGAGATTTGGAATTTCAAGTGGGTGACCATGTATTTCTCAAGGTATCTCCCGGCCGAGGTATTAGAAGATTCGGTGTTAAGGGCAAGCTTACACCAAGGTTTATCGGTCCATTTGAAGTATTGGAAAGAGTAGGCGAGGTGGCTTACCGCATTGCCTTACCTCCTCAACTCTCGGAAGTGCACAATGTATTTCATATATCTATACTGAAGAAATATGTGCATGATCCTTCTCACATCATCAATCATGCTGAATTGGTGATTCAAAGGGATCTTACTTATGAGTAAAGGCCGATGCAGATCCTCGACCGCGAAGTTCGAGTTCTAAGGAGCAAGACGATCCCTATGGTAAAAATTCAATAGAATCGATGCTCGGAGCAAGAAGCAACTTGGGAGACCGAGGAATCTATGAAGAGAAGATACCCAGAACTATTTTAGTCGGCAAGTATCTTATACTTTCTACAGTATCCTTATGTAGTTGAATTTACCCTTATACCATTGAATTTGGGAACAAAATTCTTTTAAGTAGGGGAGGGTGTAGCACCCTTTAAAAAAATGAAAAAAAAATTATTATTATTATTAATTGCCACACAAAAAAATTAAATAAACTCTTTAGGAAGTTTATGTAAGAAGTGGAAACGAAGTTATCATATGTAAAGATTAATACCTTAAACCATTTTGAGCAGATTTGAACTGCAGAGTCGACCCTGCCAGTTCACCGCGTTGACACAGTACTGTTCATCGCGTTGACGCGATGAACTGATGAGTCAACCCTGTGAACTGGAAATGAACTGATGAGTCGACCCTGCCAGTTCACCGCGTTGACGCAGTACTGTTCATCGCGTTGACACAGTACTGTTCACATGAACTGATGAGTCGACCCTGCCTGTTGGAAGGGTTGACGCAGTACTGTTCACATAAACTGATGAGTCGACCCTGCCAGTTGGAAGGGTTGACGCAGTACTGTTCACATGAACTGATGAGTCGACCCTGTCTGTTGGAAGGGTTGACGCAGTACTGTTCAGATGAACTGATGAGTCGACCCTGTTATGTTATGTAAAGGTTATTCACTTAACAAGTGGCTTCCTAGTGTAGTTGGTTAAGTGACTTGCTTTCCAACCCAATGACCAGGGTTCAAATCCTAGCATCCACCATGTATCTACCCTTTTTGCCAAATAATTATATGTTATAAGCTAATCTTGCACTTACGAATTAAGCCATGGGTTATATGTCCAAACAATTGTCTCTTATCTCTCCAGCCTATCTCTTATCTCTCTAGCCTGTGCAAGCTGTAAAGACTCATTATTTCAGATCTTGTCCCCTATCCGTTCATACTAGACCCTATAACATCCCCTTTTGCTACCCCATTCCCATTCTAGCTTAGCTAAAGGTTGGGGCAAAGCTCTACTAGAAGGGGTCTGCTGCTACGAACTTCACAGAGGTAGGTGTTCTCAACTTTTAACTAAATTAGTAGCTAATCTAGGATGATTAGTCTAGGCCTTTAGTATTAGGCTCATTTCCATGCGATGTTTAGTGTTTATAAAGCATGTGTTGACTTAAATCTAGGATGATTAAGATATATTAACTTCATACCTAAGATAATTAGCATGTATTAACTTTATACCCAGAATAATTAGCAAGTATTAGCAAGTATTAGTGTCATATCTAGGATGATTAACATGTGTTGGCTTAAATCTGAAATGATTAGCATGTATTAGCCTTATACCGAAAATAATTAGCAAGTAGTAGCAAGCATTAGTCTCATATCTAGAATGATTAACATGTATTGGCTTAAATCTAGGATGATTAGCATATATTAACTTCATACCTAAGATAATTAGCATGTATTAACTTTATATCCAGAAGAATTAGTAAGTATTAGTATCATATCTAGAATGATTAACATATGTTGGCTTAAATCTGAGATGATTAGCATGTAGTAGCTAGTATCTATATTTGATATAGTTCATGCTTTAGTAAAGGGCCTGTCATTATGTCAATTTCTGTGAAACTAAAACCTGAAATAGTGAAAGGAGAAATTGTAGTCAAGAGGATGAAAAATGTGGAAAAGAGACCAAGTTGAAAGAGGCCAAGTTGAAAAGAGACCAAGTTGAAAAAGACCAAGAAATTATATTGAAAATAGGGGGGGTTCTAAGAAGGAGAATAACGAAGAATCTAGAGAGAATGAGAGTACATGATAGAAGAGAAAATCGTAGATTGGAATGTTAGAAAGAAGTTTTATGAAGAGTGCAGAGAGAGAAAATGAGAGGAAGAAGGTGAAAAATGTGAAAAACCGAGATCTATAGGCATATGTGAACAGTTACTGAGTAAAAAAATAGAACCTTAGAAAATTAATTATAACTTAAAAACTAAGAAGAATTGGAGGTCATGGTAGAAGAATAAAATCTACATCTATAAGAGAAGAAGAACTTTTGTGAAGAACTCAGAGTGAAAAGAGGATTGAAAGGGCATGAAAACTGGGAAACAAAAGAAAGTATCGACCCTGCCAGTTCATCGCGTTGACGCGATGAACTGATGAGTCGACCCTACCAGTTTATCGCGTTGACGCGATGAACTGATGAGTCGACGCAACCTGTTGACAGGGTCGACGCAGCCTGTTGACAGGGTCGACGCAGTGACCCTGCCTGTTGACAGGGTCGACCCTGTCTGTTCACTGCGTTGACGCTGTGAACTGATGGGTTGACGCGATGAACTGATGAGTTGACGCGATGGACTATTGAGTCGACCCAGCTAGCTCATTACGTTAACGTGATCATTAGGCTTTCACTTTTGCCATCTCCACTGACAGATGGCAGCCGGAGAGGTGATTTTAACTCCTGACAGGGTCCTCTGAACCTTGTATAATTCCCAGGAAGGGCATCCCACAATGAGGGTGTCATTTCCAAAATTGTCAGGTGGCCTATAAGGCACCTCTCTTATCTAGTTTTTCCGTGTATCAAACGTTACTGGTTTCCACTCCTAGTTCATCCCTACACATCAATGCGCCCTTGGATTCCATTCCATAATTCCACCTTATATATCATACTGGTCAAACCTTGAAATTCCATATTGGCTATAAATGAGAGTGGATGTCAACATACATGATGAATGCTGTGCATATAGGGCCCGGTCTGGTCCTGGGGGGAGCACCCGAAGGTACTTGTGCCCATGGGAGTTTATTGACCACGGTGTTTGGCATTGCACCGAAGTACTTGCTTGCTAGACTTTAGACATTCCACTCATTCTCATGATATTACTTGATTGATTGACTTGAGACCCGCAAAAGGGTAAAAGTGCTTACTTGAATGCATTATAAATAGCCAATTCCAGTTATACATATTTGAAACTACTTTGCTTACTATTGCTAGCTTGAATAACATGTTTCTACTCAGTTACTAGCTTGAATAACATGTTGCTATTCAGTTATCACTGACTTGACATCATTTACTATCACTTGCCACTGCTGCTTGAAATTGTGAAATCTATACTCTCACTTTCTACTCCCGTCGATTTTACAATTCTTTGATATCTATCTGTCTGCATGCATAGGTTACGTACATTAAATGAATGTGTAATTCACTTAAAGCATGTTAAAATTTGAGATGTAAATCCTACTGAGCGATTCGCTCATCTAGTTGTTTTCTAACCTTTCCAGGAAATTCAGATATCAGCCAGAACTCGGAAGGGAATGAGTCGGAGTGATGAGTGTAAAAATAGAGTTATCTTGTTATCTTGTAAATTATACTTGTGTAAATGGTGTTATTGTAATTTCATTTATGTCAGTCATATCAAGTTATGTCAGACGTCAGCTGTGTTAGTCCAATAATTGTAATAAGGGCTTGAAGCCTAGTAGTTGGACTTGGATATGTATGTAATTGTCATTGGGTTAGTTGTATCAATTGTCAGCTCATCCTAATTGTATTAACTTCGAGTTAAATCTTAGTTATTTGCGCACTCTGATATTTACAAGATTGACACGATCTATATAGACGCGTCATGCCTCCGAATAATCTTCCGCGCTCGGGACGTGACACCGGACCTTTCGTCCGGTCCCATGAACAAAAAGACCCTTGCTTTGACACTAGCCCCATGTCAATGAATAAATCACGTCAGTCTCCGACTCCCTGTCGGCATCGATGAATAAACCGGTGGCCCAGACCTTCTGTCTGAAGTCATGAACAAAAGACTCTTGCTTTGACACTAACCCCGTGTCGATGAATGAACCACGTCGGTCCCCGACTCCTTGTCGGCATCGATGAATAAACCTATGGCCCAGACCTTCCGTCTGAGGCCACGAACAAAAAGACCCTTGCTTTGACACAAATCCTGTGTCAATGAATAAACCACGTCAATCCACGGCGCTTTGTCGGCATCGACGAATAAACCCTTGACTCGAACTTCTCATCCAAACCAATGGACACAAACTCCTCCCGTTCCATCGGGCCCCTTACAAAGCCTTCGGCTCAGACCCCCCGTCCGAGTCGATGAGTAAACATCCTTCCTTAACCCAGCATGAGCCGCCAATCTCTCTCGGGATCGGCCTTATCCAGTCGGCTTAGGCCTTTCGCCCAGATCGACGCATGGAATCCTGTCTCTTTGCTTCGGCATCGACCCCGTGCCGATGATTAAACCCCCCCCACTCGGGCTAGACGTCTCGGTCCGCGTGTCTATGTGGTGAAGTGATCCCCTCATCCCTTCACTGAAGGGGTGAGCGCTTTCCCGCGAATTTATACCGGACCAATGATTTCTCGGCTCGAAGAATAGAGAAGTATGCTGAAGAAGTCTACACCCGTGGACGCCGCGCGCTCGTCCCTCGCTTGCGCCATCCACGGTTGGGGGGCATTTGTGGACATCAAAAAAAATACAGAGAAGAAAGGGGCAACCCACTTATCAAATGGGCCAAGTTATCTGAAAAGGCCCAAATATGAAAGAAACCCAATTGAAATAAAAGAAGGAAAGTTGGGCCAACGAGATGGGCTACACGAGAAAGGGGCAAGGGACCAATATGAGAAGGGTGAAGGAGGAAATTTTGTTTAAAAAAGAAATAAATGAGAAAAGATATTATAACAAAAAAACCCCCACGAAGCTGCCTTTTCCTTCTCCTTCACGGAAGATGGCCGCTCGCGACCTCCTCCTTGCCTCGTTGTCCGGTGGAAGAACGGCGGAGGCTCACGCCCTTGACTGCCAGGTCAGGACAAGAACCGGCGGGCGACATCAGCATCCGGCTGACCCAACAGCTTCGAGAGTCACCTTCCCCAAGGGCATCGGCGCGCAGCTTCTTCCGGCAAGGTGTCCGCTCGTCAACGATCGAGGAGGACGCACGGCCCCTCCCACAAACGGAAAACTATCTCCCTTCGTTCCCTGCAATGCCGGCTGCAGCAGCAGCGAGCCAATGGCAAGCAAGGAGGGCCGCGGCAGAAGAAACAAGGAGAAGAGAGCTGTGCAGCAGCAATGGGAGGAGCGTCGGAGGCGATTGGCCAAAGCAGCGTCCGCAGCATCAAAGAGGAGATATCATGGCAGCAGCTCCAAGGGAGAGAGTCCAGGATTCCCTATAAAAAGCCACATGCGGTGAAGAACAAGCCCCCCCGGGTTGGCTAAAAAAAAAGGGGAGGTTAGATACCAGAAATGCTGTAGAACCACCTCTGTCTCCATTTATTTTAATTATTTCAGAAGTCCTGGAAAAAGGAAGGGAGGCGAGAGTGTGGGAGAGATTGTAAGCGGGTGGGTATATGTTCCTAGTTTTTCTTCCTTTCATTCGGTGGTTCTTCTGGTTCATCTCCCGAATGTAGCTCCCTTGAAGAATAAAATTTGGGGTTCTGGTCTTCGATGTGTTTGCATAAATGTGTTATCCAATTACTTTACTGTATGCATATGAATGTTGCATATGTGTATACATATTGGCTGATGCCCCTTTCTATTTTTTTTTTCTCATTTCTTCCTTCAGTTCATTTTATCTGCCCACCCTCTTGGGCTTTCTTCTAAGACGATGCCTGTTGATATGGTAGGAATATATATATATATATATATATATATATATATATATATATCTTCGGAGGTATGATCTCCATGTATGCTGGCTGTAGCCTGTAGGTCTCTATCTTTTAGTGTGAGTATGTGTAAATATGGTACAAATGTGCATATCTTCTATCTCATCTGATCTCACTCTCCCTGCGAATCTGTGAACCGTGCAATGATCTATTTGATCTCTTTCTTTATTTACATCCTCTAAATCCCACCTCGGTGTTTGGCTGGCTCCCCACCAGCATTGACACCAAAGGGATGAGGCACATGGGATGCGTCCCGAGTCGAGTCTCCTCATAAATCTTTTCTCTTGCCCCTTGAATTTCTGACCACTCTTGGATCCCCGGGGGCCTCATCCCTCTTATGATATGGACCCCGGGAACTCCCTTGAACGAGTAAATATGGATGGTTTATGCTTCGGCAAAAGATCTTCAAGACCACACTTCGGAAACGGAATTGTGGCATCCCCGGTCGATTGGATCCCTAGTAGGCTCGCCCTCGGGGCTCCTCTATAGTCGGCTCGGGATTACGGGGTTGTTGCCTTCGGGCGCATCCTTTGTGTTTCGGGGTCACCTCGGAGTCCTCTCCGTGGATGGTGTCCCCCATTTATCCCCCAAACATCTTGGGTTAAGGGGAGGTGTTGTCCGATTTTTGCCGGGTGAATCGAAGTAATAACAACATCAAAACAAAAAAATAATAATAATGCAGAATGCATGAACAAACAACCATCAGACCCCTTACCTTGCCAAATGAGAAATACTTCAGAAAGTGATTCATTGTCTGATGATATTATAACAAGAGAGGATTACAGAATACCAGTGACAGCAATCTCAGTTCAGAGAATCCAAGAAGCAGCATGCATGACATGTTGACTGTCGATGATGCAACAGATAATGGCAAATCTGCATATATGATGTCTGTTGGCAATTCAGGTACATTGGCTATGTATGCACTTGGAGTGGCAAAGGGATGGTTTGAAAAGCAGAAACCATGGATCACTAGTCCATCAGCATTCGTCCATGAAGGTTGTGGTTCTGCCCATGTCAAGATAGAGTAGGCTTATCCCATCATATGTACTTGGACTTTACATATAGGGAAGCTGATTTTTCTCTTGTCCATGGTTTGGCTGGACCGTAGCCTTAGGGGTCTTGATTCCTTGTTACGTTTGGGCACATCATCCCTCTTTGCTGTTTTCTGGTGCAGTACCCTCTCAGTGCTTGCAATGATCGGAATATTAAAATGTTCATAATGATGGTGATTGCTGGTTTAGTGTTGGTTTTCGTCGGTTTAGCATTTGCAATTTTGGTACTTGCAGTCTTTGCAACTATAATATTGTGGATTTATGGAAGCTTCTGGACAACACTGCTTGTCATCTTTATTGGAGGGGCGTCATTTGCCATCCATCATGAAAGAGTTACCCTCTTTATCGCTGCATTGTACTCTGTCTACAGCGCAAAAAGTTATGTTGGATGGCTTGGGTTGCTTTTGGGGCTTAATTTGTCTTTCATTTCGGGTGATCTTCTCATATACCTTCTGAAGGACAAGATAGATGACCAGAGATCTAGTAGGCCTGAACAAGCATGGCAATCCCAGAGTAGAGCAGATCATGCGAATGAGGAATCTAGGCATGATACATCCGTAGATGATGCATTTGCATCTGCTTCTGGGAGGCCAGCAGACCGTGGCCCTGGAATGCCTTCAACCAGTGGGGCTGAGTCAGAATTAACATCTGAAGAGAAAATTATCCGATTACTCAACTGTAATGACAATTACTCTGTTCTGGGCCTAGCCCGTCATGAAACTATTGATGCTTCTCATCTCAAGAGGGAGTATAGGAGAAAGGCAATGCTAGTTCATCCTGACAAAAACATGGGTAATGAGAAGGCTGCAGAAGCATTTAAGAAACTCCAAAATGCATACGAGGTCTTGTTAGATTCCTTGAAGCACAAAACATATGATGATGAATTGAGAAGGGAGGAGCTGTTGAACTAGAAGAATGGAAAGCACGGGATATTCACTTCTGGTTCCACTCATTCTGGGGCTGAAGATGAAAGCTTCCATGGAGACTCAAGAAGAATAGCCTGCAAGAAGTGTGATGATTCTCATATCTGGGCGCAGGCAGCTAAATCCAAGTCCAGGGCGAGACAGTGCCAGGATTGCAAAGATCTCCACCAAGCAAAAGATGGAGATGGATGGGTTGAACAGTCTTTTCAACCCCTCTTGTTTGAACTATTATACAAGATGGTATCTCCCCTTGCATATGTATGTGCAGATAGCAAGATATATGGCGTAACAGAATGGTTCATATGTCAGAATCTGATTGTCAACTCTCTGTAGCTCAAAATTCAACACCTGATTAATTATGGCTCGAAAGGGGAACCGGCAAAAGAATGGCTTACATCTTGGTGCGTCCAACCAAAATATACGGGTTCTGAAGTGGGGAGCAAATCATTATCAGACAGAAGGAGTAAGTCCAAGTCAGATGATGGAAAGGTTTAGGACAGTACCGAAGTCCCCAATGGTGAAATACATGGTAGGTCGAGCGACCCTATGGAAGATGGCATGAACATTACAAAGGTATCAGCAAACAAAAAAAGAGTAACAAAAGATCTGGCAAAGGTTCTAGCAGACAGTGGCCAGATGTGGATAAATTGCCAAATTTAGAACCGTCAAACCTCTCACTCGCCCATGCATAAGTCCACGAAGCCCCACTTGCATTGAAAATCCAGAAGTTCATTATTGAATGAAATCTGCCCCTGCCAGCCAGTTCGGTCGGCATGAACAAAATAACAAAACAAGAAAGGAATGGAATGAACTCATATTTCAAAAAAAATCAGATAATAATAACATAATGAAACCCGCTCCGCAGCCTCGTTTCTCCCCGAGACTCGGTGTAAAAAGAATATTAACGCCGCCCCTCTAAGTCGGATTCTGATCCTGGGAACTATCCCGATATGGCTGTAATCCGACACTGCCCTGAGCCGATAGTTCGTCAAACCGGATTCGTTTCCATTGGGACTTGATCCCACTCTTCTATTAAATTTGCCGTATATTTGGCATACATTTTCACGGGTTTTATATTCGCCATCGCCATGTTTCTAATGCAGACTTCCGTCTGAACACAAAATGGTCGGTAAGCGACCAACATGATCTAAGCGTTCTCACCCCACCGAGGGGCATTTTAACGCAATGCAAGATTTTTGTTATCTCATTTTATTAATGTTATTCTTTAGGCCGTAGGGCCCTTATTCCTGGCAATCAATCAAGGGTATTCCCCTCTCCGAGGGGATGTAAATGACGTCGTGACCTTTATGGTACGGCGGGTTTTGGTCCCGACACGAACCACACAATCGTCTGATTAGTCAGATCGAGCGCACAATAAATCGTCACTTTGTGACTGGCACGCCCACGCACTAAATAAACGAAATTGATAAAAAGTGCGTCCACAACACTTCATTGGATTCATCTTCAGCTCATACTGCCGAAGCCTTTGAAATATCACCCGCAGGTCTTGCAGGTGGTCTTCTCTTTTCCCGATCTTGACCACTAGGTCGTCAATGTACCACTCCACCTTTTTATAGAGCAATTCATCAAAGATCTTCATCATAGCTCTTTGATAGGTAGCGCCGGTATTCTTGAAGCCGAACGACATTCTCTTATAGTGGAAGATGTCCTTGGGCGTTCGGAAGGCCGTGTGGACCCGGTCCTGTTCAGCAATCCATATTTGGTTGTAGCCAGAAACCCATCCATAAATGAGAGAGCTTCATGGCCAGTTTTGGCATCCACCATTACTTTGGTAACTGGCACCGGGAAATCATCTTTCGGGCATGCCTTGTTGAGGTCCCAAAAATCAACACATATTCTTATCTGTCCATTTTCTTCTTCACGGACACTATGTTAGCTAGCCACTGTTGTGATTGTTGTGCCCCTGTGTGGTTTTGATGATGGCTGACACACCATGAGTCACACTGAGGTGTGCTAGATTCTTATAGATGACTGTTTGACTGCCTGAATATCTGACTGTTTGCTTGAATAGCTAATTCATGAATATGGCTAGATTGGGTTAACGTAGTGGCTAATTGTTTGTTCATGCATTACTCTATTTGCCAAGTGTATACATCAGTCAGCATTGCATTTTGTTCACGAAGTCTATACACTGCTGGATGTTCATGTCTGCACATTGGTGTTTTTCATCGCAAGTCTAGACAGTGGACAACGTCTTGTGCATATAGCAAGTCTAGACATTGCACTGTAGCATGCATTTCCTTAAAGTCTATACATCGGACTGGTCTGCATAGGCTAAGTGTATACATCGTCAAGTACAATCATGCACTGCTCATGAAGTCTGTACAGCCGTGTCATTCACTGCCAAGTCTGCATAATTGGTCTTCAATGACAAAGTCCATACATTGGACTGTTCTTCAAAGTCTGCACAGTGGCTTCACATCTTCAAGTCTGTACAGCCGTTTGCCTTGAACTTCAAGTCTATACGTTGCACTGTTCCTCTCGTGTTCGTGTCATTCCCTTTATTGTGTCTTCATGTCACTTACTATCATACTTCGTGTTGTTTATGTTTACTGTCCTTCAGGTCGTGTGTCCGTGTTGCTTCCACTATATTTCGTGTCGTTTCCTTTGTTTTTAGTTGATTCATCTCGTGTCGATTTCGTTTGTTTTTGAAACCACACTTCGTGTCGGTTTCTGTGTTGATCTTCGTTCTGTCTCCGTGTCGTTCTTACTTCGAGTCGTTTCTTTGTATTCGTCTTCGTGTTGGTCTTTCGTTTTAGACTTTGTGTCTTTCTCGCTTTGACCACACTCCGTGTCGAATTCAGTTTTCGTCTTCATGCTGTTTTCAACTCGTGTCGGTTACTATTTCGTCTTCATGTTGTTTTCTACACCTCGTGTCGTTGTCTCCTTGTGACTTCACCTCGTGTCGTTTTCATCATCTTCGTGTCGTTTTTGTTCCATTGCGTGCAGGACATCGCAGCACTCCATGTTGTTTTCTGTGCAACTTCGTGTCATTCTCTGTGTAGTGTGTGTTCTGTCACTACTACACTTCATGTCGTTCCTGTTGCACTTCGTGTCATTTCTGTTTCACTTAGTGTCGTTTCCGAATTATCTCTTCGTGTTGTTCTTCCTAGACATCGTGTCTTTCATGTGTTGAAACCACACTTACTGTTGGTTTCTGTTTTACCTCCATGTTGTCCTCGTGCCGTTCTCATTACTAGTTATTATATCATGTCGTTTTTACTTCGTGCTACAGTCACCATGTTGTTCTTCGTGTCGTTCTTCTTTTTACCTCGTGTTATTTTATAACCTCACTTCGTGTCGTTCTCTTTGTTGTGTCTGTTCTGTCACAGTGTATCTCGTGTCATTCTTTCCTTACTTCGTGCTGTATTCACCTTGTGTATCTCGTGTCGTTCTCAGTGCATCTAGTATTTCTATTACATACTTCGTGCAGCTTTAGTTCCTATGGCCCTCAGCTTTAATGGTTTTCATCTCCTTGCAGGTCCGAGGAAGAACATTCCACACACCTGGGCAGCACGTGATCCGAGGCTGGAATGAAGCCTGCTGAGAGACTGCCACGTGGTCCGAATACTTAGGGCTGAAAGTGTGGAGGTCACACGTTGGGGCTGATGCTGCTATATATATGAGCCTCCTTCCACAGAAGAAGGTTGATCGGGTTGGCGTGAGGAAAAGAACAGAGAGCCACGATCCAGATCGAAGCAGAAAGCCTGAAGAGTAGAAAGCCCTTCGATCCAGAAAAGAAAGAGTGAAGAAGAAGAAGAGCAGAAGGAGAAGAAGAGAAAGAGAGAGATAGAAGTGTGAGCCTAAGAGAATAAGGGAGCAGAGATCGAGAGAGTGAAAGAGAAGAAGAAGAAGAGAAGAGAAGAGAAGAAGGAAGATCTTACCTGAAGATCTGTCTACTGGACCGTGGATCAAATCCAGGCCAGTCAGCTCCGTTGAGAGCCACATTGTGCATTTCATTTTTCAGCTTTCTGTTTTGCTGAAGTTATTTTCGTTTATTGTTTTTTCCTTTGTTTTCTGGTTTGCTGTGTTTCCGATACTCTGTAGAGAGGTCGGGGTTCCTCCTGTTAGTTCAAGAGAAGGGAGATTGATATCTCCGGTTGCAAGTAGCTGGGTGCTACTTGTGGGTTCCCTCCGGTTTGGAGGAAGGGAGACTTGTCTCCGGTTCTGGGCTTGTGGATTCAAGTCCAGGGGTTCCCTCCAGGTCTGGAGGAAGAGAGACCGTGTGTCTCTGGTTTGCTAGTGACTGGTGTCACTAGTGGTTCCCTCCGATTGGGAGGAGGAGGGGAGGCTGTTCCCCTGGTCAAGCTGTTTGGCAGCATTTGTTGCAGACTGAGTCTGCTATTTCTAGCGTGAGCTAGTGGAAGCCACACTTGGTTTGAGTGTGGGGTGGATGTAGGTCTGGAGGACCGAACCACCTAAATACCCCTTGTGCATTGTGGTTTGGTTTATCTGTTTTTGCTTCCGCTAGATGATTGCATAGGGGCACTCTAAGCGTTTGGCTTCTGTTTAAGCAGAAGTGTTGATTAGTTTTCTAGAATATTTTAATCTGTCAAGAGAGCGAAATTCCTGTTGAGCTTCAGATTGTCGAATCTGTCTTGTTATTATTCTAGTTTTAATTGGGTGAAGGTTTTTTAAATGGGATATATTCATTCACCCCCCCTCTGAATACTGCACCGAACCTATCAATTGGTATCAGAGCCAAGTTCTCTGATTGATCAGATCCAACGATCTACAGAGGATCCTATTGTCCCTTGGTGCTTTTCTGACTTTACTCTTTGCTGCATAAATCTTCTTGCCAATCTAATCCATGGGTTTTCCACCGGTTTACAATGGTTCTAACTTTAGTTCATGGGTTAGCAGTCTACACAATTATGTGGAATTGATGGATCCGGATCTGTGGAAATTAATTTCACATGGTCCTCATAGACTGCCAAAGGAAGAGTCCAAATGGACTAAAAGTGATAGATCAAGAAATGAAGAGAATCAGAAAGTTTTGAGATTAATGAAAGAAGCTACTGACAAGGCTCTACACTCTTGTTTTTATGACTGCAGGTCCGCAAAGGACATTATGGATGAGCTGAAGCTTGCTCAGAAGGGAAATGTGGACAACTGTCTGATGGCTGACAAGAGCAACCATGGTAGTGATCAAGATGAATCCGAAGAACGTGATGATGAGGAGGTAAACCCTTTCGAGAATTTTTCATTAGACGATTGGGAAGATGCCTATGATAATCTGTCAAGATCCCATAAGAAACTAGGGAAGAAATATAAAAATCTGAAAAAGAAGCTGGAAAATCTAGGAGGTGAAAATCTCGAAACTCTGAAAACTGAAAATGAAATTTTAAGAAGACAACTACAAGACTTTGACTCTATTACTACAGATCTAGATCATTTGAAATCTGAAAAACAAACTCTTTTGAAACAAATTGGTCTACACAAAAAGGAGAGTCAAAAGCTTGTTTGTGAAATTGTTGAACTAAAGGAAAGGCTTAGCTTCGTTGATCAGACTCATAACAATGATGTTGTTCAAAATGAAAGATTGGTGAGAGATTCAGAGTGTATCAATTCTGAATTGAAAGAATTGAAATCTGAGAATGAAAAACTCAAAAACCAATCCAAAGAATTTGAACATAAATCAATGAACCTTGAAAAAGGAAATTGTTTGATCACTGAGAAATTGAAGGCTGAAAGAACAATGAATTCAGAGATTCAGAAAAATCTTGACAAATTTCAATCTGGAAAACAACAAGAAATGTTTTATGAATGTCAGTCTTCAACAGATAAATGGGTGTTTGATGATGAACTCCTAGAGCAGAATAGTAAACTGAAAGAGGAAATCAATGAGTTGAAACACCTAAACACACAGTTGACAGATAGGCTAATGACAATGGAAAAAGGCAAGTGTGTGAGTGTGGATAATTCTGATAGGTTGATGAATGCTGAACAAGAAATTGAGAGTCTAAAAACCATCAACTTAATGTTAAATGGAAATGTCAGTTGCAGTGAACAGAAAATAGCTGGATATGAGCTTACTATCACATCCCTTCAACAAGAAGTTGATGATCTTTACAAGTCCTTATCTAAAACTGACAAGGAAATAGAATTAAAACAGGAAGTTGAAAAACTCAAGAGTCTGAATGATGCCTTGCATCAACAAGTCATTTCCTGTGAAACAGATCTGTCCAAATATGAAGCTAAAATTGCTGATTTGAATTTTGAAATTAAAGACGTGAAAAATTCTCTATCAAAATTTGTCAAAGGTAAGGACAATCTGAATAAGCTTCTTGGAAAGAGTGATAACTTTGAGAGAAAGGGACTGGGCTATAGTCCGACAAATAAAAGGAGTAATGGGAATGAAACATCTACGGTTTTTGTCAAAGCCACCAATCAGAACATAACCTCTGCTCCTTCTGTCTTCAAATTCACTGCACAAAAATCCACTGTGAAACCCAAAACTGTGGAACAAGCTCCAAAACAGAAAAAGGGTGAAAACTCATAGAAAAAGGAAAAAGGCACTTCTGTTGCTGTAAAGAAGACTGCACACAATTCACATGATCTCTCATACACTCACATCAAAAAAGGTTCATGTTATTATTGTAGGAAAGGAGGTCACATAATGGAGGATTGTGGAGTGATGTTAAAGGATGAGCATGCTAGCGGAATTTTACATCCTAGAAACTCTTTTGATAGAAACCATGTTGCTAGGAAGCTTGATGCCTCATGTTATTATTGTGGGAAGCATGGTCATCTTATGAGTGAATGTTTTATCATGAAAGAAGATAATAAACAGCATGCCAAGTCCCCCATTCATGTTCATGGTCCATATGGATCTAAACACAATTCTAATCAGCACACTGTATGCTTCAACTGCCACAAGCCTGGGCACAAAGCTGCTGAGTGCTGGTTTAGATCTACTCGGAGTAAAAATAATTTTCATAGAAGGAATTCTCTTGTTTGCTCTCACTGTGGGAAAAATGGGCATACAGTCAAGGACTGTTGGTATGTTCAAAAGAACTATGTTAATCCCCATTTTGTCAAATTCCCTACAAAATCATTTGTGAAAATTTCATGCTATAACTGTGGGAAGCCAGGCCATAAATCTGCTGAATGTTGGATGGTTAAGAACAAGCATCAAACTGCTCATGCATATAACAGAAAATCTTATGAACATGCTTATAAACATCACCCTACTGTTAACATGTATCATAAGAACCAAAAACCAGCCATTTCATGTAGATACTGTGGAAAAGTTGGACATTCTATGGATGACTGTTCACTGATGAAATTAGATGATAATCTTGCTATGAAAATGTTTAGAATACCTGTTAGAGTTAATGCAGGACCCAAAGCTGCTTGGGTCCCTGCAGGATCAAAATGATCAATATTTTGCAAGTGTGCCTTGGAAGCTGAAGAATGAAAAGGGGTTAACCAAGGCACTCAAAAAGAAAACCCCAGGACTCAATTCAAGTAAGTTCTGAAATCTGTTTCAATTTCATTATCTGAAATTGTTGTTTTGCTTGGTTGATTTTTGATGATCTTCTCATGCTGTTGTTTGCACTAAATAAATGAGATTGCCTTGCACTGCATATGACATTTGCATGACCATCATGGTATATGAAATGGAATAGTGCTGGAGGGCAGATGGAGTATGTCTGGATGCTACTGCCTTGTGTGAGGTGGTCCTTGGACTAAGCCCTCCGCCCAGTATCTTGGGTCAAGTCATATAGAGCAGTGTATTGCATATCATGTTGATCTGTTGGTACTAAATTGAAGTTTTTCTAAAATATGAATTGAACAATCATGCTTCCAGTTATTCTCTTCTGTCTAATTTGCATGAATCATATCTGAATGCTGAATTTGGTATCATGTGATGTGATTTCGATACTTTTCATGCATATAGTCAGGGGGAGCTTTATTATATTGTTGTCACTATTTGAAATTCACACTCTACACTCTCTCAAATCATCAATTGACTATTTTGAGTTCATACCTTCTTGAATCCAAAAATTTGGTTGCTAATCCTCAATCTGTTGAAGAAGGAGTGTTTCATTGAGTGATTGACTCTGCTAGTGACTTAAACCTTATTCTCTCTTCCTGATTGACTCTTCCACCAGCTTGTACTCTTCCTTCATATACCTCTTAGCTGGTGTGACTATTTTGGATCCATTATTGAGTTGTTGGTCAGCTAAATTTATTGTTCTGATCTGAGGAACTTAAACTGCATGTCATGCAATTCAGTCTGAGATTGTGGTAGAAACTCCTATCATATGGGTTTAAGAATTATCACTGAATCAGACTGATATAAGATTAATGTATTCTCAGCTTTGTAATTAAATGAATTGAAAATATCTGTTGATAAGGCTTAATAAACTTTAACCTCTTGTGTCATGTAATCCATAAAGTCTCTCATCTGATATCTGAAAATTTGATATCTAGGCTACTTTGGTAGAGATACATAGAGTGAGTGTTGTGGTTATTCTTTAACTTGAAAAAGTTGACTAAATGAAAATTGTGAATTCAGAGCAATGACTCAGTCACTGAGAAACTGAGTTCTTTATCAATGAAATAAAGTAACTCATGTCATGAGGTGCCACAGTTATCTCTGATAAAAATTTTAGTGAAACAAGACCTGACAGAGCAATAGCTTATTTGTGTTGAGTAGCTGGGGAGTCTGGCCTCTGATAAAGGTGTCTTCTTATGTAAAAAGACACTCATATTGCTAACTCTGCTCTCAAAGTGAGAGGCAATGCCAGTTATCACACTGAGTAACTGGGTCACTTCAACTAAGACTTGTTGTGCCTCATGTAAAAAGGTGTTGATCAACTTAAATTGCACAGGAAAAATATAATGTGCTTCAAATAAAATTATCTTGAAAAAATCTGTCAACTCATGTTCTTGAAAAAGTGTTTAATTTCAGTACTAACCTGTGTATTTTTTCAAAGGTGCTTTTGAGATCACATTTGCAAGATAAAAGATGATTGTTGTTTAGTGTTTTCTGACGATTTGGTTCACTTTTATTAAAACTTGGATTCAGATATGAGTATTGAGTTTAATTTGGCAAAGCTGGTATACATCAAAGTTAAATCAGATTGATAATGTTGCTATTTCATAACTCTTTATGATAGAAGAGTCTACATTTTTTAAGACTTATTGAAGTGATGTATGCATTCAAAATCCTCATGATCAGATTCATGCATGATCAACAAAAACTGTTTAGTCAACTCCTCTCTTATCAGTTGACTGATTCCTTCTGCATTTTTTTTCTGACCATACAAATGTGAGGTGCCACTCCCATTATTACCTTGTTCACTTGCAGCCCTCTGAACTTCAGATTCCTTATGGTGGTGGATTTCAGATTGATTCCTGAGATGTATTTCTCTCCACACTGTTGGAATCTTCCATCTTGTTCTGCCATAAGTTCTGATTCTGTGGTATTATCACCAGAATTCAGATTCTTTGTAATGGCTGATTTCAGATTGATTTATTGGATAACCAGAGTCCATTCCTGTGCTTCAAGTGGAGAGTAGTCAATCATGCATGTTGATAGGGGGAGAGCTATTTCATTGTCATAAGGGTGATCTTCATTTTTAAGAACCATGACTCATTCTCATGTCAAAGGGGGGTCTTTTGCCATGTCAAAGGGGGAGTATTTGTTGCATACGCATCACTGCATGAGTTGTTTGACAAAGGGGGAGAATTGATTTAATTGCTTCTGATATTGAGATGTCCTCATCTCATATGACATCTCTGAATTATTCGTCTTGCTAAAGTAAAAGGGGCAGTTTAGTCAAAAGGGGGAGCTTTTAATTCACTCTTCAACTCATGTCTTTTTGCTGAAGGCAAAGGGGGAGAAGAATCTAATCTGAGTCAGTGTAACTCATAGTGTTGCCATCATCAAAAAGGGGGAGATTGTTGTGATTGTTGTGCCCCTGTGTGGTTTTGATGATGGCTGACACACCATGAGTCACACTGGGGTGTGCTAGATTCTTATAGATGACTGTTTGACTGCCTGAATATCTGACTGTTTGCTTGAATAGCTAATTCATGAATATGGCTAGATTGGGTTAACGTAGTGGCTAATTGTTTGTTCATGCATTACTCTATTTGCCAAGTGTATACATCAGTCAGCATTGCATTTTTTTCACGAAGTCTATACACTGCTGGATGTTCATGTCTGCACATTGGTGTTTTTCATCGCAAGTCTAGATAGTGGACAACGTCTTGTGCATATAGCAAGTCTAGACATTGCACTGTAGCATGCATTTCCTTAAAGTCTATACATCGGACTGGTCTGCATAGGCTAAGTGTATACATCGTCAAGTACAATCATGCACTGCTCATGAAGTCTGTACAGCCGTGTCATTCACTGCCAAGTCTGCATAATTGGTCTAACTAATAGTGTTGCCATCATCAAAAAGGGGGAGATTGTTGTGATTGTTGTGCCCCTGTGTGGTTTTGATGATGGCTGACACACCATGAGTCACACTGAGGTGTGCTAGATTCTTATAGATGACTATTTGACTACCTGAATATCTGACTGTTTGCTTCAATAGCTAATTCATGAATATGGCTAGATTGGGTTAACGTAGTGGCTAATTGTTTGTTCATGCATTACTCTATTTGCCAAGTGTATACATCAGTCAGCATTGCATTTTGTTCACGAAGTCTATACACTGCTGGATGTTCATGTCTGCACATTGGTGTTTTTCATCGCAAGTCTAGACAGTGGACAACGTCTTGTGCATATAGCAAGTCTAGACATTGCACTGTAGCATGCATTTCCTTAAAGTCTATACATCGGACTGGTCTGCATAGGCTAAGTGTATACATCGTCAAGTACAATCATGCACTGCTCATGAAGTCTGTACAGCCGTGTCATTCACTGCCAAGTCTGCATAATTGGTCTAACTCATAGTGTTACCATCATCAAAAAGGGGGAGATTGTTGTGATTGTTGTGCCCCTGTGTGGTTTTGATGATGGCTGACACACCATGAGTCACACTGAGGTGTGCTAGATTCTTATAGATGACTGTTTGACTGCCTGAATATCTGACTGTTTGCTTGAATAGCTAATTCATGAATATGGCTAGATTGGGTTAACGTAGTGGCTAATTGTTTGTTCATGCATTACTCTATTTGCCAAGTGTATACATCAGTCAGCATTGCATTTTGTTCACGAAGTCTATACACTGCTGGATGTTCATGTCTGCACATTGGTGTTTTTCATCGCAAGTCTAGACAGTGGACAACGTCTTGTGCATATAGCAAGTCTAGACATTGCACTGTAGCATGCATTTCCTTAA